>CAUDMG010003002.1:0-422259 GCA_958450375.1 Homarus gammarus
TGTTATATGTGGGGGCTGTATTATATTTGTGTTATATGTGGGGGCTGTCTGTTAAGTGAGTTATATGTGGGCAGCTGTCTGGTATGTGTGTTATATGTGGGGAGCTGTCTGTTATGTGTGTTATATGTGGGAGGCTGTCTGGTATGAGTGCTATATGAGGGAAGCTGTCTGGTATGTGTGTTATATGTGGGAAGCTGTCTGTTATGTGTGTTATATGTGGGGAGCTGTCTATTATGTGTGTTATATCTAGGGAGATGTTTGGGATGTGTTGTATGTGGGGGCTGTCTGGTATGTGTGGTATATGTGGGGAGCTGTCTGGTATGTGTGTCATATGTGGGGCTGTCTGTTATGTGTGTTATATGTCGGAGCTGTCTGGTATGAATGTTATATGTGGAGGCTGTCTGGTATAAGTGTTATATGTAGGAGCTGTCTGGTATGTGTGTTATATGTGGGGGCTGTATAGTATATGTGCTATATGTGGGGAGCTGTCTGATATGTGTGTTATATGTAGGAGGTGTCTAGTATGTGTGTTAAATGTGAGGAGCTGTCTGATATGTGTGTTATATGTGGGAGCTGTCTGGAATGTGTTCTATATGTGGGAGGTGCCTCGTATGTGTGTTATATGTGGTGGCTGTCTGGTATGTGTGTTATATGTGGGGGCTGTCTGGTATGTGTGTTATATGTGGGGAGCTGTCTGGTATATGTGTTATATGTGGGGAGCTGTCTGGTATGTGTGTTATATGTGGGGGCTGTCTGGTATGCATGTTGTATGTGGGGGCTGTCTGGTATGTGTGTTATTTGTAGGGAGCTGCCTGATATGTGTGTTATATGTAGGAGGTGTCTAGTATGTGTCTTATATGTGAGGAGCTGTCTCATATGTGTGTCATATGTGGGAGCTGTCTGGAATGTGTTCTGTATGTGGGAGGTGCCTCGTATGTGTGTTATATGTGGGGGCTGTCTGGTATGTGTGTTATATGTGGGGAGCTGTCTGGTATGTGTTTTATATGTGGGGAGATGTCTGGTATGTGTTATATGTGGGGGCTGTTTGGTATGTGTGGTATATGTGGGGAGCTGTCTGGTATGTGTGTCATATGTTGGGGCTGTCTGGTATGTGTGTTATATGTGGGAGCTGTCTGGTATGTGTGTTATATGTGGGGAACTGTCTGGTATATGCGTTATATGTGAGGGCTGTCTAGTATGTGTGCTATATGTGGGGAACTGTCTGGTATGTGTGCTATATGTGGGGGCTTTCTGGTATGTGTGCTATATGTGTGGATCTGTCTCGTATGTGTGCTATATGCGGGGCCTGTCTGGCATGTGTGCTATATGTGGGGGCTGTCTGGTATGTGTGCTATATATGGGAGCAGTCTGGTATGTGTGCTATATGTGGGGGCTGTCTGGTATGTGTGCTATATGTGGGGGCTGGTTGGTATGTGTGCTATATGTGGGAAGCTGTCTGGTATGTGTGTTATATGTGGTGGCTGTCTGGTATGTGTGCTATATGTGGGGGCTGGTTGGTATGTGTGTTATATGTGGGAAGCTGTCTGTTATGTGTGTTATATGTGGGGGCTGTCTCGTATGTGTGTTATATGTGGGGAGATGTCTGATATGTGTGTTATATGTGGGAGCTGTCTGTAATATGTTCTATATGTGGGAGGTGACTGGTATGTGTGTTATATGTGGGGGCTGTCTGGTATGTGTGTTATATGTGTGGGCTGTCTGGTATGTGTGTTATATGTGGGGAGCTGTCTGGTATGTATGTTATATGTGGGACTGTCTGGTATGTGTGCTATATATGGGGGCTGTCTGCTATGTGTGTTATATGTGGGGGCTTTCTGGTATGTGTGTTATATGTGGGGAGCTATCAGGGATGTTTGTTATATGTGAGAGCTGTCTAGTATGTGTGTTAATTATGGGGGCTGTCTGGTATGTGTGCTATATGTAGGGGCTGTCTGGTATGTGTGTTATATGTGGGGAGCTGTCTGATATGTGTGTTATATATGGGAGCTGTCTGGAATGTGTGATATATGTGGGAGGTGTCTAATATTTGTGATATATGTGGGGGTTGTCTGGTATGTGTGTTATATGTGGGGAGCTGTCTGGTATATGTGTTATATGTGGGGCTGTCTGGTATGTGTGCTGTATGTGGGGGGCTGTCTGGCATGTGTGTTATATGTGGGGCTGTGTGGTGTGTGTGTGCTATACGTGGGGGCTGTCTGGTATATGTGAGGGCGGCCTGGTAGTGAGGGCAGTCTGCTATGTGTGCTCTTTGTGGGTGGTGTCTGGTATATGTGAGGGCTGTCTGGTGTATGAGAGGGCTGTCTGGTATATGTAGAGTCTCTCTGCTATGTGTGCTATATGTGGGGGCTGAATGGTATATGTGAGGACTGTGTGGTATATGTTTAGGCTGTCTGGTATGTGTGTTATATGTGGGGGCTGTCTGGTATGTGCGTTATATGTGGGGGCTGTCTGGTATGTGTGCTATATGAGCGGGAGTCTGGTATGTGTGATATATGTGGGGCTGACTTGTATGTGTGCTCTATTTGGGGGCTGTCTGGTATGTGTGTCATATGTGGGGAGTTGTCTGGAATGAGTGTTATATGTGGGGGCTGTTTGGTATGTGTGTTATATGTGGGGAGCTGTATGTTGTGTGTTTTATATGTGGGGGCAGTATGGTATGTGTGTTATATGTGGGGACTGTCTGGTATGTATGTTATATGTGGGGAGCTGTCTGGTATGCATGTTATATGTGGGGGCTGTATGGTATGTGTGTTATATGTAGGAGGTGTCTAGTATGTGTGTTAAATGTGAGGAGCTGTCTCATATGTGTGTTATATGTGGGAGCTGTCTGGAATGTGTTCTATATGTGGGAGGTGCCTCGTATGTGTGTTATATGTGGTGGCTGTCTGGTATGTGTGTTATATGTGGGGGCTGTCTGGTATGTGTGTTATATGTGGGGAGCTGTCTGGTATGTGTGTTATATGTGGGGAGCTGTCTGGTATGTGTGTTATATGTGGGGGCTGTCTGGTATACATGTTGTATGTGGGGGCTGTCTGGTATGTGTGTTATTTGTAGGGAGCTGTCTGATATGTGTGTTATATGTAGGAGGTGTCTAGTATGTGTGTTATATGTGAGGAGCTGTCTCATATGTGTGTCATATGTGGGAGCTGTCTGGAATGTGTTCTATATGTGGGAGGTGCCTCGTATGTGTGTTATATGTGGGGGCTGTCTGGTATGTGTGTTATATGTGGGGAGCTGTCTGGTATGTGTTTTATATGTGGGGAGATGTCTGGTATGTGTTATATGTGGGGGCTGTTTGGTATGTGTGGTATATGTGGGGAGCTGTCTGGTATGTGTGTCATATGTTGGGGCTGTCTGGTATGTGTGTTATATGTGGGAGCTGTCTGGTATGTGTGTTATATGTGGGGAACTGTCTGGTATATGCGTTATATGTGAGGGCTGCCTAGTATGTGTGCTATATGTGGGGAACTGTCTGGTATGTGTGCTATATGTGGTGGCTTTCTGGTATGTGTGCTATATGTGTGGATCTGTCTCGTATGTGTGCTATAGGCGGGGCCTGTCTGGCATGTGTGCTATATGTGGGGGCTGTCTGGTATGTGTGCTATATATGGGAGCAGTCTGGTATGTGTGCTATATGTGGGGGCTGTCTGGTATGTGTGCTATATGTGGGGGCTGGTTGGTATGTGTGTTATATGTGGGAAGCTGTCTGGTATGTGTGTTATATGTGGTGGCTGTCTGGTATGTGTGCCATATGTGGGGGCTGGTTGGTATGTGTGTTATATGTGGGAAGCTGTCTGGTATGTGTGTTATATGTGGGGGCTGTCTCGTATGTGTGTTATATGTGGGGAGATGTCTGATATGTGTGTTATATGTGGGAGCTGTCTGTAATATGTTCTATATGTGGGAGGTGACTGGTATGTGTGTTATATGTGGGGGCTGTCTGGTATGTGTGTTATATGTGTGGGCTGTCTGGTATGTGTGTTATATGTGGGGAGCTGTCTGGTATGTATGTTATATGTGGGACTGTCTGGTATGTGTGCTATATATGGGGGCTGTCTGCTATGTGTGTTATATGTGGGGGCTTTCTGGTATGTGTGTTATATGTGGGGAGCTATCAGGGATGTTTGTTATATGTGAGAGCTGTCTAGTATGTGTGTTAATTATGGGGGCTGTCTGGTATGTGTGCTATATGTAGGGGCTGTCTGGTATGTGTGTTATATGTGGGGAGCTGTCCGATATGTGTGCTATATATGGGAGCTGTCTGGAATGTGTGATATATGTGGGAGGTGTCTAATATGTGTGATATATGTGGGGGCTGTCTGGTATGTGTGCTATATGTGGGGGCTGTCTGGCATGTGTGTTATATGTGGGGCTGTGTGGTGTGTGTGCTATATGTGGGGGCTGTCTGGTATATGTGAGGGCGGCCTGGTAGTGAGGGCAGTCTGCTATGTGTGCTCTATGTGGGTGCTGTCTGGTATATGTGAGGGCTGTCTGGTATATGAGAGGGCTGTCTGGTATATGTAGAGTCTCTCTGCTATGTGTGCTATATGTGGGGGCTGAATGGTATATGTGAGGACTGTGTGGTATATGTTTAGGCTGTCTGGTATGTGTGTTATATGTGGGGGCTGTCTGGTATGTGCGTTATATGTGGGGGCTGTCTGGTATGTGTGCTATATGAGCGGGAGTCTGGTATGTGTGATATATGTGGGGCTGACTTGTATGTGTGCTCTATTTGGGGGCTGTCTGGTATGTGTGTCATATGTGGGGAGTTGTCTGGAATGAGTGTTATATGTGGGGGCTGTTTGGTATGTGTGTTATATGTGGGGAGCTGTATGTTGTGTGTTTTATATGTGGGGGCAGTATGGTATGTGTGTTATATGTGGGGACTGTCTGGTATGTATGTTATATGTGGGGAGCTGTCTGGTATGCATGTTATATGTGGGGGCTGTATGGTATGTGTGTTATATGTGGGGGCTGTATGGTATGTGTGTTATATGTGGGGAGCTGTCTGGTATGTGTGCTATATGTGGGAGGTGTCTAATATGTGTATTATGTGTGGGGGTTGTCTGGTATGTGTGTTATATGTGGGGAGCTGTCTGATATGTGTGTTATATGTGGGAGCTGTCTGTAATGTGTTCTATATGTGGGAGTTGCATGGTATGTGTGTTTTATGTGGGGACTGTCTGGTATGTGTGTTATGTGTGGGTGCTGTCTGGTATGTGTGTTATATGTGGGGAGCTGTCTGGTATGTGTGTTATATGTGGGAAGATGTCTGGTATGTGTTATATGTGGGGGCTGTTTGGTATGTGTGGTATATGTGGGGAGCTCTCTGGTATGTGTGTCATATGTGGGGGCTGTCTGGTATGTGTGTTATATATTTGGAGCTGTCTGGAATGTGTGCTATATGTGGGGGCTTTCTGGCATGTGTGCTATATGTGTGGATCTGTCTCGTATGTGTGCTATATGTGGGGAGCTGTCTGGTATGTGTGTTATATGTGGGGGCTGTCTGGAATTTGTGCTATATGTTGGAGCTGTCTGGTATGTGCGTTATATGTGGGGGCTGTCTGGTATGTGTGCTATATGTGGGGGCTGTCTGGTATGATGCTTCATGTGGGGGCTGTCTGGTATATGTGTTATATGTGTGGGCTGTCTGGTATGTGTGTTATATGTGGGGAGCTGTCTGGTATGTCTGTTATATGTGGGTGCTGTCTGGTATGTGTGCTATATATGGGGGCTGTCTGCTATGTGTGTTAAATGTGGGGGCTTTCTGGTACGTATGTTATATGTGGGGAGCTGTCTGGGATGTGTGTTATATGTGGGAGCTGTCTGGGATTTGTGCAATATGTGGTAACTGTCGGGTATGTGTGTTTTATGTGGGTTGCTGTCTGGTATGTGTGCTATATGTGGGAGCTGTCTGGTATGTGTGTTATAAGTGGGGGCTGTCTGCTATGTGTGTTATATGTGGGGAGCTGTCTGATATGTGTGTTATAAGTGGGAGCTATTTGAAATGTGTGCTAAATGTGTGAGGTGTCTCGTATGTTTGTTATATGTGGGGGCTGTCTGGTATGTGTGTTATATATATGGGGGCTGTCTGGTTTGTGTGCTATATGTGGGGGCTGTCTGGCATGTGTGCTATGTATGGGAGCTGTCTGGTATGTGTGCTATATGTGGGGCTGTCTGATATGTGTGCTATATGTAGGGGCTGTCTGGTATGTGTGTTATATGTGGGGCTGTGTGGTGTGAGTGCTATATGTGGGGTCTGTCTGGGATATGTGAGGACTCTCTGGTAGTGAGGGCAGTCTGCTATGTGTGCTCTATGTGGGTGCTGTCTGGTGTATATGAGGGCTGTCTGGTATATGTGGGGTCTCTCTGGTATATTTGATGGCTGTCTGGCATACGTGGGGGTTGTTTGGTATATGTGAGGGCTGTCTGTTATATGTGGGCGCTGTTTGGTATATGTGAGGGCTTACTGGTATGTGTTATATGTGGCGGCTGTCTGGTATGTGTGTTATATGTGGGGGCTCTCTGGTATGTGCGTTATATGTGGGGGCTGTCTGGTTTGTGTGTTATATGTGGGGGCTGTCTGGTATGTGTGTTATATGTGGGAAGCAGTATGGTATGTGTGGTTTATGTGGGGAGCTGTCTGGTATGAGTGTTATATGTGTGAGTTGTCAGGTATATGTGTTATATGTGGGGAGCTGTCTGGAATGTGTCTATATGTGGGAGGTGCCTGGTATGTGTGTTATATGTGGGGAGCTCTCTGGGATGAGTGTTATATATGGGAGCTGTCTGGTATGTGCGTTATATGTGGGGGCTGTCTGGTTTGTGTGTTATATGTGGGGGCTGTCTGGTATGTGTGTTATATGTGGGGAGCAGTATGGTATGTGTGTTTTATGTGGGGGCTGTCTGGTATTTGTGTTATATGTGGGGAGCTGTCTGATATGTGTGTTATATGTGGGAGCTGTCTGGAATGTGTGGTATATGTGGGAGGTGTCTCGTATGTGTGTTATATGTGGGGGCTGTCTGGCATGTGTGCTATATATGGGAGCTGTCTGGTATGTGTGCTATATGTGGGGGCTGTCTGGTATGTGTGCTATATGTGGGGGCTGTCTGGTATGTGTCTTATATGTGGGGGGCTTTATGGTTTGTGTGATATATGTGGGGGCTGTCTGGTATGTGTGTTATATGTCAGAGCTGTCTGCCATGTGTGTTATATGTGGGGCTGAGTGGTGTGTGTGCTATATGTGGGGGCTGTCTGGTATACGTGAGGGCTGTCTGGTAGTGAGGGCAGTCTGCTATGTGTGCTCTATGTGGGTGCTGTCTGGTATATGTGAGGGCTGTCTGGTATATGTGAGGGCTGTCTGGTATATGTGGGGTCTGTCTGGTATATGTGAGGGCTGTCTGGTATACGTGGGGGTTGTTTGGTATATGTGAGGGCTGTCTGTTATATGTGGGGGCTGTTTGGTATATGTGAGGGCTCTCTGGTATGTGTTATATGTGGCGGCTGTCTGGTATGTGTGTTATATGTGGGGGCTGTCTGGTATGTGTGTTATATGTGGGGGCTGTAGTATATATGTGTTATATGTGGGGGCTGTCAAGTATGTGAGTTATATGTGGGCAGATGTCTGGTATGTGTGTTATATGTGGGGAGCTGTCTATTATGTGTATTATATGTGGGAAGCTGTCTGGTTTGAGTGCTATATGTGGGAAGCCATCGGGTATGTGTGTTGTATGTGGGGAGCTGTCTGTTATGTGTGTTATATGTGGGGAGCTTTCTGTTATGTGTGTTATATGTGGGGAGATGTCTGGTATGTGTTACATGTGGGGGCTGTCTGGCATGTGTGGTATATGTGGGGAGCTGTCTGGTATGTGTGTCATATGTGGGGCTGCTCTGGTATGTGTGTTATATGTGGGGGTTGTCTGGTATGAGTGTTATATGTGGGAGGTGTCTGGTATGTGTGTTATATGTGGGGGCTGTCTAGTATGTGTTCTATATGTGGGGGCTGTCTGGTATGTGTGCTTTATATGGGAGCAGTCTGATATGTGTGCTATGTGTGGGGGCTGTCTGGTATGTGTGCTATATGTGGGGGCGGTCTGGTATGTGTGTTATATGTCGGGCTGTATGGTATGTGTGTTATATGTGGAGGCTGTCTGGTATGTGTGTTATAAGTGGGGTACTGTCTGGTATGAAAGTTATATTTGGGGGCTGTCTGGTATGTGTGTTATATGTGGGGAACTGTCTGGTATGTGTGTTATATGTGGGGGCTGTCTGGTATGTGTGTTATATGTTCGGGCTGTCTGGTATGTGTGTCATTTGTGGGAAGCTGTCTGGAATGTGTGCTATATGTGGGACGTGCCTAGTATGTGTGTTATATGCGGGGATCTGTGTGATATGTGTGTTATATGTGGGAGCTGTGTGGAATGTGTTTTATATGAGGGAGGTGCCTGGTATGTGTGTTATATGTGGGGGCTGTTTGGTATGTGTGTTATATGTGGGGGCTGTCTGGTATTTGTGTTATTTGTGGGGAGCTGTCTGGAATGTGTGCTATATGTGGGGGCTGTCTGATATGTGTCTTATATGTGGGTGGCTTTATGGTTTGTGTGATATATGTGGGGGCTGTCTGGCATGTGTGTTATATGTCAGAGCTGTCTGGTATGTGTGTTTTATGTGGGGGCTGTCTGGTATGTGTGCTATATGTGGGGGCTGTCTGCCATGTGTGTTATATGTGGGGCTGAGTGGTGTGTGTGCTATATGTGGGGGCTGTCTGGTATACGTGAGGGCTGTCTGGTAGTGAGGGCAGTCTGCTATGTGTGCTCTATGTGGGTGCTGTCTGGGATATGTGAGGGCTATCTTGTATATGTGAGGGCTGTCTTGTATATGTGGGGTCTGTCTGGTATATGTGAGGGCTGTCTGGTATACGTGGGGGTTGTTTGGTATATGTGAGGGCTGTCTGTTATATGTGGGGGCTGTTTGGTATATGTGAGGGCTCTCTGGTATGTGTTATATGTGGCGGCTGTCTGGTATGTGTGTTATATGTGGGGGCTGTCTGGTATGTGTGTTATATGTGGGGGCTGTATTATATATGTGTTATATGTGGGGGTTTTCTAGTATGTGAGATATATGTGGGCAGATGTCTGGTATGTGTGTTATATGTGGGGAGCTGTCTATTATGTGTATTATATGTGGGAAGCTGTCTGGTTTGAGTGCTATATGTGGGAAGCTGTCGGGTATGTGTGTTGTATGTGGGGAGCTGTCTGTTATGTGTGTTATACGTGGGGAGCTTTCTGTTATGTGTGTTATATGTGGGGAGATGTCTGGTATGTGTTACATGTGGGGGCTGTCTGGCATGTGTGTTATATGTGGGGCTGTATGGTATGTGTGTTATATGTGGAGGCTGTCTGGTATGTGTGTTATAAGTGGGGAGCTGTCTGGTATGAGTGTTATATGTGGGGGCTGTCTGGTATGTGTGTTATATGTGCGGGCTGTCTGGTATGTGTGTTATTTGTGGGAAGCTGTCTGGAATGTGTGCTATATGTGGGACGTGTCTAGTATGTGTGTTATATGCGGGGAGCTGTGTGATATGTGTGTTATATGTGGGAGCTGTCTGGAATGTGTTTTATATGAGGGAGGTGCCTGGTATGTGTGTTATATGTGGGGGCTGTTTGGTATGTGTGTTATATGTGGGGGCTGTCTGGTATGTGTGTTATTTGTGGGAGCTGTCTGGAATGTGTGCTGTATGTGGGAGGTGTCTAGTATGTGTGTTATATGTGGGGAGCTGTCTGATATTTGTGTTATATGTGGGAGCTGTCTGGAATGTGTTCTATATGTGGGAGGTGCCTGGTATGTGTGTTATATGTTAGGGCTGTCTGGTATGTGTGTTATATGTGGGGGCTGTCTGGTATGTGTGTTATATGTGGAGAGCTGTCTGTTATGTGTGTTATATGTGGGGAGCTGTCTGGTATGTGTGCTATATGTGGGGGCTGTCTGGTATGTGTGTTATATGTGGGAGCTGTCTGGTATTTGTGTTATATGTGGGGAACTGTGTGGTATGTGTGTTATATGTGGGGGCCGAATGGTATGTTTGTTATATGTGGGGGCTGTCTGGTATGTGTGTTATATGTGGGAGGCTGTCTGGTATGTGTGTTATATGTGGGAGCTGTCTGGTATGTATGTTATGTGTGGGGAGTGTATGGTATGTGTGTTATATGTGGGGAGCTGTCTGGTATGTGTGTTATATGTGGGGAGCTGTCTGGTATGTGTGTTATATGTGGGGGCTGTCTGGTATGTGTGTTATATGTGGGGCTGTCTGGTATGTGTGTTATTGTGGGAGCTGTCTGGATGTGTGCTTATGTGGGGCTGTCTGGTATGTGTGTTATATGTGGGGAGCTGTCTGGTATGTGTGTTATATGTGGGGAGCTGTCTGGTATGTGTGTTATATGTGGGGAGCTGTCTGGTATGTGTGTTATATGTAGGGAGATGTCTGTTATGTGTGCTATATGTGGGGAGCTGTCTGGTATGTGTGTCATATGTGGGGGCTGTCTGGTATGTGTGTTATATGTGGGAGCTGTCTTGTATGTGTGTTATATGTGGGGAACTGTCTGGTATGTGTGTTATATGTGAGGGCTGTCTAGTATGTGTGCTATATGTGGGGAGCTGTCAGGTATGTGTGCTATATGTGGGGGCTGTCTGGTACGTCTGTTATATGTGGGGGCTTTCTGGTATGTGTGTTATATGTGGGGAGCTGTCTGGGTTGTGTGTTATATGTGGGAACCCTCAAGTATGTGTGTCATATGTGGTAGCTGTCTGGGTTGTGTGCAATATGTCGTAACTGTCGGGTATTTGTGCTATATGTGGGAGCTGTCTGGTATGTGTGTTATATGTGGGGAGCTGTCTGATATATGTGTTGTATGTGGGAGCTGTCTGGAATGTGTGCTATATGTGGGAGGTGTCTCGTATGTGTGTTATATGTCGGGGCTGTCTGGCATGTGTGCTATATGTGGGGGCTGTCTTGTATGTGTGCTATATGTGGGGGCTGTCTTGTATGTGTCTTATGCATGGGGTGCTGTATGGTATGTGTGTTATATGTGGGGGCTATCTGATATGTGTGTTATATGTGGGAGCTGTCTGGTATGTGTTTTATATGTGTGGAACTGTCTGTTATGTGTGTTATATGTGGGGAGCTGTCTGTTATGTGTGTTATATGTGGGGAGCTTTCTGTTATGTGTGATATATGTGGGGAGATGTCTGGTATGTGTTATAAGTGGGGGCTGTCTGGCATGTGTGGCATATGTGGGGAGCTGGTCTGGTATGTGTGTCATATGTGGGGCTGTCTGGTATGTGTATTATGTGTCGGAGCTGTCTGGCATGAGTGATATATGTGGGGGCTGTCTGGTATGAGTGTTATATGTGGGAGGTGTCTGGTATGTGTGTTATATGTGGGGGCTGTCTAGTATGAGTGCTATATGTGGGGGCTGTCTGGTATGTGTGCTTAATATGGGTGCAGTCTGATATGTGTGCTATGTGTGGGGGCTGTCTGGTATGTGTGCTATATGTGGGGGCGGTCTGGTATGTGTGTTATATGTGGGGCTGTATTGTATGTGTGTTATATGTGGAGGCTGTCTGGTATGTGTGTTATAAGTGGGGAGCTGTCTGGTATGAGTGTTATATGTGGGGGCTGTCTGGAATGTGTGTTATATGTGCGGGCTGTCTGGTATGTGTGTTATTTGTGGGAGCTGTCTGGAATGTGTGCTATATGTGGGACGTGTCTAGTATGTGTGTTATATGCGGGGAGCTGTGTGATATGTGTGTTATATGTGGGAGCTGTCTGGAATGTGTTTTATATGAGGGAGGTGCCTGGTATGTGTGTTATATGTGGGGGCTGTTTGGTATGTGTGTTATATGTGGGGGCTGTCTGGCATTTGTGTTAATTTTTGGGAGCAGTCTGGAATGTGTGCTGTATGTGGGAGGTGTCTAGTATGTGTGTTATATGTGGGGAGCTGTCTGATATTTGTGTTATATGTGGGAGCTGTCTGGAATGTGTTCTATATGTGGGAGGTGCCTGGTATGTGTGTTATATGTTAGGGCTGTCTGGTATGTGTGTTATATGTGGGGGCTGTCTGGTATGTGTGTCATATGTGGAGAGCTGTCTTTATGTGTGTTATATGTGGGGAGCTGTCTGGTATGTGTGCTATATGTGGGGGCTGTCTGGTATGTGTGTTATATGTGGGAGCTGTCTGGTATTTGTGTTATATGTGGGGAACTGTGTGGTATGTGTGTTATATGTGGGGGCCGAATGGTATGTTTGTTATATGTGGGGGCTGTTTGGTATGTGTGTTATATGTGGGGAGCTGTCTGGTATGTGTGTTACATGTGCAGGCTGTCTGGTATGTGTGTTATATGTGGGTAGCTGTCTGGTATGTATGTTATGTGTGGGGAACTGTTTGGTATGTGTGTTATATGTGGGGAGCTGTCTGTTATGTGTGTTATATGTGGGGAGCTGTCTGGTATGTGTGTTATATGTGGGGGCTGTTTGGTATGTGTGTTATATGTGGGGGCTGTCTGGCATTTGTGTTAATTTTTGGGAGCAGTCTGGAATGTGTGCTGTATGTGGGAGGTGTCTAGTATGTGTGTTATATGTGGGGAGCTGTCTGATATTTGTGTTATATGTGGGAGCTGTCTGGAATGTGTTCTATATGTGGGAGGTGCCTGGTATGTGTGTTATATGTTAGGGCTGTCTGGTATGTGTGTTATATGTGGGGGCTGTCTGGTATGTGTGTCATATGTGGAGAGCTGTCTTTTATGTGTGTTATATGTGGGGAGCTGTCTGGTATGTGTGCTATATGTGGGGGCTGTCTGGTATGTGTGTTATATGTGGGAGCTGTCTGGTATTTGTGTTATATGTGGGGAACTGTGTGGTATGTGTGTTATATGTGGGGGCCGAATGGTATGTTTGTTATATGTGGGGGCTGTTTGGTATGTGTGTTATATGTGGGGAGCTGTCTGGTATGTGTGTTACATGTGCAGGCTGTCTGGTATGTGTGTTATATGTGGGTAGCTGTCTGGTATGTATGTTATGTGTGGGGAACTGTTTGGTATGTGTGTTATATGTGGGGAGCTGTCTGTTATGTGTGTTATATGTGGGGAGCTGTCTGGTATGTGTGTTATATGTGGGGAGCTGTCTGGTATGTGTGTTATATGTAGGGAGATGTCTGTTATGTGTGCTATATGTGGGGAGCTGTCTGGTATGTGTGTCATATGTGGGGGCTGTCTGGTATGTGTGTTATATGTGGGAGCTGTCTTGTATGTGTGTTATATGTGGGGAACTGTCTGGTATGTGTGTTATATGTGAGGGCTGTCTAGTATGTGTGCTATATGTGGGGAGCTGTCAGGTATGTGTGCTATATGTGGGGGCTGTCTGGTACGTCTGTTATATGTGGGGGCTTTCTGGTATGTGTGTTATATGTGGGGAGCTGTCTGGGTTGTGTGTTATATGTGGGAACCCTCAAGTATGTGTGTCATATGTGGTAGCTGTCTGGGTTGTGTGCAATATGTCGTAACTGTCGGGTATTTGTGCTATATGTGGGAGCTGTCTGGTATGTGTGTTATATGTGGGGAGCTGTCTGATATATGTGTTGTATGTGGGAGCTGTCTGGAATGTGTGCTATATGTGGGAGGTGTCTCGTATGTGTGTTATATGTCGGGGCTGTCTGGCATGTGTGCTATATGTGGGGGCTGTCTTGTATGTGTGCTATATGTGGGGGCTGTCTTGTATGTGTCTTATGCATGGGGTGCTGTATGGTATGTGTGTTATATGTGGGGGCTATCTGATATGTGTGTTATATGTGGGAGCTGTCTGGTATGTGTTTTATATGTGTGGAACTGTCTGTTATGTGTGTTATATGTGGGGAGCTGTCTGTTATGTGTGTTATATGTGGGGAGCTTTCTGTTATGTGTGATATATGTGGGGAGATGTCTGGTATGTGTTATAAGTGGGGGCTGTCTGGCATGTGTGGCATATGTGGGGAGCTGGTCTGGTATGTGTGTCATATGTGGGGCTGTCTGGTATGTGTATTATGTGTCGGAGCTGTCTGGCATGAGTGTTATATGTGGGAGCTGTCTGGTAAGTGTGTTATATGTGGGGGCTGTCTAGTATGTGTGCTAAATGTGGGGGCTGTTTGGTATGTGTGCTATATATGGGAGCAGTCTCATATGATGTGTTATGTGTGGGGGCTGTCTGGTATGTGTGCTATATGTGGGGGCTGTCTGGTATGTGTGTTATATGTGGGGGTTGTATGGTATGTGTGTTATATGTGGGTAGATGTCTGGTATGTGTTATATGTGGGGGCTGTTTGGTATGTGTAGTATATGTGGGGGCTGTCTGATATGAGTGTTATATGTGGGAGCTGTCTGGTAAGTGTGTTATATGTGGGAGCTGTCTGGAATGTGTTCTATATGTGGGAGGTGCCTGGTATGTGTGTTATATGTGGGGGCTGTCTGGTATGTGTGTTATATGTGGGGGCTGTCTGGTATGTGTGTTATATGTGGGGACCTGTCTGTTATGTGTGTTATATGTGGGGAGCTGTCTGGTATGTGTGTTATATGTGGGTAGATGTCTGGTATGTGTTATATGTGGGGGCTGTTTGGTATGTGTGGTATATGTGGGGAGCTGTCTGGTATGTGTGCTATATGTGGGGGCTGTCTGGTATGTGTGTTATATGTGGGAGCTGTCTGGTATGTGTGTTATATGTGGGGACCTGTGTGGTATGTTTGTTATATGTGTGGGCTGTCTAGTATGTGTGTTATATGTGGCGGCTGTCTGGTATGTGTGTTATATGTGGGGGCTGTCTGGTATGTGTGTTATATGTGAGGGCTGTATTATATATGTGTTATATGTGGGGGCTGTCTAGTATGTGAGTTATATGTGGGCAGATGTCTGGTATGTGTGTTATATGTGGGGAGCTGTGTATTATGTGTATTATATGTGGGAAGCTGTCTGGTTTGAGTGCTATATGTGGGAAGCTGTCGGGTATGTGTGTTATATGTGGGGAGCTTTCTGTTATGTGTGTTATATGTGGGGAGATGTCTGGTATGTGTTATATGTGGGGGCTGTCTGGCATGTGTGGTATATGTGGGGAGCTGTCTGGTATGTGTGTCATATGTGGGGCTGCTCTGGTATGTGTGTTATATGTCGGAGCTGTCTGGTATGAGTGTTATATGTGGGGGCTGTCTGGTATGAGTGTTATATGTGGGAGGTGTCTGGTATGTGTGCTTTATATGGGAGCAGTCTGATATGTGTGCTATGTGTGGGGGCTGTCTGGTATGTGTGCTATATGTGGGGGCGGTCTGGTATGTGTGTTATATGTGGGGCTGTATGGTATGTGTGTTATATGTGGAGGCTGTCTGGTATGTGTGTTATAATTGGGGAGCTGTCTGGTATGAATGTTATATGAGGGGCTGCCTGGTATGATTGTTGTATGTGGGGAGCTGTCTGGTATGTGTGGTATATGTGCGGGCTGTCTGGTATGTGTGTTATTTGTGGGAAGCTGTCTGGAATGTGTGCTATATGTGGGACGTGTCTAGTATGTGTTTTATATGCGGGGAGCTGTGTGATATGTGTGTTATATGTGGGAGCTGTCTGGAATGTGTTTTATATGAGGGAGGTGCCTTTTATGTGTGTTATATGTGGGGCTGTTTGGTATGTGTGTTATATGTGGGGGCTGTCTGGTATGTGTGTTATTTGTGGGGAGCTGTCTGGAATGTGTGCTATATGTGGGAGGTGTCTAGTATGTGTGTTATATGTGGGGAGCTGTCTGATATTTGTGTTATATGTGGGAGCTGTCTGGAATGTGTTCTATATGTGGGAGGTGCCTGGTATGTGTGTTATATGTTAGGGCTGTCTGGTATGTGTGTTATATGTGGGGGCTGTCTGGTATGTGTGTTATATGTGGACAGCTGTCTGTTATGTGTGTTATGTGTGGGGAGCTGTCTGGTATGTGTGCTATATGTGGGGGCTGTCTGGTATGTGTGTTATATGTGGGAGCTGTCTGGTATTTGTGTTATATGTGGGGAACTGTGTGGTATGTGTGTTATATGTGGGGGCCGAATGGTATGTTTGTTATATGTGGGGGCTGTCTGGTATGTGTGTTATATGTGGGGAGCTGTCTGGTATGTGTGTTACATGTGCAGGCTGTCTGGTATGTGTGTTATATGTGGGTAGCTGTCTGGTATGTATGTTATGTGTGGGGAACTGTCTGGTATGTGTGTTATATGTGGGGAGCTGTCTGTTATGTGTGTTATATGTGGGGAGCTGTCTGGTATGTGTGTTATATGTGGGGAGCTGTCTGGTATGTGTGTTATATGTGAGGGCTGTCTAGTATGTGTGCTATATGTGGGGAGCTGTCAGGTATGTGTGCTATATGTGGGGGCTGTCTGGTATGTCTGTTATATGTGGGGGCTGTCTGGTATGTGTGCTATATGTGGGGGCTATCTGCTATGTGTGTTATATGTGGGGGCTTTCTGGTATGTGTGTTATATGTGGGGAGCTGTCTGGGATGTGTGTTATATGTGGGAACTCTCAAGTATGTGTGTTATATGTGGTAGCTGTCTGGGTTGTGTGCAATATGTCGTAACTGTCGGGTATGTGTGCTATATGTGGGGGCTGTCTGGTATGTGTGTTATATGTGGGGAGCTGTCTGATATGTGTGTTATATGTGGGAGCTGTCTGGAATGTGTGCTATATGTGGGAGGTGTCTCATATGTGTGTTATATGTGGGGGCTGTCTGGCATGTGTGCTATATATGGGAGCTGTCTAGTATGTGTGCTATATGTGGGGGCTGTCTGGTATGTGTCTTATACGTGGGGTGCTGTATGGTATGTGTGTTATATGTGGGGGCTATCTGGTATGTGTGTTGTATGTGGGAGCTGTCTGGTATGTGTGTTATATGTCTGGAGCTGTCTGTTATGTGTGTTATATGTGGGAAGCTGTCTGGTATGAGTGCTATATGTGGGAAGCTGTCTGGTATGTGTGTTATATGTGGGGAGCTGTCTGTTATATGTGTTATATGTGGGGAGCTTTCTGTTACGTGTGTTATATGTGGGGAGATGTCTGGTATGTGTTATAAGTGGGGGCTGTCTGGCATGTGTGGCATATGTGGGGAGCTGGTCTGGTATGTGTGTCATATGTGGGGCTGTCTGGTATGTGTGTTATGTGTCGGAGCTGTCTGGTATGAGTGTTATATGTGGGGGCTGTCTGATATGAGTGTTATATGTGGTAGCTGTCTGGTAAGTGTGTTATATGTGGGGGCTGTCTAGTATGTGTGTTATATGTGGCGGCTGTCTGGTATGTCTGTTATATGTGGGGGCTGTTTGGTATGTGTGGTATATGTGGGGAGCTGTCTGGTATGTGTGCTATATGTGGGGGCTGTCTGGTATGTGTGTTATATGTGGGAGCTGTCTGGTATGTGTGTTATATGTGGGGAACTGTGTGGTATGTGTGTTATATGTGTGGGCTGTCTAGTATGTGTGTTATATGTGGCGGCTGTCTGGTATGTGTGTTATATGTGGGGGCTGTCTGGTATGTGTGTTATATGTGGGGGCTGTATTATATATGTGTTATATGTGGGGGCTGTCTAGTATGTGAGTTATATGTGGGCAGATGTCTGGTATGTGTGTTATATGTGGGGAGCTGTCTATTATGTGTACTATATGTGGGAAGCTGTCTGGTTTGAGTGCTATATGTGGGAAGCTGTCGGGTATGTGTGTTATATGTGGGGAGCTGTCTGTTATGTGTGTTATATGTGGGGAGCTTTCTGTTATGTGTGTTATATGTGGGGAGATGTCTGGTATGTGTGTTATATGTGGGGGCTGTCTGGCATGTGTGGTATATGTGGGGAGCTGTCTGGTATGTGTGTCATATGTGGGGCTGTCTGGTATGTGTGTTATATGTCGGAGCTGTCTGGTATGAGTGTTATATGTGGGGGCTGTCTGGTATGAGTGTTATATGTGGGAGCTGTCTGGTATGTGTGTTATATGTGGGGGCTGTCTAGTATGTGTGCTATATGTGGGGGCTGTCTGGTATGTGTGCTATATATGGGAGCAGTCTGATATGTGTGCTATGTGTGGGGGCTGTCTGGTATGTGTGCTATATGTGGGGCGGTCTGGTATGTGTGTTATATGTGGGGCTGTATGGTATGTGTGTTATATGTGGAGGCTGTCTGGTATGTGTGTTATAATTGGGGAGCTGTCTGGTATGAATGTTATATGTGGGGGCTGCCTGGTATGATTGTTATATGTGGGGAGCTGTCTGGTATGTGTGTTATATGTGGGGGCTGTCTGGTATGTGTGTTATATGTGGGGCTGTCTGGTATGTGTGTTATTTGTGGGAAGCTGTCTGGAATGTGTGCTATATGTGGGACGTGTCTAGTATGTGTTTTATATGCGGGGAGCTGTGTGATATGTGTGTTATATGTGGGAGCTGTCTGGAATGTGTTTTATATGAGGGAGGTGCCTTTTATGTGTGGTATATGTGGGGCTGTTTGGTATATGTGTTATATGTGGGGGCTGTCTGGTATGTGTGTTATTTGTGGGGAGCTGTCTGGAATGTGTGCTATATGTGGGAGGTGTCTAGTATGTGTGTTATATGTGGGGAGCTGTCTGATATTTGTGTTATATGTGGGAGCTGTCTGGAATGTGTTCTATATGTGGGAGGTGCCTGGTATGTGTGATATATATGTTAGGGCTGTCTGGTATGTGTGTTATATGTGGGGGCTGTCTGGTATGTGTGTTATATGTGGACAGCTGTCTGTTATGTGTGTTATGTGTGGGGAGCTGTCTGGTATGTGTGCTATATGTGGGGGCTGTCTGGTATGTGTGTTATATGTGGGAGCTGTCTGGTATTTGTGTTATATGTGGGGAACTGTGTGGTATGTGTGTTATATGTGGGGGCCGAATGGTATGTTTGTTATATGTGGGGGCTGTCTGGTATGTGTGTTATATGTGGGGAGCTGTCTGGTATGTGTGTTACATGTGCAGGCTGTCTGGTATTTGTGTTATATGTGGGTAGCTGTCTGGTATGTATGTTATGTGTGGGGAACTGTTTGGTATGTGTGTTATATGTGGGGAGATGTCTGTTATGTGTGTTATATGTGGGGAGCTGTCTGGTATGTGTGTTATATGTGGGGAGCTGTCTGGTATGTGTGTTATATGTAGGGAGATGTCTGGTATGTGTGCTATATGTGGGGAGCTGTCTGGTATGTGTGTCATATGTGGGGGCTGTCTGGTATGTGTGTTATATGTGGGAGCTGTCTTGTATGTGTGTTATATGTGGGGAACTGTCTGGTATGTGTGTTATATGTGAGGGCTGTCTAGTATGTGTGCTATATGTGGGGAGCTGTCAGGTATGTGTGCTATATGTGGGGGCTGTCTGGTACGTCTGTTATATGTGGGGGCTTTCTGGTATGTGTGTTATATGTGGGGAGCTGTCTGGGTTGTGTGTTATATGTGGGAACCCTCAAGTATGTGTGTCATATGTGGTAGCTGTCTGGGTTGTGTGCAATATGTCGTAACTGTCGGGTATTTGTGCTATATGTGGGAGCTGTCTGGTATGTGTGTTATATGTGGGGAGCTGTCTGATATATGTGTTGTATGTGGGAGCTGTCTGGAATGTGTGCTATATGTGGGAGGTGTCTCGTATGTGTGTTATATGTCGGGGCTGTCTGGCATGTGTGCTATATGTGGGGGCTGTCTTGTATGTGTGCTATATGTGGGGGCTGTCTGGTATGTGTCTTATGCATGGGGTGCTGTATGGTATGTGTGTTATATGTGGGGGCTATCTGATATGTGTGTTATATGTGGGAGCTGTCTGGTATGTGTTTTATATGTGTGGAACTGTCTGTTATGTGTGTTATATGTGGGGAGCTGTCTGTTATGTGTGTTATATGTGGGGAGCTTTCTGTTATGTGTGATATATGTGGGGAGATGTCTGGTATGTGTTATAAGTGGGGGCTGTCTGGCATGTGTGGCATATGTGGGGAGCTGGTCTGGTATGTGTGTCATATGTGGGGCTGTCTGGTATGTGTATTATGTGTCGGAGCTGTCTGGCATGAGTGATATATGTGGGGGCTGTCTGGTATGAGTGTTATATGTGGGAGGTGTCTGGTATGTGTGTTATATGTGGGGGCTGTCTAGTATGAGTGCTATATGTGGGGGCTGTCTGGTATGTGTGCTTATATGGGTGCAGTCTGATATGTGTGCTATGTGTGGGGGCTGTCTGGTATGTGTGCTATATGTGGGGGCGGTCTGGTATGTGTGTTATATGTGGGGCTGTATTGTATGTGTGTTATATGTGGAGGCTGTCTGGTATGTGTGTTATAAGTGGGGAGCTGTCTGGTATGAGTGTTATATGTGGGGGCTGTCTGGAATGTGTGTTATATGTGCGGGCTGTCTGGTATGTGTGTTATTTGTGGGAAGCTGTCTGGAATGTGTGCTATATGTGGGACGTGTCTAGTATGTGTGTTATATGCGGGGAGCTGTGTGATATGTGTGTTATATGTGGGAGCTGTCTGGAATGTGTTTTATATGAGGGAGGTGCCTGGTATGTGTGTTATATGTGGGGGCTGTTTGGTATGTGTGTTATATGTGGGGGCTGTCTGGCATTTGTGTTAATTTTTGGGAGCAGTCTGGAATGTGTGCTGTATGTGGGAGGTGTCTAGTATGTGTGTTATATGTGGGGAGCTGTCTGATATTTGTGTTATATGTGGGAGCTGTCTGGAATGTGTTCTATATGTGGGAGGTGCCTGGTATGTGTGTTATATGTTAGGGCTGTCTGGTATGTGTGTTATATGTGGGGGCTGTCTGGTATGTGTGTCATATGTGGAGAGCTGTCTTTTATGTGTGTTATATGTGGGGAGCTGTCTGGTATGTGTGCTATATGTGGGGGCTGTCTGGTATGTGTGTTATATGTGGGAGCTGTCTGGTATTTGTGTTATATGTGGGGAACTGTGTGGTATGTGTGTTATATGTGGGGGCCGAATGGTATGTTTGTTATATGTGGGGGCTGTCTGGTATGTGTGTTATATGTGGGGAGCTGTCTGGTATGTGTGTTACATGTGCAGGCTGTCTGGTATGTGTGTTATATGTGGGTAGCTGTCTGGTATGTATGTTATGTGTGGGGAACTGTTTGGTATGTGTGTTATATGTGGGGAGCTGTCTGTTATGTGTGTTATATGTGGGGAGCTGTCTGGTATGTGTGTTATATGTGGGGGCTGTTTGGTATGTGTGTTATATGTGGGGGCTGTCTGGCATTTGTGTTAATTTTTGGGAGCAGTCTGGAATGTGTGCTGTATGTGGGAGGTGTCTAGTATGTGTGTTATATGTGGGGAGCTGTCTGATATTTGTGTTATATGTGGGAGCTGTCTGGAATGTGTTCTATATGTGGGAGGTGCCTGGTATGTGTGTTATATGTTAGGGCTGTCTGGTATGTGTGTTATATGTGGGGGCTGTCTGGTATGTGTGTCATATGTGGAGAGCTGTCTTTTATGTGTGTTATATGTGGGGAGCTGTCTGGTATGTGTGCTATATGTGGGGGCTGTCTGGTATGTGTGTTATATGTGGGAGCTGTCTGGTATTTGTCTTATATGTGGGGAACTGTGTGGTATGTGTGTTATATGTGGGGGCCGAATGGTATGTTTGTTATATGTGGGGGCTGTTTGGTATGTGTGTTATATGTGGGGAGCTGTCTGGTATGTGTGTTACATGTGCAGGCTGTCTGGTATGTGTGTTATATGTGGGTAGCTGTCTGGTATGTATGTTATGTGTGGGGAACTGTTTGGTATGTGTGTTATATGTGGGGAGCTGTCTGTTATGTGTGTTATATGTGGGGAGCTGTCTGGTATGTGTGTTATATGTGGGGAGCTGTCTGGTATGTGTGTTATATGTAGGGAGATGTCTGTTATGTGTGCTATATGTGGGGAGCTGTCTGGTATGTGTGTCATATGTGGGGGCTGTCTGGTATGTGTGTTATATGTGGGAGCTGTCTTGTATGTGTGTTATATGTGGGGAACTGTCTGGTATGTGTGTTATATGTGAGGGCTGTCTAGTATGTGTGCTATATGTGGGGAGCTGTCAGGTATGTGTGCTATATGTGGGGGCTGTCTGGTACGTCTGTTATATGTGGGGGCTTTCTGGTATGTGTGTTATATGTGGGGAGCTGTCTGGGTTGTGTGTTATATGTGGGAACCCTCAAGTATGTGTGTCATATGTGGTAGCTGTCTGGGTTGTGTGCAATATGTCGTAACTGTCGGGTATTTGTGCTATATGTGGGAGCTGTCTGGTATGTGTGTTATATGTGGGAGCTGTCTGATATATGTGTTGTATGTGGGAGCTGTCTGGAATGTGTGTTATATGTGGGAGGTGTCTCGTATGTGTGTTATATGTCGGGGCTGTCTGGCATGTGTGCTATATGTGGGGGCTGTCTTGTATGTGTGCTATATGTGGGGGCTGTCTTGTATGTGTCTTATGCATGGGGTGCTGTATGGTATGTGTGTTATATGTGGGGGCTATCTGATATGTGTGTTATATGTGGGAGCTGTCTGGTATGTGTTTTATATGTGTGGAACTGTCTGTTATGTGTGTTATATGTGGGGAGCTGTCTGTTATGTGTGTTATATGTGGGGAGCTTTCTGTTATGTGTGATATATGTGGGGAGATGTCTGGTATGTGTTATAAGTGGGGGCTGTCTGGCATGTGTGGCATATGTGGGGAGCTGGTCTGGTATGTGTGTCATATGTGGGGCTGTCTGGTATGTGTATTATGTGTCGGAGCTGTCTGGCATGAGTGTTATATGTGGGAGCTGTCTGGTAAGTGTGTTATATGTGGGGGCTGTCTAGTATGTGTGCTAAATGTGGGGGCTGTTTGGTATGTGTGCTATATATGGGAGCAGTCTCATATGATGTGTTATGTGTGGGGGCTGTCTGGTATGTGTGCTATATGTGGGGGCTGTCTGGTATGTGTGTTATATGTGGGGGTTGTATGGTATGTGTGTTATATGTGGGTAGATGTCTGGTATGTGTTATATGTGGGGGCTGTTTGGTATGTGTAGTATATGTGGGGGCTGTCTGATATGAGTGTTATATGTGGGAGCTGTCTGGTAAGTGTGTTATATGTGGGAGCTGTCTGGAATGTGTTCTATATGTGGGAGGTGCCTGGTATGTGTGTTATATGTGGGGGCTGTCTGGTATGTGTGTTATATGTGGGGGCTGTCTGGTATGTGTGTTATATGTGGGGAGCTGTCTGTTATGTGTGTTATATGTGGGGAGCTGTCTGGTATGTGTGTTATATGTGGGTAGATGTCTGGTATGTGTTATATGTGGGGGCTGTTTGGTATGTGTGGTATATGTGGGGAGCTGTCTGGTATGTGTGCTATATGTGGGGGCTGTCTGGTATGTGTGTTATATGTGGGAGCTGTCTGGTATGTGTGTTATATGTGGGGACCTGTGTGGTATGTTTGTTATATGTGTGGGCTGTCTAGTATGTGTGTTATATGTGGCGGCTGTCTGGTATGTGTGTTATATGTGGGGGCTGTCTGGTATGTGTGTTATATGTGAGGGCTGTATTATATATGTGTTATATGTGGGGGCTGTCTAGTATGTGAGTTATATGTGGGCAGATGTCTGGTATGTGTGTTATATGTGGGGAGCTGTGTATTATGTGTATTATATGTGGGAAGCTGTCTGGTTTGAGTGCTATATGTGGGAAGCTGTCGGGTATGTGTGTTATATGTGGGGAGCTTTCTGTTATGTGTGTTATATGTGGGGAGATGTCTGGTATGTGTTATATGTGGGGGCTGTCTGGTATGTGTGGTATATGTGGGGAGCTGTCTGGTATGTGTGTCATATGTGGGGCTGTCTGGTATGTGTGTTATATGTCGGAGCTGTCTGGTATGAGTGTTATATGTGGGGGCTGTCTGGTATGAGTGTTATATGTGGGAGCTGTCTGGTATGTGTGCTTTATATGGGAGCAGTCTGATATGTGTGCTATGTGTGGGGGCTGTCTGGTATGTGTGCTATATGTGGGGGCGGTCTGGTATGTGTGTTATATGTGGGGAGCTGTCTGGTATGTGTGTTATATGTGGGGAGCTGTCTGGTATGTGTGTTATATGTGAGGGCTGTCTAGTATGTGTGCTATATGTGGGGAGCTGTCAGGTATGTGTGCTATATGTGGGGGCTGTCTGGTATGTCTGTTATATGTGAGGGCTGTCTGGTATGTGTGCTATATGTGGGGGCTATCTGCTATGTGTGTTATATGTGGGGGCTTTCTGGTATGTGTGTTGTATGTGGGGAGCTGTCTGGGATGTGTGTTATATGTGGGAACTCTCAAGTATGTGTGTTATATGTGGTAGCTGTCTGGGTTGTGTGCAATATGTCGTAACTGTCGGGTATGTGTGCTATATGTGGGGGCTGTCTGGTATGTGTGTTATATGTGGGGAGCTGTCTGATATGTGTGTTATATGTGGGAGCTGTCTGGAATGTGTGCTATATGTGGGAGGTGTCTCATATGTGTGTTATATGTGGGGGCTGTCTGGCATGTGTGCTATATATGGGAGCTGTCTAGTATGTGTGCTATATGTGGGGGCTGTCTGGTATGTGTCTTATACGTGGGGTGCTGTATGGTATGTGTGTTATATGTGGGGGCTATCTGGTATGTGTGTTGTATGTGAGAGCTGTCTGGTATGTGTGTTATATGTCTGGAGCTGTCTGTTATGTGTGTTATATGTGGGAAGCTGTCTGGTATGAGTGCTATATGTGGGAAGCTGTCTGGTATGTGTGTTATATGTGGGGAGCTGTCTGTTATGTGTTATATGTGGGGAGCTTTCTGTTACGTGTGTTATATGTGGGGAGATGTCTGGTATGTGTTATAAGTGGGGGCTGTCTGGCATGTGTGGCATATGTGGGGAGCTGGTCTGGTATGTGTGTCATATGTGGGGCTGTCTGGTATGTGTGTTATGTGTCGGAGCTGTCTGGTATGAGTGTTATATGTGGGGGCTGTCTGATATGAGTGTTATATGTGGTAGCTGTCTGGTAAGTGTGTTATATGTGGGGGCTGTCTAGTATGTGTGTTATATGTGGCGGCTGTCTGGGATGTCTGTTATATGTGGGGGCTGTTTGGTATGTGTGGTATATGTGGGGAGCTGTCTGGTATGTGTGCTATATGTGGGGGCTGTCTGGTATGTGTGTTATATGTGGGAGCTGTCTGGTATGTGTGTTATATGTGGGGAACTGTGTGGTATGTGTGTTATATGTGTGGGCTGTCTAGTATGTGTGTTATATGTGGCGGCTGTCTGGTATGTGTGTTATATGTGGGGGCTGTCTGGTATGTGTGTTATATGTGGGGGCTGTATTATATATGTGTTATATGTGGGGGCTGTCTAGTATGTGAGTTATATGTGGGCAGATGTCTGGTATGTGTGTTATATGTGGGGAGCTGTCTATTATGTGTACTATATGTGGGAAGCTGTCTGGTTTGAGTGCTATATGTGGGAAGCTGTCGGGAATGTGTGTTATATGTGGGGAGCTGTCTGTTATGTGTGTTATATGTGGGGAGCTTTCTGTTATGTGTGTTATATGTGGGGAGATGTCTGGTATGTTTTATATGTGGGGGCTGTCTGGCATGTGTGGTATATGTGGGGAGCTGTCTGGTATGTGTGTCATATGTGGGGCTGCTCTGGTATGTGTGTTATATGTCGGAGCTGTCTGGTATGAGTGTTATATGTGGGGGCTGTCTGGTATGAGTGTTATATGTGGGAGCTGTCTGGTATGTGTGTTATATGTGGGGGCTGTCTAGTATGTGTGCTATATGTGGGGGCTGTCTGGTATGTGTGCTTTATATGGGAGCAGTCTGATATGTGTGCTATGTGTGGGGGCTGTCTGGTATGTGTGCTATATGTGGGGGCGGTCTGGTATGTGTGTTATATGTGGGGCTGTATGGTATGTGTGTTATATGTGGAGGCTGTCTGGTATGTGTGTTATAATTGGGGAGCTGTCTGGTATGAATGTTATATGTGGGGGCTGCCTGGTATGATTGTTATATGTGGGGAGCTGTCTGGTATGTGTGTTATATGTGGGGGCTGTCTGGCGTGTGTGTTATATGTGCGGGCTGTCTGGTATGTGTGTTATTTGTGGGAAGCTGTCTGGAATGTGTGCTATATGTGGGACGTGTCTAGTATGTGTTTTATATGCGGGGAGCTGTGTGATATGTGTGTTATATGTGGGAGCTGTCTGGAATGTGTTTTATATGAGGGAGGTGCCTGGTATGTGTGGTATATGTGGGGCTGTTTGGTATGTGTGTTATATGTGGGGGCTGTCTGGTATGTGTGTTATTTGTGGGGAGCTGTCTGGAATGTGTGCTATATGTGGGAGGTGTCTAGTATGTGTGTTATATGTGGGGAGCTGTCTGATATTTGTGTTATATGTGGGAGCTGTCTGGAATGTGTTCTATATGTGGGAGGTGCCTGGTATGTGTGTTATATGTTAGGGCTGTCTGGTATGTGTGTTATATGTGGGGGCTGTCTGGTATGTGTGTTATATGTGGAGAGCTGTCTGTTATGTGTGTTATATGTGGGGAGCTGTCTGGTATGTGTGCTATATGTGGGGGCTGTCTGGTATGTGTGTTATATGTGGGAGCTGTCTGGTATTTGTGTTATATGTGGGGAACTGTGTGGTATGTGTGTTATATGTGGGGGCCGAATGGTATGTTTGTTATATGTGGGGGCTGTCTGGTATGTGTGTTATATGTGGGGAGCTGTCTGGTATGTGTGTTACATGTGCAGGCTGTCTGGTATTTGTGTTATATGTGGGTAGCTGTCTGGTATGTATGTTATGTGTGGGGAACTGTTTGGTATGTGTGTTATATGTGGGGAGCTGTCTGTTATGTGTGTTATATGTGGGGAGCTGTCTGGTATGTGTGTTATATGTGGGGAGCTGTCTGGTATGTGTGTTATATGTAGGGAGATGTCTGGTATGTGTGCTATATGTGGGGAGCTGTCTGGTATGTGTGTCATATGTGGGGGCTGTCTGGTATGTGTGTTATATGTGGGAGCTGTCTTGTATGTGTGTTATATGTGGGGAACTGTCTGGTATGTGTGTTATATGTGAGGGCTGTCTAGTATGTGTGCTATATGTGGGGAGCTGTCAGGTATGTGTGCTATATGTGGGGGCTGTCTGGTATGTCTGTTATATGTGGGGGCTGTCTGGTATGTGTGCTATATGTGGGGGCTATCTGCTATGTGTGTTATATGTGGGGGCTTTCTGGTATGTGTGTTATATGTGGGGAGCTGTCTGGGATGTGTGTTATATGTGGGAACTCTCAAGTATGTGTGTTATATGTGGTAGCTGTCTGGGTTGTGTGCAATATGTCGTAACTGTCGGGTATGTGTGCTATATGTGGGGGCTGTCTGGTATGTGTGTTATATGTGGGGAGCTGTCTGATATGTGTGTTATATGTGGGAGCTGTCTGGAATGTGTGCTATATGTGGGAGGTGTCTCGTATGTGTGTTATATGTGGGGGCTGTCTGGCATGTGTGCTATATATGGGAGCTGTCTAGTATGTGTGCTATATGTGGGGGCTGTCTGGTATGTGTGCTATATGTGGGGGCTGTCTGGTATGTGTCTTATACGTGGGGTGCTGTATGGTATGTGTGTTATATGTGGGGGCTATCTGGTATGTGTGTTGTATGTGGGAGCTGTCTGGTATGTGTGTTATATGTGTGGAGCTGTCTGTTATGTGTGTTATACGTGGGAAGCTGTCTGGTATGAGTGCTATATGTGGGAAGCTGTCTGTTATGTGTGTTATATGTGGGGAGCTTTCTGTTACGTGTGTTATATGTGGGGAGATGTCTGGTATGTGTTATAAGTGGGGGCTGTCTGGTATGTGTGGCATATGTGGGGAGCTGGTCTGGTATGTGTGTCATATGTGGGGCTGTCTGGTATGTGTGTTATGTGTCGGAGCTGTCTGGTATGAGTGTTATATGTGGGGGCTGTCTGATATGAGTGATATATGTGGTAGCTGTCTGGTAAGTGTGTTATATGTGGGGCTGTCTAGTATGTGTGTTATATGTGGCGGCTGTCTGGTATGTCTGTTATATGTGGGGGCTGTTTGGTATGTGTGGTATATGTGGGGAACTGTGTGGTATGTGTGTTATATGTGTGGGCTGTCTAGTATGTGTGTTATATGTGGCGGCTGTCTGGTATGTCTGTTATATGTGGGGGCTGTTTGGTATGTGTGGTATATGTGGGGAGCTGTCTGGTATGTGTGCTATATGTGGGGGCTGTCTGGTATGTGTGTTATATGTGGGGAGCTGTCTGGTATGAGTGTTATATGTGGGGGCTGTCTGGTATGTGTGTTATATGTGGGAGCTGTCTGGTATGTGTGTTATATGTGGGGGCTGTCTGGTATGTGTGTTATATGTGCGGGCTGTCTGGTATGTGTGTTATTGTGGGAGCTGTCTGGAATCTGTGCTATATGTGGGACGTGTCTAGTATGTGTGTTATATGTGGGGAGCTGTGTGATATGTGTGTTATATGTGGGAGCTGTCTGGAATGTGTGTTATATGTGGGAGCTGCTGGTATGTGTGTTATATGTGGGGCTGTTTGGTATGTGTGTTATATGTGCGGGCTGTCTGGTATGTGTGTTATTTGTGGGAAGCTGTCTGGAATCTGTGCTATATGTGGGACGTGTCTAGTATGTGTGTTATATGCGGGGAGCTGTGTGATATGTGTGTTATATGTGGGAGCTGTCTGGAATGTGTTTTATATGAGGGAGGTGCATGGTATGTGTGTTATATGTGGGGCTGTTTGGTATGTGTGTTATATGTGGGGGCTGTCTGGTATGTGTGTTATTTGTGGGGAGCTGTCTGGAATGTGTGCTATATGTGGGAGGTGTCTAGTATGTGTGTTATATGTGGGGAGCTGTCTGATATTTGTGTATATGTGGGAGCTGTCTGGAATGTGTTCTATATGTGGGAGGTGTCTGGTATGTGTGTTATATGTTAGGGCTGTCTGGTATGTGTGTTATATGTGGGGGCTGTCTGGTATGTGTGTTATATGTGGAGATCTGTCTGTTATGTGTGTTATATGTGGGGAGCTGTCTGGTATGTGTGCTATATGTGGGGGCTGTCTGGTATGTGTGTTATATGTGGGAGCTGTCTGGTATTTGTGTTATATGTGGGGAACTGTGTGGTATGTGTGTTATATGTGGGGGCCGAATGGTATGTTTGTTATATGTGGGGGCTGTCTGGTATGTGTGTTATATGTGGGGAGCTGTCTGGTATGTGTGTTACATGTGCAGGCTGTCTGGTATGTATGTTATATGTGGGTAGCTGTCTGGTATGTATGCTATGTGTGGGGAACTGTTTGGTATGTGTGTTATATGTGGGGAGCTGTCTGTTATGTGTTTTATATGTGGGGAGCTGTCTGGTATGTGTGTTATATGTGGGGAGCTGTCTGGTGTGTGTGTTATATGTGAGGGCTGTCTAGTATGTGTGCTATATGTGGGGAGCTGTCAGGTATGTGTGCTATATGTGGGGGCTGTCTGGTATGTGTGTTATATGTGGGGGCTTTCTGGTATGTGTGTTATATGTGGGGAGCTGTCTGGGATGTGTGTTATATGTGGGAACACTCAAGTATGTGTGTTATATGTGGTAGCTGTCTGGGTTGTGTGCAAAATGTCGTAACTGTCGGATATGTGTGCTATATGTGGGGGCTGTCTGGTATGTGTGTTATATGTGGGGAGCTGTCTGATATGTGTGTTATATGTGGGAGCTGTCTGGAATGTGTGCCATATGTGGGAGGTGTCTCGTATGTGTGTTATATGTGGGGGCTGTCTGGCATGTGTGCTATATATGGGGGCTGTCTAGTATGTGTGCTATATGTGGGGGCTGTCTGGTATGTGTGCTATATGTGGGGGCTGTCTGGTATGTGTCTTATACGTGGGATGCTGCATGGTATGTGTGTTATATGTGGGGGCTATCTGGTATGTGTGTGTTGTATGTGGGAGCTGTCTGGTATGTGTGTTATATGTCTGGAGCTGTCTGTTATGTGTGTTATACGTGGGAAGGTGTCTGGTATGAGTTGTATATGTGGGAAGCTGTCTGGTATGTGTGTTATATGTGGGGAGCTGTCTGTTATGTGTGTTATATGTGGGGAGCTTTCTGTTACGTGTGTTATATGTGGAGAGATGTCTGGTATGTGTTATAAGTGGGGGCTGTCTGGCATGTGTGGCATATGTGGGGAGCTGGTCTGGTATGTGTGTCATATGTGGGGCTGTCTGGTATGTGTGTTATGTGTCGGAGCTGTCTGGTATGAGTGTTATATGTGGGGGCTGTCTGATATGAGTGTTATATGTGGTAGCTGTCTGGTAAGTGTGTTATATGTGGGGGCTGTCTAGTATGTGTGTTATATGTGGCGGCTGTCTGGTATGTCTGTTATATGTGGGGGCTGTTTGGTATGTGTGGTATATGTGGGGAACTGTGTGGTATGTGTGTTATATGTGTGGGCTGTCTAGTATGTGTGTTATATGTGGCGGCTGTCTGGTATGTCTGTTATATGTGGGGGCTGTTTGGTATGTGTGGTATATGTGGGGAGCTGTCTGGTATGTGTGCTATATGTGGGGGCTGTCTGGTATGTGTGTTATATGTGGGAGCTGTCTGGCATGTGTGTTATATGTGGGGAACTGTGTGGTATGTGTGTTATATGTGTGGGCTGTCTAGTATGTGTGTTATATGTGGCGGCTGTCTGGTATGTGTGTTATATGTGGGAGCTGTCTTGTATGTGTGTTATATGTGGGGAACTGTCTGGTATGTGTGTTATATGTGAGGGCTGTCTAGTATGTGTGCTATATGTGGGGGCTGTCTGGTATGTGTGTTATATGTGGCGGCTGTCGGGTTCGTCTGTTATATGTGGGGGCTTTCTGGTATGTGTGTTATATGTGGGGAGCTGTCTGTTATGTGTGATATATGTGGGAACCTCAAGTATGTGTGTCATATGTGGTAGCTGTCTGTTTGTGTGCATATGTCGTAACTGTCGGGTATTTGTGCTATATGTGGGAGCTGTCTGGTATGTGTGTTATATGTGGGGAGCTGTCTGATATATGTGTTGTATGTGGGAGCTGTCTGGAATGTGTGCTATATGTGGGAGGTGTCTCGTATGTGTGTTATATGTCGGGGCTGTCTGGCATGTGTGCTATATGTGGGGGCTGTCTGGTATGTGTGCTATATGTGGGGGCTGTCTTGTATGTGTCTTATGCATGGGGTGCTGTATGGTATGTGTGTTATATGTGGGGGCTGTCTGGTATGTGTGTTATATGTGGGAGCTGTCTGGTATGTGTTTTATATGTGTGGAACTGTCTGTTATGTGTGTTATATGTGGGGAGCTGTCTGTTATGTGTGTTATATGTGGGGAGCTTTCTGTTATGTGTGATATATGTGGGGAGATGTCTGGTATGTGTTATAAGTGGGGGCTGTCTGGCATGTGTGGCATATGTGGGGAGCTGGTCTGGTATGTGTGTCATATGTGGGGCTGTCTGGTATGTGTATTATGTGTCGGAGCTGTCTGGCATGAGTGATATATGTGGGGGCTGTCTGGTATGAGTGTTATATGTGGGAGGTGTCTGGTATGTGTGTTATATGTGGGGGCTGTCTAGTATGAGTGCTATATGTGGGGGCTGTCTGGTATGTGTGCTTAATATGGGTGCAGTCTGATATGTGTGCTATGTGTGGGGGCTGTCTGGTATGTGTGCTATATGTGGGGGCGGTCTGGTATGTGTGTTATATGTGGGGCTGTATTGTATGTGTGTTATATGTGGAGGCTGTCTGGTATGTGTGTTATAAGTGGGGAGCTGTCTGGTATGAGTGTTATATGTGGGGGCTGTCTGGAATGTGTGTTATATGTGCGGGCTGTCTGGTATGTGTGTTATTTGTGGGAAGCTGTCTGGAATGTGTGCTATATGTGGGACGTGTCTAGTATGTGTGTTATATGCGGGGAGCTGTGTGATATGTGTGTTATATGTGGGAGCTGTCTGGAATGTGTTTTATATGAGGGAGGTGCCTGGTATGTGTGTTATATGTGGGGGCTGTTTGGTATGTGTGTTATATGTGGGGGCTGTCTGGCATTTGTGTTAATTTTTGGGAGCAGTCTGGAATGTGTGCTGTATGTGGGAGGTGTCTAGTATGTGTGTTATATGTGGGGAGCTGTCTGATATTTGTGTTATATGTGGGAGCTGTCTGGAATGTGTTCTATATGTGGGAGGTGCCTGGTATGTGTGTTATATGTTAGGGCTGTCTGGTATGTGTGTTATATGTGGGGGCTGTCTGGTATGTGTGTCATATGTGGAGAGCTGTCTGTTATGTGTGTTATATGTGGGGAGCTGTCTGGTATGTGTGCTATATGTGGGGGCTGTCTGGTATGTGTGTTATATGTGGGAGCTGTCTGGTATTTGTGTTATATGTGGGGAACTGTGTGGTATGTGTGTTATATGTGGGGGCCGAATGGTATGTTTGTTATATGTGGGGGCTGTTTGGTATGTGTGTTATATGTGGGGAGCTGTCTGGTATGTGTGTTACATGTGCAGGCTGTCTGGTATGTGTGTTATATGTGGGTAGCTGTCTGGTATGTATGTTATGTGTGGGGAACTGTTTGGTATGTGTGTTATATGTGGGGAGCTGTCTGTTATGTGTGTTATATGTGGGGAGCTGTCTGGTATGTGTGTTATATGTGGGGGCTGTTTGGTATGTGTGTTATATGTGGGGGCTGTCTGGCATTTGTGTTAATTTTTGGGAGCAGTCTGGAATGTGTGCTGTATGTGGGAGGTGTCTAGTATGTGTGTTATATGTGGGGAGCTGTCTGATATTTGTGTTATATGTGGGAGCTGTCTGGAATGTGTTCTATATGTGGGAGGTGCCTGGTATGTGTGTTATATGTTAGGGCTGTCTGGTATGTGTGTTATATGTGGGGGCTGTCTGGTATGTGTGTCATATGTGGAGAGCTGTCTTTTATGTGTGTTATATGTGGGGAGCTGTCTGGTATGTGTGCTATATGTGGGGGCTGTCTGGTATGTGTGTTATATGTGGGAGCTGTCTGGTATTTGTGTTATATGTGGGGAACTGTGTGGTATGTGTGTTATATGTGGGGGCCGAATGGTATGTTTGTTATATGTGGGGGCTGTTTGGTATGTGTGTTATATGTGGGGAGCTGTCTGGTATGTGTGTTACATGTGCAGGCTGTCTGGTATGTGTGTTATATGTGGGTAGCTGTCTGGTATGTATGTTATGTGTGGGGAACTGTTTGGTATGTGTGTTATATGTGGGGAGCTGTCTGTTATGTGTGTTATATGTGGGGAGCTGTCTGGTATGTGTGTTATATGTGGGGAGCTGTCTGGTATGTGTGTTATATGTAGGGAGATGTCTGTTATGTGTGCTATATGTGGGGAGCTGTCTGGTATGTGTGTCATATGTGGGGGCTGTCTGGTATGTGTGTTATATGTGGGAGCTGTCTTGTATGTGTGTTATATGTGGGGAACTGTCTGGTATGTGTGTTATATGTGAGGGCTGTCTAGTATGTGTGCTATATGTGGGGAGCTGTCAGGTATGTGTGCTATATGTGGGGGCTGTCTGGTACGTCTGTTATATGTGGGGGCTTTCTGGTATGTGTGTTATATGTGGGGAGCTGTCTGGGTTGTGTGTTATATGTGGGAACCCTCAAGTATGTGTGTCATATGTGGTAGCTGTCTGGGTTGTGTGCAATATGTCGTAACTGTCGGGTATTTGTGCTATATGTGGGAGCTGTCTGGTATGTGTGTTATATGTGGGGAGCTGTCTGATATATGTGTTGTATGTGGGAGCTGTCTGGAATGTGTGCTATATGTGGGAGGTGTCTCGTATGTGTGTTATATGTCGGGGCTGTCTGGCATGTGTGCTATATGTGGGGGCTGTCTTGTATGTGTGCTATATGTGGGGGCTGTCTTGTATGTGTCTTATGCATGGGGTGCTGTATGGTATGTGTGTTATATGTGGGGGCTATCTGATATGTGTGTTATATGTGGGAGCTGTCTGGTATGTGTTTTATATGTGTGGAACTGTCTGTTATGTGTGTTATATGTGGGGAGCTGTCTGTTATGTGTGTTATATGTGGGGAGCTTTCTGTTATGTGTGATATATGTGGGGAGATGTCTGGTATGTGTTATAAGTGGGGGCTGTCTGGCATGTGTGGCATATGTGGGGAGCTGGTCTGGTATGTGTGTCATATGTGGGGCTGTCTGGTATGTGTATTATGTGTCGGAGCTGTCTGGCATGAGTGTTATATGTGGGAGCTGTCTGGTAAGTGTGTTATATGTGGGGGCTGTCTAGTATGTGTGCTATATGTGGGGGCTGTCTGGTATGTGTGCTATATATGGGAGCAGTCTCATATGATGTGCTATATGTGGGGGCTGTCTGGTATGTGTGCTATATGTGGGGGCTGTCTGGTATGTGTGTTATATGTGGGGGCTGTATGGTATGTGTGTTATATGTGGGTAGATGTCTGGTATGTGTTATATGTGGGGGCTGTTTGGTATGTGTAGTATATGTGGGGGCTGTCTGATATGAGTGTTATATGTGGGAGCTGTCTGGTAAGTGTGTTATATGTGGGAGCTGTCTGGAATGTGTTCTATATGTGGGAGGTGCCTGGTATGTGTGTTATATGTGGGGGCTGTCTGGTATGTGTGTTATATGTGGGGGCTGTCTGGTATGTGTGTTATATGTGGGGAGCTGTCTGTTATGTGTGTTATATGTGGGGAGCTGTCTGGTATGTGTGTTATATGTGGGGAGATGTCTGGTATGTGTTATATGTGGGGGCTGTTTGGTATGTGTGGTATATGTGGGGAGCTGTCTGGTATGTGTGCTATATGTGGGGGCTGTCTGGTATGTGTGTTATATGTGGGAGCTGTCTGGTATGTGTGTTATATGTGGGGACCTGTGTGGTATGTTTGTTATATGTGTGGGCTGTCTAGTATGTGTGTTATATGTGGCGGCTGTCTGGTATGTGTGTTATATGTGGGGGCTGTCTGGTATGTGTGTTATATGTGAGGGCTGTATTATATATGTGTTATATGTGGGGGCTGTCTAGTATGTGAGTTATATGTGGGCAGATGTCTGGTATGTGTGTTATATGTGGGGAGCTGTGTATTATGTGTATTATATGTGGGAAGCTGTCTGGTTTGAGTGCTATATGTGGGAAGCTGTCGGGTATGTGTGTTATATGTGGGGAGCTTTCTGTTATGTGTGTTATATGTGGGGAGATGTCTGGTATGTGTTATATGTGGGGGCTGTCTGGCATGTGTGGTATATGTGGGGAGCTGTCAGGTATGTGTGCTATATGTGGGGGCTGTCTGGTATGTCTGTTATATGTGGGGGCTGTCTGGTATGTGTGCTATATGTGGGGGCTATCTGCTATGTGTGTTATATGTGGGGGCTTTCTGGTATGTGTGTTGTATGTGGGGAGCTGTCTGGGATGTGTGTTATATGTGGGAACTCTCAAGTATGTGTGTTATATGTGGTAGCTGTCTGGGTTGTGTGCAATATGTCGTAACTGTCGGGTATGTGTGCTATATGTGGGGGCTGTCTGGTATGTGTGTTATATGTGGGGAGCTGTCTGATATGTGTGTTATATGTGGGAGCTGTCTGGAATGTGTGCTATATGTGGGAGGTGTCTCATATGTGTGTTATATGTGGGGGCTGTCTGGCATGTGTGCTATATATGGGAGCTGTCTAGTATGTGTGCTATATGTGGGGGCTGTCTGGTATGTGTCTTATACGTGGGGTGCTGTATGGTATGTGTGTTATATGTGGGGGCTATCTGGTATGTGTGTTGTATGTGAGAGCTGTCTGGTATGTGTGTTATATGTCTGGAGCTGTCTGTTATGTGTGTTATATGTGGGAAGCTGTCTGGTATGAGTGCTATATGTGGGAAGCTGTCTGGTATGTGTGTTATATGTGGGGAGCTGTCTGTTATATGTGTTATATGTGGGGAGCTTTCTGTTACGTGTGTTATATGTGGGGAGATGTCTGGTATGTGTTATAAGTGGGGGCTGTCTGGCATGTGTGGCATATGTGGGGAGCTGGTCTGGTATGTGTGTCATATGTGGGGCTGTCTGGTATGTGTGTTATGTGTCGGAGCTGTCTGGTATGAGTGTTATATGTGGGGGCTGTCTGATATGAGTGTTATATGTGGTAGCTGTCTGGTAAGTGTGTTATATGTGGGGGCTGTCTAGTATGTGTGTTATATGTGGCGGCTGTCTGGGATGTCTGTTATATGTGGGGGCTGTTTGGTATGTGTGGTATATGTGGGGAGCTGTCTGGTATGTGTGCTATATGTGGGGGCTGTCTGGTATGTGTGTTATATGTGGGAGCTGTCTGGTATGTGTGTTATATGTGGGGAACTGTGTGGTATGTGTGTTATATGTGTGGGCTGTCTAGTATGTGTGTTATATGTGGCGGCTGTCTGGTATGTGTGTTATATGTGGGGGCTGTCTGGTATGTGTGTTATATGTGGGGGCTGTATTATATATGTGTTATATGTGGGGGCTGTCTAGTATGTGAGTTATATGTGGGCAGATGTCTGGTATGTGTGTTATATGTGGGGAGCTGTCTATTATGTGTACTATATGTGGGAAGCTGTCTGGTTTGAGTGCTATATGTGGGAAGCTGTCGGGTATGTGTGTTATATGTGGGGAGCTGTCTGTTATGTGTGTTATATGTGGGGAGCTTTCTGTTATGTGTGTTATATGTGGGGAGATGTCTGGTATGTGTTATATGTGGGGGCTGTCTGGCATGTGTGGTATATGTGGGGAGCTGTCTGGTATGTGTGTCATATGTGGGGCTGCTCTGGTATGTGTGTTATATGTCGGAGCTGTCTGGTATGAGTGTTATATGTGGGGGCTGTCTGGTATGAGTGTTATATGTGGGAGCTGTCTGGTATGTGTGTTATATGTGGGGGCTGTCTAGTATGTGTGCTATATGTGGGGGCTGTCTGGTATGTGTGCTATATATGGGAGCAGTCTGATATGTGTGCTATATGTGGGGGCTGTCTGGTATGTGTGCTATATGTGGGGGCGGTCTGGTATGTGTGTTATATGTGGGGCTGTATGGTATGTGTGTTATATGTGGAGGCTGTCTGGTATGTGTGTTATAATTGGGGAGCTGTCTGGTATGAATGTTATATGTGGGGGCTGCCTGGTATGATTGTTATATGTGGGGAGCTGTCTGGTATGTGTGTTATATGTGGGGGCTGTCTGGCGTGTGTGTTATATGTGCGGGCTGTCTGGTATGTGTGTTATTTGTGGGAAGCTGTCTGGAATGTGTGCTATATGTGGGACGTGTCTAGTATGTGTTTTATATGCGGGGAGCTGTGTGATATGTGTGTTATATGTGGGAGCTGTCTGGAATGTGTTTTATATGAGGGAGGTGCCTTTTATGTGTGGTATATGTGGGGCTGTTTGGTATATGTGTTATATGTGGGGGCTGTCTGGTATGTGTGTTATTTGTGGGGAGCTGTCTGGAATGTGTGCTATATGTGGGAGGTGTCTAGTATGTGTGTTATATGTGGGGAGCTGTCTGATATTTGTGTTATATGTGGGAGCTGTCTGGAATGTGTTCTATATGTGGGAGGTGCCTGGTATGTGTGTTATATGTTAGGGCTGTCTGGTATGTGTGTTATATGTGGGGGCTGTCTGGTATGTGTGTTATATGTGGACAGCTGTCTGTTATGTGTGTTATGTGTGGGGAGCTGTCTGGTATGTGTGCTATATGTGGGGGCTGTCTGGTATGTGTGTTATATGTGGGAGCTGTCTGGTATTTGTGTTATATGTGGGGAACTGTGTGGTATGTGTGTTATATGTGGGGGCCGAATGGTATGTTTGTTATATGTGGGGGCTGTCTGGTATGTGTGTTATATGTGGGGAGCTGTCTGGTATGTGTGTTACATGTGCAGGCTGTCTGGTATTTGTGTTATATGTGGGTAGCTGTCTGGTATGTATGTTATGTGTGGGGAACTGTTTGGTATGTGTGTTATATGTGGGGAGCTGTCTGTTATGTGTGTTATATGTGGGGAGCTGTCTGGTATGTGTGTTATATGTGGGGAGCTGTCTGGTATGTGTGTTATATGTAGGGAGATGTCTGGTATGTGTGCTATATGTGGGGAGCTGTCTGGTATGTGTGTCATATGTGGGGGCTGTCTGGTATGTGTGTTATATGTGGGAGCTGTCTTGTATGTGTGTTATATGTGGGGAACTGTCTGGTATGTGTGTTATATGTGAGGGCTGTCTAGTATGTGTGCTATATGTGGGGAGCTGTCAGGTATGTGTGCTATATGTGGGGGCTGTCTGGTATGTCTGTTATATGTGGGGGCTGTCTGGTATGTGTGCTATATGTGGGGGCTATCTGCTATGTGTGTTATATGTGGGGCTTTCTGTATGTGTGTTATATGTGGGGAGCTGTCTGGGATGTGTGTTATATGTGGGAACTCTCAAGTATGTGTGTTATATGTGGTAGCTGTCTGGGTTGTGTGCAATATGTCGTAACTGTCGGGTATGTGTGCTATATGTGGGGGCTGTCTGGTATGTGTGTTATATGTGGGGAGCTGTCTGATATGTGTGTTATATGTGGGAGCTGTCTGGAATGTGTGCTATATGTGGGAGGTGTCTCGTATGTGTGTTATATGTGGGGGCTGTCTGGCATGTGTGCTATATATGGGAGCTGTCTAGTATGTGTGCTATATGTGGGGGCTGTCTGGTATGTGTGCTATATGTGGGGGCTGTCTGGTATGTGTCTTATACGTGGGGTGCTGTATGGTATGTGTGTTATATGTGGGGGCTATCTGGTATGTGTGTTGTATGTGGGAGCTGTCTGGTATGTGTGTTATATGTGTGGAGCTGTCTGTTATGTGTGTTATATGTGGGAAGCTGTCTGGTATGAGTGCTATATGTGGGAAGCTGTCTGGTATGTGTGTTATATGTGGGGAGCTTTCTGTTATGTGTGTTATATGTGGGGAGATGTCTGGTATGTGTTATAAGTGGGGGCTGTCTGGTATGTGTGGCATATGTGGGGAGCTGGTCTGGTATGTGTGTCATATGTGGGGCTGTCTGGTATGTGTGTTATGTGTCGGAGCTGTCTGGTATGAGTGTTATATGTGGGGGCTGTCTGATATGAGTGTTATATGTGGTAGCTGTCTGGTAAGTGTGTTATATGTGGGGCTGTCTAGTATGTGTGTTATATGTGGCGGCTGTCTGGTATGTCTGTTATATGTGGGGGCTGTTTGGTATGTGTGGTATATGTGGGGAACTGTGTGGTATGTGTGTTATATGTGTGGGCTGTCTAGTATGTGTGTTATATGTGGCGGCTGTCTGGTATGTCTGTTATATGTGGGGGCTGTTTGGTATGTGTGGTATATGTGGGGAGCTGTCTGGTATGTGTGCTATATGTGGGGGCTGTCTGGTATGTGTGTTATAATTGGGGAGCTGACTGGTATGAATTTTATATGTGGGGGCTGTCTGGTATGTGTGTTATATGTGGGAAGCTGTCTGGTATGTGTGTTATATGTGGGGGCTGTCTGGTATGTGTGTTATATGTGCGGGCTGTCTGGTATGTGTGTTATTTGTGGGAAGCTGTCTGGAATCTGTGCTATATGTGGGACGTGTCTAGTATGTGTGTTATATGCGGGGAGCTGTGTGATATGTGTGTTATATGTGGGAGCTGTCTGGAATGTGTTTTATATGAGGGAGGTGCATGGTATGTGTGTTATATGTGGGGCTGTTTGGTATGTGTGTTATATGTGGGGGCTGTCTGGTATGTGTGTTATTTGTGGGGAGCTGTCTGGAATGTGTGCTATATGTGGGAGGTGTCTAGTATGTGTGTTATATGTGGGGAGCTGTCTGATATTTGTGTAATATGTGGGAGCTGTCTGGAATGTGTTCTATATGTGGGAGGTGTCTGGTATGTGTGTTATATGTTAGGGCTGTCTGGTATGTGTGTTATATGTGGGGGCTGTCTGGTATGTGTGTTATATGTGGAGATCTGTCTGTTATGTGTGTTATATGTGGGGAGCTGTCTGGTATGTGTGCTATATGTGGGGGCTGTCTGGTATGTGTGTTATATGTGGGAGCTGTCTGGTATTTGTGTTATATGTGGGGAACTGTGTGGTATGTGTGTTATATGTGGGGGCCGAATGGTATGTTTGTTATATGTGGGGGCTGTCTGGTATGTGTGTTATATGTGGGGAGCTGTCTGGTATGTGTGTTACATGTGCAGGCTGTCTGGTATGTATGTTATATGTGGGTAGCTGTCTGGTATGTATGCTATGTGTGGGGAACTGTTTGGTATGTGTGTTATATGTGGGGAGCTGTCTGTTATGTGTTTTATATGTGGGGAGCTGTCTGGTATGTGTGTTATATGTGGGGAGCTGTCTGGTGTGTGTGTTATATGTGAGGGCTGTCTAGTATGTGTGCTATATGTGGGGAGCTGTCAGGTATGTGTGCTATATGTGGGGGCTGTCTGGTATGTGTGTTATATGTGGGGGCTTTCTGGTATGTGTGTTATATGTGGGGAGCTTTCTGGGATGTGTGTTATATGTGGGAACACTCAAGTATGTGTGTTATATGTGGTAGCTGTCTGGGTTGTGTGCAAAATGTCGTAACTGTCGGATATGTGTGCTATATGTGGGGGCTGTCTGGTATGTGTGTTATATGTGGGGAGCTGTCTGATATGTGTGTTATATGTGGGAGCTGTCTGGAATGTGTGCCATATGTGGGAGGTGTCTCGTATGTGTGTTATATGTGGGGGCTGTCTGGCATGTGTGCTATATATGGGGGCTGTCTAGTATGTGTGCTATATGTGGGGGCTGTCTGGTATGTGTGCTATATGTGGGGGCTGTCTGGTATGTGTCTTATACGTGGGATGCTGCATGGTATGTGTGTTATATGTGGGGGCTATCTGGTATGTGTGTGTTGTATGTGGGAGCTGTCTGGTATGTGTGTTATATGTCTGGAGCTGTCTGTTATGTGTGTTATACGTGGGAAGGTGTCTGGTATGAGTTGTATATGTGGGAAGCTGTCTGGTATGTGTGTTATATGTGGGGAGCTGTCTGTTATGTGTGTTATATGTGGGGAGCTTTCTGTTACGTGTGTTATATGTGGAGAGATGTCTGGTATGTGTTATAAGTGGGGGCTGTCTGGCATGTGTGGCATATGTGGGGAGCTGGTCTGGTATGTGTGTCATATGTGGGGCTGTCTGGTATGTGTGTTATGTGTCGGAGCTGTCTGGTATGAGTGTTATATGTGGGGGCTGTCTGATATGAGTGTTATATGTGGTAGCTGTCTGGTAAGTGTGTTATATGTGGGGGCTGTCTAGTATGTGTGTTATATGTGGCGGCTGTCTGGTATGTCTGTTATATGTGGGGGCTGTTTGGTATGTGTGGTATATGTGGGGAACTGTGTGGTATGTGTGTTATATGTGTGGGCTGTCTAGTATGTGTGTTATATGTGGCGGCTGTCTGGTATGTCTGTTATATGTGGGGGCTGTTTGGTATGTGTGGTATATGTGGGGAGCTGTCTGGTATGTGTGCTATATGTGGGGGCTGTCTGGTATGTGTGTTATATGTGGGAGCTGTCTGGCATGTGTGTTATATGTGGGGAACTGTGTGGTATGTGTGTTATATGTGTGGGCTGTCTAGTATGTGTGTTATATGTGGCGGCTGTCTGGTATGTGTGTTATATGTGGGGACTGTCAGGTATGTGTGTTACATGTGGGGGCTGTATTATATATGTGTTATATGTGGGGGCTGTCTAGTATGCGAGTTATATGTGGGCAGATGTCTGGTATGTGTGTTATATGTGGGGAGCTGTCTATTATGTGTATTATATGTGGGAAGCTGTCTGGTTTGAGTGCTATATGTGGGAAGCTGTCGGGTATGTGTGTTATATGTGGGGAGCTGTCTGTTATGTGTGTTATATGTGGGGAGATTTCTGTTATGTGTGTTATATGTAGGGAGATGTCTGGTATGTGTTATATGTGGGGGCTGTCTGGCATGTGTGGTATATGTGGGGAGCTGTCTGGTATGTGTGTCATATGTGGGGCTGCTCTGGTATGTATGTTATATGTCGGAGCTGTCTGGTATGAGTGTTATATGTGGGAGCTGTCTGGTATGTGTGTTATATGTGGGAGGTGTCTGGTATGTGTGTTATATGTGGTGGCTGTCTAGTATGTGTGCTATATGTGGGGGCTGTCTGATATGTGTGCTTTATATGGGAGCAGTCTGATATGTGTGCTATGTGTGGGGGCTGTCTGGTATGTGTGCTATATGTGGGGGCGGTCTGGTATGTGTGTTATATGTGGGGCTGTATGGTATGTGCGTTATATGTGGAGGCTGTCTGGTATGTGTGTTATAATTGGGGAGCTGTCTGGTATGAATGTTATATGTGGGGGCTGCCTGGTATGATTGTTATATGTGGGGAGCTGTCTGGTATGTGTGTTATATGTGGGGGCTGTCTGGTATATGTGTTATATGTGGGGGCTGTCTGGTATGTGTGTTATTTGTGGGGAGCTGTCTGGAATGTGTGCTATATGTCGGAGGTGTCTAGTATGTGTGTTATATGTGGGGAGCTGTCTGATATTTGTGGTATATGTGGGAGCTGTCTGGAATGTGTTCTATATGTGGGAGGTGCCTGGTATGTGTGATATATATGTTAGGGCTGTCTGGTATGTGTGTTATATGTGGGGGCTGTCTGGTATGTGTGTTATATGTGGGAGCTGTCTGGTATGTGTGTTATATGTGGGGAGCTGTCTGGTATGTGTGCTATATGTGGGGACTGTCTGGTATGTGTGTTATATGTGGGAGCTGTCTGGTATTTGTGTTATATGTGGGGAACTGTGTGGTATGTGTGTTATATGTGGGGGCCGAATGGTATGTTTGTTATATGTGGGGGCTGTCTGGTATGTGTGTTATATGTGGGGAGCTGTCTGGTATGTGTGTTACATGTGCAGGCTGTCTGGTATGTGTGTTATATGTGGGTAGCTGTCTGGTATGTATGTTATGTGTGGGGAACTGTCTGGTATGTGTGTTATATGTGGGGAGCTGTCTGTTATGTGTGTTATATGTGGGGAGCTGTCTGGTATGTGTGTTATATGTGGGGAGCTGTCTGGTATGTGTGTTATATGTAGGGAGATGTCTGGTATGTGTGCTATATGTGGGGAGCTGTCTGGTATGTGTGTCATATGTGGGGGCTGTCTGGTATGTGTGTTATATGTGGGAGCTGTCTTGTATGTGTGTTATATGTGGGGAACTGTCTGGTATGTGTGTTATATGTGAGGGCTGTCTAGTATGTGTGCTATATGTGGGGAGCTGTCAGGTATGTGTGCTATATGTGGGGGCTGTCTGGTATGTCTGTTATATGTGGGGGCTGTCTGGTTTGTGTGCTATATGTGGGGGCTATCTGCTATGTGTGTTATATGTGGGGGCTTTCTGGTATGTGTGTTATATGTGGGGAGCTGTCTAGGATGTGTGTTATATGTGGGAACTCTCAAGTATGTGTGTTATATGTGGTAGCTGTCTGGGTTGTGTGCAATATGTCGTAACTGTCGGGTATGTGTGCTATATGTGGGGGCTGTCTGGTATGTGTGTTATATGTGGGGAGCTGTCTGATATGTGTGTTATATGTGGGAGCTGTCTGGAATGTGTGCTATATGTGGGAGGTGTCTCATATGTGTGTTATATGTGGGGGCTGTCTGGCATGTGTGCTATATATGGGAGCTGTCTAGGATGTGTGGTATATGTGGGGGCTGTCTGGTATGTGTGCTATATGTGGGGGCTGTCTGGTATGTGTCTTATACGTGGGGTGCTGTATGGTATGTGTGTTTTATGTGGGGGCTATCTGGTATGTGTGTTGTATGTGGGAGCTGTTTGGTATGTGTGTTATATGTGTGGAGCTGTCTGTTATGTGTGTTATACGTGGGAAGCTGTCTGGTATGAGTGCTATATGTGGGAAGCTGTCTGGTATGTGTGTTATATGTGGGGAGCTGTCTGTTATGTGTGCTATATGTGGGGAGCTTTCTGTTACATGTGTAATATGTGGGGAGATGTCTGGTATGTGTTATATGTGGGGGCTGTCTGGTATGTGTGGCATATGTGGGGAGCTGTCTGGTATGTGTGTCATATGTGGGGCTGTCTGGTATGTGTGTTATGTGTCGGAGCTGTCTGGTATGAGTGTTATATGTGGGGGCTGTCTGATATGAGTGTTATATGTGGTAGCTGTCTGGTAAGTGTGTTATATGTGGGGGCTGTCTAGTATGTGTGTTATATGTGGCGGCTGTCTGGTATGTGTGTTATATGTGGGGGCTGTCTGGTATGTGTGTTATATGTGGGGGCTGTCTGGTATGTGTGTTATATGGGGGCTGTTGGTATGTGTGTATATGTGGGAACTGTGTGGTATGTGTGTTATATGTGTGGGCTGTCTAGTATGTGTGTTATATGTGGCGGCTGTCTGGTATGTCTGTTATATGTGGGGGCTGTTTGGTATGTGTGGTATATGTGGGGAGCTGTCTGGTATGTGTGCTATATGTGGGAGCTGTCTGGTATGTGTGTTATATGTGGGAGCTGTCTGGTATGTGTGTTATATGTGGGGAACTGTGTGGTATGTGTGTTATATGTGTGGGCTGTCTAGTATGTGTGTTATATGTGGCGGCTGTCTGGTATGTGTGTTATATGTGGGGGCTGTCTGGTATGTGTGTTATATGTGGGGGCTGTATTATATATGTGTTATATGTGGGGGCTGTCTAGTATGTGAGTTATATGTGGGCAGATGTCTGGTATGTGTGTTATATGTGGGGAGCTGTCTATTATGTGTATTATATGTGGGAAGCTGTCTGGTTTGAGTGCGATATGTGGGAAGCTGTCGGGTATGTGTGTTATATGTGGGGAGCTGTGTGTTATGTGTGTTATATGTGGGGAGCTTTCTGTTATGTGTGTTATATGTGGGGAGATGTCTGGTATGTGTTATATGTGGGGGCTGTCTGGCATGTGTGGTATATGTGGGGAGCTGTCTGGTATGTGTGTCATATGTGGGGCTGCTCTGGTATGTGTGTTATATGTCGGAGCTGTCTGGTATGAGTGTTATATGTGGGGGCTGTCTGGTATGAGTGTTATATGTGGGAGGTGTCTGGTATGTGTGTTATATGTGGGGGCTGTCTAGTATGTGTGTTATTTGTGGGAAGCTGTCTGGAATCTGTGCTATATGTGGGACGTGTCTAGTATGTGTGTTATATGCGGGGAGCTGTGTGATATGTGTGATATATGTGGGAGCTGTCTGGAATGTGTTTTATATGAGGGAGGTGCCTGGTATGTGTGTTATATGTGGGGCTGTTTGGTATGTGTGTTATATGTGGGGGCTGTCTGGTATGTGTGTTATTTGTGGGGAGCTGTCTGGAATGTGTGCTATATGTGGGAGGTGTCTAGTATGTGTGTTATATGTGGGGAGCTGTCTGATATGTGTGTTATATGTGGGAGCTGTCTGGAATGTGTTCTATATGTGGGAGGTGTCTGGTATGTGTGTTATATGTTAGGGCTGTCTGGTATGTGTGTTATATGTGGGGGCTGTCTGGTATGTGTGTTATATGTGGGAGCTGTCTGTTATGTGTGTTATATGTGGGAGCTGTCTGGTATGTGTGCTATATGTGGGGGCTGTCTGGTATGTGTGTTATATGTGGGAGCTGTCTGGTATGTGTGTTATATGTGGGGACTGTGTGGTATGTGTGTTATATGTGGGGGCCGAATGGTATGTTTGTTATATGTGGGGGCTGTCTGGTATGTGTGTTATATGTGGGGGCTGTCTGGTATGTGTGTTATATGTGGAGAGCTGTCTGTTATGTGTGTTATATGTGGGGAGCTGTCTGGTATGTGTGTTATATGTGGGGGCCGAATGGTATGTTTGTTATATGTGGGGGCTGTCTGGTATGTGTGTTATATGTGGGGAGCTGTCTGGTATGTGTGTTACATGTGCAGGCTGTCTGGTATGTGTGTTATATGTGGGTAGCTGTCTGGTATGTATGTTATGTGTGGGGAACTGTCTGGTATGTGTGTTATATGTGGGGAGCTGTCTGTTATGTGTGTTATATGTGGGGAGCTGTCTGGTATGTGTGTTATATGTGGGGAGCTGTCTGGTATGTGTGTTATATGTAGGGAGATGTCTGGTATGTGTGCTATATGTGGGGAGCTGTCTGGTATGTGTGTCATATGTGGGGGCTGTCTGGTATGTGTGTTATATGTGGGAGCTGTCTTGTATGTGTGTTATATGTGGGGAACTGTCTGGTATGTGTGTTATATGTGAGGGCTGTCTAGTATGTGTGCTATATGTGGGGAGCTGTCAGGTATGTGTGCTATATGTGGGGGCTGTCTGGTATGTCTGTTATATGTGGGGGCTGTCTGGTATGTGTGCTATATGTGGGGGCTATCTGCTATGTGTGTTATATGTGGGGGCTTTCTGGTATGTGTGTTATATGTGGGGAGCTGTCTGGGATGTGTGTTATATGTGGGAACTCTCAAGTATGTGTGTTATATGTGGTAGCTGTCTGGGTTGTGTGCAATGTGTCGTAGCTGTCGGGTATGTGTGCTATATGTGGGGGCTGTCTGGTATGTGTGTTATATGTGGGGAGCTGTCTGATATGTGTGTTATATGTGGGAGCTGTCTGGAATGTGTGCTATATGTGGGAGGTGTCTCGTATGTGTGTTATATGTGGGGGCTGTCTGGCATGTGTGCTATATATGGGAGCTGTCTAGTATGTGTGCTATATGTGGGGGCTGTCTGGTATGTGTGCTATATGTGGGGGCTGTCTGGTATGTGTCTTATACGTGGGGGGCTGTATGGTATGTGTGTTATATGTGGGGGCTATCTGGTATGTGTGTTATATGTGGGAGCTGTCTGGTATGTGTGTTATATGTGTGGAGCTGTCTGTTATGTGTGTTATATGTGGGAAGCTGTCTGGTATGAGTGCTATATGTGGGAAGCTGTCTGGTATGTGTGTTATATGTGGGGAGCTTTCTGTTATGTGTGTTATATGTGGGGAGATGTCTGGTATGTGTTATAAGTGGGGGCTGTCTGGCATGTGTGGCATATGTGGGGAGCTGGTCTGGTATGTGTGTCATATGTGGGGCTGTCTGGTATGTGTGTTATGTGTCGGAGCTGTCTGGTATGAGTGTTATATGTGGGGGCTGTCTGATATGAGTGTTATATGTGGTAGCTGTCTGGTATGTGTGTTATATGTGGGAGCTGTCTAGTATGTGTGTTATATGTGGGGGCTGTCTGGTATGTGTGCTATATATGGGAGCTGTCTGGTATGTGTGCTATATGTGGGGGCTGTCTGGTATGTGTGCTATATGTGGGGCTGTCTGGTATGTGTGTTATATGTGGGGGCTGTCTGGTATGTGTGTTATATGTGGGGCTGTCTGGTATGTGTGTTATATGTGGGGAGCTGTCTGGTATGTGTGTTATATGTGGGGGCTGTCTGGTATGTGTGTTATATGTGGGGAGCTGTCTGGTATGTGTGTTATATGTGGGGCTGTCTGGTATGTGTGTTATATGTGGGGCTGTCTGGTATGTGTGTTATATGTGGGGGCTGTCTGGTATGTGTGCTATATGTGGGGGCTGTCTGGTATGTGTGTTATATGTGGGGCTGTCTGGTATGTGTGTTATATGTGGGGGCTGTCTGGTATGTGTGTTATATGTGGGGGCTGTCTGGTATGTGTGTTATATGTGGGGAGCTGTCTGGTATGTGTGCTATATGTGGGGCTGTCTGGTATGTGTGTTATATGTGGGGAGATGTCTGGTATGTGTTATATGTGGGGGCTGTCTGGTATGTGTGTTATATGTGGGAGCTGTCTGGTATGTGTGTTATATGTGGGGGCTGTCTGGTATGTGTGTTATATGTGCGGGCTGTCTGGTATGTGTGTTATTTGTGGGAAGCTGTCTGGAATCTGTGCTATATGTGGGACGTGTCTAGTATGTGTGTTATATGCGGGGAGCTGTGTGATATGTGTGTTATATGTGGGAGCTGTCTGGAATGTGTTTTATATGAGGGAGGTGCATGGTATGTGTGTTATATGTGGGGCTGTTTGGTATGTGTGTTATATGTGGGGGCTGTCTGGTATGTGTGTTATTTGTGGGGAGCTGTCTGGAATGTGTGCTATATGTGGGAGGTGTCTAGTATGTGTGTTATATGTGGGGAGCTGTCTGATATTTGTGTAATATGTGGGAGCTGTCTGGAATGTGTTCTATATGTGGGAGGTGTCTGGTATGTGTGTTATATGTTAGGGCTGTCTGGTATGTGTGTTATATGTGGGGGCTGTCTGGTATGTGTGTTATATGTGGAGATCTGTCTGTTATGTGTGTTATATGTGGGGAGCTGTCTGGTATGTGTGCTATATGTGGGGGCTGTCTGGTATGTGTGTTATATGTGGGAGCTGTCTGGTATTTGTGTTATATGTGGGGAACTGTGTGGTATGTGTGTTATATGTGGGGGCCGAATGGTATGTTTGTTATATGTGGGGGCTGTCTGGTATGTGTGTTATATGTGGGGAGCTGTCTGGTATGTGTGTTACATGTGCAGGCTGTCTGGTATGTGTGTTATATGTGGGTAGCTGTCTGGTATGTATGCTATGTGTGGGGAACTGTTTGGTATGTGTGTTATATGTGGGGAGCTGTCTGTTATGTGTTTTATATGTGGGGAGCTGTCTGGTATGTGTGTTATATGTGGGGAGCTGTCTGGTGTGTGTGTTATATGTGAGGGCTGTCTAGTATGTGTGCTATATGTGGGGAGCTGTCAGGTATGTGTGCTATATGTGGGGGCTGTCTGGTATGTGTGTTATATGTGGGGGCTTTCTGGTATGTGTGTTATATGTGGGGAGCTGTCTGGGATGTGTGTTATATGTGGGAACACTCAAGTATGTGTGTTATATGTGGTAGCTGTCTGGGTTGTGTGCAAAATGTCGTAACTGTCGGATATGTGTGCTATATGTGGGGGCTGTCTGGTATGTGTGTTATATGTGGGGAGCTGTCTGATATGTGTGTTATATGTGGGAGCTGTCTGGAATGTGTGCCATATGTGGGAGGTGTCTCGTATGTGTGTTATATGTGGGGGCTGTCTGGCATGTGTGCTATATATGGGGGCTGTCTAGTATGTGTGCTATATGTGGGGGCTGTCTGGTATGTGTGCTATATGTGGGGGCTGTCTGGTATGTGTCTTATACGTGGGATGCTGCATGGTATGTGTGTTATATGTGGGGGCTATCTGGTATGTGTGTGTTGTATGTGGGAGCTGTCTGGTATGTGTGTTATATGTCTGGAGCTGTCTGTTATGTGTGTTATACGTGGGAAGGTGTCTGGTATGAGTTGTATATGTGGGAAGCTGTCTGGTATGTGTGTTATATGTGGGGAGCTGTCTGTTATGTGTGTTATATGTGGGGAGCTTTCTGTTACGTGTGTTATATGTGGAGAGATGTCTGGTATGTGTTATAAGTGGGGGCTGTCTGGCATGTGTGGCATATGTGGGGAGCTGGTCTGGTATGTGTGTCATATGTGGGGCTGTCTGGTATGTGTGTTATGTGTCGGAGCTGTCTGGTATGAGTGTTATATGTGGGGGCTGTCTGATATGAGTGTTATATGTGGTAGCTGTCTGGTAAGTGTGTTATATGTGGGGGCTGTCTAGTATGTGTGTTATATGTGGCGGCTGTCTGGTATGTCTGTTATATGTGGGGGCTGTTTGGTATGTGTGGTATATGTGGGGAACTGTGTGGTATGTGTGTTATATGTGTGGGCTGTCTAGTATGTGTGTTATATGTGGCGGCTGTCTGGTATGTCTGTTATATGTGGGGGCTGTTTGGTATGTGTGGTATATGTGGGGAGCTGTCTGGTATGTGTGCTATATGTGGGGGCTGTCTGGTATGTGTGTTATATGTGGGAGCTGTCTGGCATGTGTGTTATATGTGGGGAACTGTGTGGTATGTGTGTTATATGTGTGGGCTGTCTAGTATGTGTGTTATATGTGGCGGCTGTCTGGTATGTGTGTTATATGTGGGAGCTGTCTGTATGTGTGTTATATGTGGGGCTGTCTGGTATGTGTGTTATATGTGGGGGCTGTCTAGTATGTGTGCTATATGTGGGGAGCTGTCTGGTATGTGTGCTATATGTGGGGGCTGTCTGGTATGTGTGTTATATGTGGGGGCTGTCTGGTATGTGTGTTATATGTGGGGAGCTGTCTGGTTGTGTGTTATATGTGGGAACCTGTATGTGTGTATATGTGGTAGCTGTCTGGTTGTGTGCATATGTGTACTGTCGGTATTTGTGCTATATGTGGGAGCTGTCTGGTATGTGTGTTATATGTGGGGAGCTGTCTGGAATATGTGTTATATGTGGGAGCTGTCTGGAATGTGTGCTATATGTGGGAGGTGTCTGGTATGTGTGTTATATGTGGGGCTGTCTGGTATGTGTGCTATATGTGGGGGCTGTCTGGTATGTGTGCTATATGTGGGGGCTGTCTGGTATGTGTCTATATGTGGGGGGCTGTATGGTATGTGTGTTATATGTGGGGGCTGTCTGGTATGTGTGTTATATGTGGGGGCTGTCTGGTATGTGTGTTATATGTGGGAGCTGTCTGGTATGTGTGTTATATGTGGGGAGCTGTCTGTTATGTGTGTTATATGTGGGGAGCTTTCTGTTATGTGTGTTATATGTGGGGAGATGTCTGGTATGTGTTATATGTGGGGGCTGTCTGGCATATGTGGCATATGTGGGGAGCTGCTCTGGTATGTGTGTCATATGTGGGGCTGTCTGGTATGTGTGTTATATGTCGGAGCTGTCTGGCATGAGTGTTATATGTGGGGGCTGTCTGGTATGAGTGTTATATGTGGGAGCTGTCTGGTATGTGTGTTATATGTGGGGGCTGTCTAGTATGTGTGCTATATGTGGGGGCTGTCTGGTATGTGTGCTTAATATGGGTGCAGTCTGATATGTGTGCTATGTGTGGGGGCTGTCTGGTATGTGTGCTATATGTGGGGGCGGTCTGGTATGTGTGTTATATGTGGGGCTGTATGGTATGTGTGTTATATGTGGAGGCTGTCTGGTATGTGTGTTATAAGTGGGGAGCTGTCTGGTATGAATGTTATATGTGGGGGCTGTCTGGTATGTGTGTTATATGTGGGGGCTGTCTGGTATGTGTGTTATTTGTGGGAAGCTGTCTGGAATGTGTGCTATATGTGGGACGTGTCTAGTATGTGTGTTATATGCGGGGAGCTGTGTGATATGTGTGTTATATGTGGGAGCTGTCTGGAATGTGTTTTATATGAGGGAGGTGCCTGGTATGTGTGTTATATGTGGGGGCTGTTTGGTATGTGTGTTATATGTGGGGGCTGTCTGGCATTTGTGTTAATTTTTGGGAGCAGTCTGGAATGTGTGCTGTATGTGGGAGGTGTCTAGTATGTGTGTTATATGTGGGGAGCTGTCTGATATTTGTGTTATATGTGGGAGCTGTCTGGAATGTGTTCTATATGTGGGAGGTGCCTGGTATGTGTGTTATATGTTAGGGCTGTCTGGTATGTGTGTTATATGTGGGGGCTGTCTGGTATGTGTGTTATATGTGGAGAGCTGTCTGTTATGTGTGTTATATGTGGGGAGCTGTCTGGTATGTGTGCTATATGTGGGGGCTGTCTGGTATGTGTGTTATATGTGGGAGCTGTCTGGTATTTGTGTTATATGTGGGGAACTGTGTGGTATGTGTGTTATATGTGGGGGCCGAATGGTATGTTTGTTATATGTGGGGGCTGTCTGGTATGTGTGTTATATGTGGGGAGCTGTCTGGTATGTGTGTTACATGTGCAGGCTGTCTGGTATGTGTGTTATATGTGGGTAGCTGTCTGGTATGTATGTTATGTGTGGGGAACTGTCTGGTATGTGTGTTATATGTGGGGAGCTGTCTGTTATGTGTGTTATATGTGGGGAGCTGTCTGGTATGTGTGTTATATGTGGGGGCTGTCTGGTATGTGTGTTATATGTGGGGGCTGTCTGGCATGTGTGTTAATTTGTGGGAGCTGTCTGGAATGTGTGCTATATGTGGGAGGTGTCTAGTATGTGTGTTATATGTGGGGAGCTGTCTGATATGTGTGTTATATGTGGGAGCTGTCTGGAATGTGTTCTATATGTGGGAGGTGCCTGGTATGTGTGTTATATGTGGGGGCTGTCTGGTATGTGTGTTATATGTGGGGGCTGTCTGGTATGTGTGTTATATGTGGGAGCTGTCTGTTATGTGTGTTATATGTGGGGAGCTGTCTGGTATGTGTGCTATATGTGGGGGCTGTCTGGTATGTGTGTTATATGTGGGAGCTGTCTGGTATGTGTGTTATATGTGGGGAACTGTGTGGTATGTGTGTTATATGTGGGGGCTGTCTGGTATGTGTGTTATATGTGGGGGCTGTCTGGTATGTGTGTTATATGTGGGGAGCTGTCTGGTATGTGTGTTATATGTGGGGGCTGTCTGGTATGTGTGTTATATGTGGGTAGCTGTCTGGTATGTATGTTATGTGTGGGGAACTGTCTGGTATGTGTGTTATATGTGGGGAGCTGTCTGGTATGTGTGTTATATGTGGGGAGCTGTCTGGTATGTGTGTTATATGTGGGGAGCTGTCTGGTATGTGTGTTATATGTAGGGAGATGTCTGTTATGTGTGCTATATGTGGGGAGCTGTCTGGTATGTGTGTCATATGTGGGGGCTGTCTGGTATGTGTGTTATATGTGGGAGCTGTCTTGTATGTGTGTTATATGTGGGGAACTGTCTGGTATGTGTGTTATATGTGAGGGCTGTCTAGTATGTGTGCTATATGTGGGGAGCTGTCAGGTATGTGTGCTATATGTGGGGGCTGTCTGGTACGTCTGTTATATGTGGGGGCTTTCTGGTATGTGTGTTATATGTGGGGAGCTGTCTGTTATGTGTGTTATATGTGGGACCCTCAAGTATGTGTGTCATATGTGGTAGCTGTCTGGGTTGTGTGCAATATGTCGTAACTGTCGGGTATTTGTGCTATATGTGGGAGCTGTCTGGTATGTGTGTTATATGTGGGGAGCTGTCTGATATGTGTGTTATATGTGGGAGCTGTCTGGAATGTGTGTTATATGTGGGAGGTGTCTCGTATGTGTGTTATATGTCGGGGCTGTCTGGCATGTGTGCTATATGTGGGGGCTGTCTGGTATGTGTGCTATATGTGGGGGCTGTCTGGTATGTGTCTTATGATGGGGGGCTGTATGGTATGTGTGTTATATGTGGGGGCTATCTGGTATGTGTGTTATATGTGGGAGCTGTCTGGTATGTGTGTTATATGTGTGGAGCTGTCTGTTATGTGTGTTATATGTGGGGAGCTGTCTGTTATGTGTGTTATATGTGGGGAGCTGTCTGGTATGTGTGTTATATGTGGGGAGATGTCTGGTATGTGTTATATGTGGGGGCTGTCTGGCATGTGTGGCATATGTGGGGAGCTGCTCTGGTATGTGTGTCATATGTGGGGCTGTCTGGTATGTGTGTTATATGTCGGAGCTGTCTGGTATGAGTGTTATATGTGGGAGCTGTCTGGTATGTATGTTATATGTGGGGGCTGTCTAGTATGTGTGCTATATGTGGGGGCTGTCTGGTATGTGTGCTATATATGGGAGCTGTCTGGTATGTGTGCTATATGTGGGGGCTGTCTGGTATGTGTGCTATATGTGGGGGCTGTCTGGTATGTGTGTTATATGTGGGGGTGTATGGTATGTGTGTTATATGTGGGGAGATGTCTGGTATGTGTTATATGTGGGGGCTGTCTGGTATGTGTGTTATATGTGGGGGCTGTCTGGTATGTGTGTTATATGTGGGAGCTGTCTGGTATGTGTGTTATATGTGGGAGCTGTCTGGAATGTGTTCTATATGTGGGAGGTGCCTGGTATGTGTGTTATATGTGGGGGCTGTCTGGTATGTGTGTTATATGTGGGGGCTGTCTGGTATGTGTGTTATATGTGGGGGCTGTCTGTTATGTGTGTTATATGTGGGGAGCTGTCTGGTATGTGTGTTATATGTGGGGAGATGTCTGGTATGTGTTATATGTGGGGGCTGTTTGGTATGTGTGGTATATGTGGGGAGCTGTCTGGTATGTGTGCTATATGTGGGGGCTGTCTGGTATGTGTGTTATATGTGGGAGCTGTCTGGTATGTGTGTTATATGTGGGGAACTGTGTGGTATGTGTGTTATATGTGAAGGCTGTCTAGTATGTGTGTTATATGTGGCGGCTGTCTGGTATGTGTGTTATATGTGGGGGCTGTCTGGTATGTGTGTTATATGTGGGGGCTGTATATATATGTGTTATATGTGGGGGCTGTCTGGTATGTGTGTTATATGTGGGAGCTGTCTGGTATGTGTGTTATATGTGGGGAGCTGTGTATATGTGTTATATGTGGGAGCTGTCTGGTATGAGTGCTATATGTGGGAGCTGTCTGGTATGTGTGTTATATGTGGGGAGCTGTCTGGTATGTGTGTTATATGTGGGGAGATGTCTGGTATGTGTTATATGTGGGGGCTGTCTGGTATGTGTGGTATATGTGGGGAGCTGTCTGGTATGTGTGCTATATGTGGGGGCTGTCTGGTATGTGTGTTATATGTGGGGGCTGTCTGGTATGTGTGCTATATGTGGGGGCTGTCTGGTATGTGTGTTATATGTGGGGGCTGTCTGGTATGTGTGTTATATGTGGGGAGCTGTCTGGTATGTGTGTTATATGTGGGAGCTCTCTAGTATGTGTGTTATATGTGGTAGCTGTCTGGTTGTGTGCATATGTCGTACTGTCGGGTATGTGTGCTATATGTGGGGGCTGTCTGGTATGTGTGTTATATGTGGGGAGCTGTCTGATATGTGTGTTATATGTGGGAGCTGTCTGGAATGTGTGCTATATGTGGGAGGTGTCTGGTATGTGTGTTATATGTGGGGCTGTCTGGCATGTGTGCTATATATGGGAGCTGTCTGGTATGTGTGCTATATGTGGGGGCTGTCTGGTATGTGTCTTAAATGTGGCGGGGTTGTATGGTATGTGTGTTATATGCGGGGGCTGTCTGGTATGTGTGTTATATGTGGGAGCTGTCTGGTATGTGTGTTATATGTGGGAGCTGTCTGTTATGTGTGTTATATGTGGGAGCTGTCTGGTATGTGTGCTATATGTGGGAGCTGTCTGGTATGTGTGTTATATGTGGGGAGCTGTCTGGTATGTGTGTTATATGTGGGGAGCTGTCTGTTATGTGTGTTATATGTGGGGAGATGTCTGGTATGTGTTATATGTGGGGGCTGTCTGGTATGTGTGGTATATGTGGGGAGCTGTCTGGTATGTGTGTCATACCTGGGGCTGTCTGGTATGTGTGTTATGTGGGAGCTGTCTGGTATGTGTGTTATATGTGGGGGCTGTCTGGTATGTGTGTTATATGTGGGAGCTGTCTGGTATGTGTGTTATATGTGGGGGCTGTCTAGTATGTGTGTTATATGTGGGGCTGTCTGGTATGTGTGTTATATGTGGGGGCTGTCTGGTATGTGTGGTATATGTGGGGAGCTGTCTGGTATGTGTGCTATATGTGGGGGCTGTCTGGTATGTGTGTTATATGTGGGAGCTGTCTGGTATGTGTGTTATATGTGGGGAGCTGTCTGGTATGTGTGTTATATGTGGGGCTGTCTGGTATGTGTGTTATATGTGGGGCTGTCTGGTATGTGTGTTATATGTGGGGGCTGTCTGGTATGTGTGTTATATGTGGGGGCTGTCTGTATGTGTGTTATATGTGGGGGCTGTCTGGTATGTGTGTTATATGTGGGAGCTGTCTGGTATGTGTGTTATATGTGGGGGCTGTCTAGTATGTGTGTATATGTGGGGGCTGTCTGGTATGTGTGCTATATGTGGGTGCTGTCTGGTATGTGTGTTATATGTGGGGAGCTGTCTGGTATGTGTGTTATATGTGGGGAGCTGTCTGGTATGTGTGTTATATGTGGGGAGCTGTCTGGTATGTGTTATATGTGGGGCTGTCTGGCATGTGTGGTATATGTGGGGAGCTGTCTGGTATGTGTGTCATATGTGGGGCTGTCTGGTATGTGTGTTATATGTGGGAGCTGTCTGGTATGTGTGTTATATGTGGGGGCTGTCTGGTATGTGTGTTATATGTGGGAGGCTGTCTGGTATGTGTGTTATATGTGGGGGCTGTCTGGTATGTGTGCTATATGTGGGGCTGTCTGGTATGTGTGTTATATGTGGGAGCTGTCTAGTATGTGTGCTATATGTGGGGGCTGTCTGGTATGTGTGCTATATGTGGGGGCTGTCTGGTATGTGTGTTATATGTGGGGCTGTATGGTATGTGTGTTATATGTGGAGGCTGTCTGGTATGTGTGTTATATGTGGGGAGCTGTCTGGTATGATGTTATATGTGGGGGCTGTCTGGTATGTGTGTTATATGTGGGGAGCTGTCTGGTATGTGTGTTATATGTGGGGGCTGTCTGGTATGTGTGTTATATGTGGGGCTGTCTGGTATGTGTGTTATATGTGGGAGCTGTCTGGAATGTGTGCTATATGTGGGAGCTGTCTAGTATGTGTGTTATATGTGGGGAGCTGTCTGATATGTGTGTTATATGTGGGAGCTGTCTGGTATGTGTGTTATATGAGGGAGGTGCTGTATGTGTGATATATGTGGGGCTGTCTGGTATGTGTGTTATATGTGGGGGCTGTCTGGTATGTGTGTTATTTGTGGGGAGCTGTCTGGAATGTGTGCTATATGTGGGAGGTGTCTAGTATGTGTGTTATATGTGGGGAGCTGTCTGATATGTGTGTTATATGTGGGAGCTGTCTGGAATGTGTTCTATATGTGGGAGGTGTCTGGTATGTGTGTTATATGTGGGGCTGTCTGGTATGTGTGTTATATGTGGGGGCTGTCTGGTATGTGTGTTATATGTGGGAGCTGTCTGTTATGTGTGTTATATGTGGGGAGCTGTCTGGTATGTGTGCTATATGTGGGGGCTGTCTGGTATGTGTGTTATATGTGGGAGCTGTCTGGTATGTGTGTTATATGTGGGGACTGTCTGGTATGTGTGTTATATGTGGGGCTGTCTGGTATGTGTGTTATATGTGGGGGCTGTCTGGTATGTGTGTTATATGTGGGGAGCTGTCTGGTATGTGTGTTATATGTGGGAGCTGTCTGGTATGTGTGTTATATGTGGGAGCTGTCTGGTATGTGTGTTATATGTGGGGAGCTGTCTGGTATGTGTGTTATATGTGGGGCTGTCTGGTATGTGTGCTATATGTGGGGAGCTGTCTGGTATGTGTGTTATATGTGGGGGCTGTCTGGTATGTGTGTTATATGTGGGAGCTGTCTGGTATGTGTGTTATATGTGGGGGCTGTCTGGTATGTGTGTTATATGTGGGGGCTGTCTGGTATGTGTGTTATATGTGGGGCTGTCTGGTATGTGTGTTATATGTGGGGAGCTGTCTGGTATGTGTGTTATATGTGGGGAGCTGTCTGGTATGTGTGTTATATGTGGGGGCTGTCTGGTATGTGTGCTATATGTGGGGAGCTGTCTGGTATGTGTGTTATATGTGGGGGCTGTCTGGTATGTGTGTTATATGTGGGGAGCTGTCTGGTATGTGTGTTATATGTGGGGGCTGTCTGGTATGTGTGTTATATGTGGGAGCTGTCTGGTATGTGTGTTATATGTGGGGGCTGTCTGGTATGTGTGCTATATGTGGGGGCTGTCTGGTATGTGTGCTATATGTGGGGCTGTCTGGCATGTGTGTTATATGTGGGGCTGTGTGGTGTGTGTGCTATATGTGGGGGCCGTCTGGTATATGTGCTATATGTGGGGCAGTCTGTATGTGTGCTTATGTGGGTGCTGTCTGGTATATGTGAGGGTTGTCTGGTATATCATAGGGTTGTCTGGTATATGTGGAGGCTGTCTGCTATGTGTGCTATATGTGGGGTCTGTCTGGCATGTGTGCTATAGATGGGAGTGGTCTGGTATGTGTGCTAAATGTGGGGCTGTCTGGTATGTGTGCTATATGTGGGGGCTGTCTGGTATGTGTGTTATATGTGGGGGCTGTCTGGTATGTGTGTTATATGTGGGAGCTGTCTGGTATGTGTGTTATATGTGGGAGCTGTCTGGTATGTGTGTTATATGTGGGGGCTGTCTGGTATGTGTGTTATATGTGGGGAGCTGTCTGGTATGTGTGTCTATATGTGGGGGCTGTCTGGTATGTGTGTTATATGTGGGGGCTGTCTGGTATGTGTGTTATATGTGGGGAGCTGTCTGGTATGTGTGTTATATGTGGGAGCTGTCTGGTATGTGTGTTATATGTGGGAGCTGTCTGGTATGTGTGTTATATGTGGGGGCTGTCTGGTATGTGTGTTATATGTGGGAGCTGTCTGGTATGTGTGCTATATGTGGGGGCTGTCTGGTATGTGTGCTATATGTGGGGGCTGTCTGGTATGTGTGTTATATGTGGGGGCTGTCTGGTATGTGTGTTATATGTGGGAGCTGTCTGGTATGTGTGCTATATGTGGGGGCTGTCTGGTATGTGTGTTATATGTGGGGCTGTCTGGTATGTGTGCTATATGTGGGGAGCTGTCTGGTATGTGTGCTATATGTGGGGACTTTCTGGTATGTGTGCTATATGAGAGGATCTGTCTCGTATGTGTGCAATATGTGGGGAGCTGTCTGGTTTGTGTGTTATATGTGGGGGCTGTCTGGTATGTGTGCTATATGTGAGGGCTGTCTGCTATGTGTGTTATATGTGGGGGCTTTCTGGTATGTGTGTTATATGTGGGGAGTTGTCCGGGATGTGTGTTATATGTGGGAGCTGTCTGGGATGTGTGCAATATGTGGTAACTGTCGGGTATGTGTGTTATATGTGGGGAGCTGTCTGGTATGTGTGCTATATGTGGGAGCTGTCTGGTATGTGTGTTATATGTGGGGGCTGTCTGGTATGTGTGTTATATGTGGGAGCTGTCTGATATGTGTGTTATATGTGGGAGCTGTCTGGAATGTGTGCTATATGTGGGAGGTGTCTGGTATGTGTGTTATATGTGGGGGCTGTCTGGTATGTGTGTTATATGTGGGGGCTGTCTGGTTTGTGTGCTATATGTGGGGGCTGTCTGGCATGTGTGCATATGTGGGGAGCTATCTGGTATGTGTGCTATATGTGGGGACTGTCTGGTATGTGTGCTATATGTGGGTGCTGTCTGGTGTGTGTGTTATATGTGGGAAGCTGTCTGGTATGTGTGTTATATGTGGGGGCTGTCTGCTGTGTGTGCTATATGTGGGGGCTGTCTGGTATATGTGAGGGCTGTTTGGAATTCGTGGGGATTGTTTGATATATGTGAGGGCTGTCTGGTATATGTGGGGGCTGTTTTGTATATGTGAGGGCTCTCTGGTATGTGTTATATGTGGCGGCTGTCTCATTTGTGTGTTATATGTGGGGTCTGTCTGGTATGCCCGTTATATGTGGGGGCTGTCTGGTATGTGTGTTATATGTGGGGGCTGTCTGGTATGTGCATTATATGTGGGGCTGTCTGGTATGTGTCTTATATGTGGGGGGCTGTATGGTATGTGTGTTATATGTGGGGGCTGTCTGGTATGTGTGTTATATGTGGGGAGCTGTCTGGTATGTGCATTATATGTGCGGGCTGTCTGGTATGTCTTATGTGGGTAGCTGTCTGGTATATATGTTATGTGTGGGGAGCTGTCTGGTATGTGTGTTATATGTGGGGAGCTGTCTGATATGTGTGTTATATGTGGGAGCTATCTGGTATGTGTGTTATATGTGGGGAGCTGTCTGGTATGTGTGTTATATGTGGGGAGATGTCTGGTATGTGTTATATGTGGGGGCTGTCTGGTATGTGTGCTATATGTGGGGAGCTGTCTGGTATGTGTGTCATATGTGGGGGCTGTCTGGTATGTGTGTTATATGTGGAAGCTGTCTGGTATGTGTGTTATATGTGGGGAGCTGTCTGGTATGTGTGTTATATGTGGGGCTGTCTGGTATGTGTGCTATATGTGGGGAGCTGTCTGGTATGTGTGCTATATGTGGGGGCTGTCTGGTATGTGTGCTATATGTGGGGGCTGTCTGGTATGTGTGCTATATGTGGGGAGCTGTCTGGTATGTGTGTTATATGTGGGGGCTGTCTGGTATGTGTGCTATATGTGGGGCTGTCTGGTATGTGTGTTATATGTGGGGCTGTCTGGTATGTGTGTTATATGTGGGGAGCTGTCTGGTATGTGTGCTATATGTGGGGGCTGTCTGGTATGTGTGCTATATGTGGGGGCTGTCTGCTATGTGTGTTATATGTGGGGGCTTTCTGGTATGTGTGTTATATGTGGGGAGCTGTTTGGGATGTGTGTTATATGTGGGAGCTGTCTAGTATGTGTGTTATATGTGGGAGTTGTCTGGAATATGTGTGTTATATGTGGGGAGCTGTCTGGTATGTGTGCTATATGTGGGAGCTGTCTGGTATGTGTGTTATATGTGGGGGCTGTCTGGTATGTGTGTTATATGTGGGGAGCTGTCTGGTATGTGTGTTATATGTGGGGGCTGTCTGGTATGTGTGCTATATGTGGGGGCTGTCTGGTATGTGTGCTATATGTATGGGAGCTGTCTGGTATGTGTGCTATATGTGGGGACTGTCTGGTATGTGTGTTATATGTGGGGCTGTCTGGTATGTGTGTTATATGTGGGAGCTGTCTGGTATGTGTGTTATATGTGGGGGCTGTCTGCTGTGTGTGCTATATGTGGGGGATGTCTGGTATATGTGAGGGCTGTTTGGTATTCATGGGGATTGTTTGGTATATGTGAGGGCTGTCTGGTATATGTGGGGTCTGTTTTGTATATGTGAGGGCTCTCTGGTATGTGTTATATGTGGCAGCTGTCTCATATGTGTGTTATATGTGGGGTCTGTCTGGGATGTGCGTTATATGTGGGGGCTGTCTGGTATGTGTGTTATATGTGGGGGCTGTCTGGTATGTGCATTATATGTGGGGGCTGTCTGGTATGTGTCTTATATGTGGGGGCTGTATGGTATGTGTGTTATATGTGGGGGCTGTCTGGTATGTGTGTTATATGTGGGAGCTGTCTGGTATGTGCATTATATGTGCGGGCTGTCAGGTATGTGTGCTATATGTGGGTAGCTGTCTGGTATATGTGTTATATGTGGGGAGCTGTCTGGTATGTGTGTTATATGTGGGGAGCTGTCTGTTATGTGTGTTATATGTGGGGAGCTATCTGGTATGTGTGTTATATGTGGGGAGCTGTCTGGTATGTGTGTTATATGTGGGGAGATGTCTGGTATGTGTTATTTGTGGAGGCTGTCTGGTATGTGTGCTATATGTGGGGAGCTGTCTGGAATGTGTGCTATATGTGGGGGCTATCTGGTATGTGTGCTAAATGTAAGGATCTGTCTCGTATGTGTGCTATATGTGGGGAGCTGTCTGGTATGTGTGTTATATGTGGGGGCTGTCTGGTATGTGTGCTATATGTGGGGGCTGTCTGGTATGTGTGCTATATGTGGGGGCTGTCTGGTATGTGTGTTATATGTGTGGGCTGTCTGGTATGTGTGTTATATGTGGGGAGCTGTCTGGTATGTGTGTTATATGTGGGGCTGTCTGGTATGTGTGCTATATGTGGGGGCTGTCTGCTATGTGTGTTATATGTGTGGGCTGTCTGGTATGTGTGTTATATGTGGGGAGCTGTCTGGTATGTGTGTTATATGTGGGAGCTGTCTGGTATGTGTGCTATATGTGGGAGCTGTCTGGTATGTGTGTTATATGTGGGGAGCTGTCTGGTATGTGTGCTATATGTGGGAGCTGTCTGATATGTGTGTTAAATGTGGGGCTTTCCGGTATGTGTGTGATATGTGGTGAGCTGTCTGATATGTGTGTTATATGTGGGGGCTGTCTGGTTTGTGTGCTATATGTGGGTAGCTGTCTGATATAAATGTTATGTGTGGGGAGCTGTCTGGTATGTGTGTTATATGTGGGGAGCTGTTTGTTATGTGTGTTATATGTGGGAGCTGTCTGGTATGTGTGTTATATGTGGGGAGCTGTCTGGTATGTGTGTTATATGTGGGGAGATGTCTGGTATGTGTTATTTGTGGAGGCTGTCTGGTATGTGTGCTATATGTGGGGAGCTGTCTGGTATGTGTGCTATAGGTGGGGGCTATCTGGCATGTGTGCTAAATGTAAGGATCTGTCTCGTATGTGTGCTATATGTGGGGAGCTGTCTGGTATGTGTGTTATATGTGGGGGCTGTCTGGTATGTGTGCTATATGTGGGAGCTGTCTGGTATGTGTGCTACATGTCGGGGCTGTCTGGTATGTGTGTTATATGTGTGGGCTGTCTGGTATTTGTGATATATGTGGGGAGCTGTCTGGTATGTCTGTTATATGTGGGTACTGTCTGGTATGTGTGCTATATGTGGGGGCTGTCTGCTATGTGTATTAAATGTGGGGGCTTTCTGGTATGTGTGTTATATGTGGGGAGCTGTCTGGTATGTGTGTTATATGTGGGAGCTGTCTGGATGTGTGCAATATGTGGTAACTGTCGGGTATGTGTGTTATATGTGGGGAGCTGTCTGGTATGTGTGCTATATGTGGGAGCTGTCTGGTATGTGTGTTATATGTGGGGGCTGTCTGGTATGTGTGTTATATGTGGGGAGCTGTCTGATATGTGTGTTATATGTGGGGGCTGTCTGGTTTGTGTGCTATATGTGGGGGCTGTCTGGCATGTGTGCTATGTATGGGAGCTGTCTGGTATGTGTGCTATATGTTGGGACTGTCTGGTATGTGTGCTATATGTGGGGGCTGTCTGGTATGTGTGTTATATGTGGGGGTCTGTATGCTATGTGTTTTATATGTGGGGGCTGTCTGGTATGTGTGTTATATGTGGGGAGCTGTCTGGTATGTGTGCTTATATGTGGGGGCTGTCTGGCATGTGTGTTATATGTGGGGCTGTCTGGTGTGTGTGCTATATGTGGGGGCTGTCTGGCATGTGTGCTATATGTGGGGGCTGTCTGGTATGTGTGTTATATGTGGGGGCTGTATGGTATGTGTGTTATATGTGGGGGCTGTCTGGTATGTGTGTTATATGTGGGGAGCTGTCTGGTATGTGTGTTATATGTGGGGGCTGTCTGGTATGTGTGTTATATGTGGGGGCTGTCTGGTATGTGTGTTATATGTGGTGGCTGTCTGCTGTGTGTGCTATATGTGGGGGCTGTCTGGTATATGTGAAGGCTGTCTGGTATACGTGGAGGCTGTCTGCTATGTGTGCTATATGTGGGGGCAAAATGGTATATGTGAGGGCTGTCTGGTATATGTGGGGTCTGTCTGGTATATGTGAGGGCTGTCTGGTATTCGTGGTGATTGTTTGGTGTATGTGAGGACTGTCTGGTATACGTGGGGGCTGTTTTGTATATGTGAGGGCTCTCTGGTATGTGTTATATGTGGCGGCTGTCTCATATGTGTGTTATATGTGGGGTCTGTCTGGGATGCTCGTTATATGTGGGGCTGTCTGGTATGTGTGTTATATGTGGAGGCTGTCTGGGATGTGCATTATATGTGGGGGCTGTCTGGTATGTCTTATATGTGGGGGATGTCTGGTATGTGTGCTATATGTGGGGGCTGTCTGGCATGTGTGCAATGTATGGGAGCTATCTGGTATGTGTGCTATATGTGGGGACTGTCTGGTATGTGTGCTATATGTGGGTGCTGTCTGGTGTGTGTGTTATATGTGGGAAGCTGTCTGGTATGTGTGTTATATGTGGGGGCTGTCTGCTGTGTGTGCTATATGTGGGGGCTGTCTGGTATATGTGAGGGCTGTTTGGTATTCGTGGGGGTTGTTTGGTATATGTGAGGGCTGTCTGGTACATGTGGGGGCTGTTTTGTATATGTGAGGGCTCTCTGGTATGTGTTATATGTGGCCGCTGTCTCATATGTGTGTTATATGTGGGGTCTGTCTGGGATGCGCGTTATATGTGGGGCTGTCTGGTATGTGTGTTATATGTGGAGGCTGTCTGGGATGTGCATTATATGTGGGGGCTGTCTGGTATGTGTCTTATATGTGGGGGGCTGTATGGTATGTGTGTTATATGTGGGGGCTGTCTGGTATGTGTGTTATATGTGGGGAGCTGTCTGGTATGTGCATTATATGTGCGGGCTGTCTGGTATGTGTGTTATATGTGGGTAGCTGTCTGGTATGTATGTTATGTGTGGGGAGCTGTCTGGTATGTGTGTTATATGTGGGGAGCTGTCTGTTATGTGTGTTATATGTGGGGAGCTGTCTGGTATGTGTGTTATATGTGGGGAGCTGTCTGGTATGTGTGTTATATGTGGGGAGATGTCTGGTATGTGTTATATGTGGGGGCTGTCTGGTATGTGTGCTATATGTGGGGAGCTGTCTGGTATGTGTGTCATATGTGGGGGCTGTCTGGTATGTGTGTTATATATGGAAGCTGTCTGGTATGTGTGTTATATGTGGGGAACTGTCTGGTATGTGTGTTATATGTGAGGGCTGTCTGGTATGTGTGCTATATGTGGGGAGCTGTCTGGTATGTGTGCTATATGTGGGGGCTGTCTGGTATGTGTGCTATATGTGGGGGCTGTCTGGTATGTGTGTTATATGTGGGAGCTGTCTGGTATGTGTGTTATATGTGGGGGCTGTCTGGTATGTGTGCTATATGTGGGGGCTGTCTGGTATGTGTGCTATATGTGGGTGCTGTCTGGTATGTGTGTTATATGTGGGGCTGTCTGGTATGTGTGTTATATGTGGGGAGCTGTCTGGTATGTGTGTTATATGTGGGGCTGTCTGGTATGTGTGCTATATGTGGGGCTGTCTGGTATGTGTGTTATATGTGGGGCTGTCTGGTATGTGTGTTATATGTGGGAGCTGTCTGGTATGTGTGTTATATGTGGGAGCTGTCTGGTATGTGTGCTATATGTGGGAGCTGTCTGGTATGTGTGTTATATGTGGGAGCTGTCTGGTATGTGTGCTATATGTGGGAGCTGTCTGGTATGTGTGTTATATGTGGGGGCTGTCTGGTATGTGTGTTATATGTGGGGAGCTGTCTGTATGTGTTATATGTGGGGGCTGTCTGGTATGTGTGCTATATGTGGAGGCTGTCTGGCATGTGTACTATATATGGGAGCTGTCTGGTATGTGTGCTATATGTGGGGCTGTCTGGTATGTGTGCTATATGTGGGGGCTGTCTGGTATGTGTGTTATATGTGGGGGCTGTATTGTATGTGTGTTATATGTGGGGGCTGTCTGGTATGTGTGTTATATGTGGGGAGCTGTCTGGTATGTGTGTTATATGTGGGGCTGTCTGGTATGTGTGTTATATGTGGTGCTGTCTGGATGTGTGTTATATGTGGGGGCTGTCTGGTATGTGTGCTATATGTGGGGGCTGTCTGGTATGTGTGTTATATGTGGGGGCTGTCTGATATGTGTGTTATATGTGGGGCTGTCTGGTATGTGTGTTATATGTGGGAGCTGTCTGGTATGTGTGTTATATGTGGGGGCTGTCTGGTATGTGTGTTATATGTGGGAGCTGTCTGGTATGTGTGTTATATGTGGGGGCTGTCTGGTATGTGTGCTATATGTGGGGGCTGTCTGGCATATGTGAGGTCTGTCTGGTATATGTGGAGGCTGTCTGGTATGTGTGCTATATGTGGGGGAAAAATGGTATATGTGAGGGCTGTCTAGTATATGTGGGGTCTGTCTGGTATATGTGGGGCTGTCTGGTATAGTGTGATGTTGGTGTATGTGGGGCTGTCTGGTATAGTGGGGCTGTTTTGTATATGTGAGGGCTCTCTGGTATGTGTTATATGTGGCGGCTCTCTCATATGTGTGTTATATGTGGGGAGCTGTCTGGTATGTGTGTTATATGTGGGGGCTGTCTGGTATGTGTGTTATATGTGGGGAGCTGTCTGGTATGTGTGTAATATGTGGGGGCTGTCTGGTTTGTGTGTTATATGTGGGTGCTGTCTGGTATGTGTGCTATATGTGAGGGCTGTCTGCTATGTGTGTTAAATGTGGGGGCTTTCTGGTATGTATGTTATATGTGGGGAGTTGTCCGGGATGTGTGTTATATGTGGGAGCTGTCTGGGATGTGTGCAATATGTGGTAACTGTCGGGTATGTGTGTTATATGTGGGGAGCTGTCTGGTATGTGTGCTATATGTGGGAGCTGTCTGGTATGTGTCTTATATGTGGGGGCTGTCTGGTATGTGTGTTATATGTGAGGAGCTGTCTGATATGTGTGTTATATGTGGGAGCTGTCTGGAATGTGTGCTATATGTGGGAGGTGTCTGGTATGTGTGTTATATGTGGGGGCAGTCTGGTATGTGTGTTATATGTGGGGGCTGTCTGGTTTGTGTGCTATATGTGGGGGCTGTCTGGCATGTGTGCTATGTATGGGAGCTATCTGGTATGTGTGCTATATGTGGGGACTGTCTGGTATGTGTGCTATATGTGGGTGCTGTCTGGTGTGTGTGTTATATGTGGGAAGCTGTCTGGTATGTGTGTTATATGTGGGGGCTGTCTGCTGTGTGTGCTATATGTGGGGGCTGTCTGGTATATGTGAGGGCTGTTTGGTATTCGTGGGGATTGTTTGGTATATGTGAGGGCTGTCTGGTATATGTGGGGGCTGTTTTGTATATGTGAGGGCTCTCTGGTATGTGTTATATGTGGCGGCTGTCTCATATGTGTGTTATATGTGGGGTCTGTCTGGGATGCGCGTTATATGTGGGGGCTGTCTGGTATGTGTGTTATATGTGGGGGCTGTCTGGGATGTGCATTATATGTGGGGCTGTCTGGTATGTGTCTTATATGTGCGGGGGCTGTATGGTATGTGTGTTGTATGTGGGGGCTGTCTGGTATGTGTGTTATATGTGGGGAGCTGTCTGGTATGTGCATTATATGTGCGGGCTGTCTGGTATGTGTGTTATATGTGGGTAGCTGTCTGGTATATATGTTATGTGTGGGGAGCTGTCTGGTATGTGTGTTATATGTGGGGAGCTGTCTGTTATGTGTGTTATATGTGGGGAGCTATCTGGTATGTGTGTTATATGTGGGGAGCTGTCTGGTATGTGTGTTATATGTGGGGAGATGTCTGGTATGTGTTATTTGTGGAGGCTGTCTGGTATGTGTGCTATATGTGGGGAGCTGTCTGGTATGTGTGTCATATGTGGGGGCTGTCTGGTATGTGTGTTATATATGGAAGCTGTCTGGTATGTGTGTTATATGTGGGGAACTGTCTGGTATGTGTGTTATATGTGAGGGCTGTCTGGTATGTGTGCTATATGTGTGGAGCTGTCTGGTATGTGTGCTATATGTGGGGGCTATCTGGTATGTGTGCTAAATGTAAGGATCTGTCTCGTATGTGTGCTATATGTGGGGAGCTGTCTGGTATGTGTGTTATATGTGGGGGCTGTCTGGTATGTGTGTTATATGTGGGGGCTGTCTTGTATGTGTGCTATATGTGGGAGCTGTCTGGTATGTGTGCTATATGTGGGGGCTGTCTGGTATGTGTGTTATATGTGTGGGCTGTCTGGTATTTGTGATATATGTGGGGAGCTGTCTGGTATGTCTGTTATATGTGGGTGCTGTCTGGTATGTGTGCTATATGTGGGGGCTGTCTGCTATGTGTATTAAATGTGGGGGCTTTCTGGTATGTATGTTATATGTGGGGAGCTGTCTGGGATGTGTGTTATATGTGGGAGCTGTCTGGGATGTGTGCAATATGTGGTAACTGTCGGGATATGTGTGTTATATGTGGGGAGCTGTCTGGTATGTGTGTTATATGTGGGGGCTGTCTGGTATGTGTGTTATATGTGGGGGCTGTCTGGTATGTGTGCTATATGTGGGGAGCTGTCTGATATGTGTGTTATATGTGGGGGCTGTCTGGTTTGTGTGCTATATGTTGGGACTGTCTGGTATGGGTGCTATATGTGGGGCCTGTCTGGTATGTGTGTTATATGTGGGGGTTTGTATGGTATGTGTTTTATATGTGGGGGCTGTCTGGTATGTGTGTTATTTGTGGGGAGCTGTCTGATATGTGTGTTATATGTGGGGGCTGTCTGGCATGTGTTATATGTGGGGCTGTCTAGTGTGTGTGCTATATGTGGGGGTTGTCTGGCATGTGTGCTATATGTGGGGGCTGTCTGGTATGTGTTATATGTGGCGGCTATCTCATACGTGTGTTATATGTGGAGTCTGTCTGGGATGCTCGTTATATGTGGAGCTGTCTGGTATGTGTTATATGTGTGCGGCTGTCTCATATGTGTGTTATATGTGGAGTCTGTCTGGGATGCTCGTTATATGTGGGGGATGTCTGGTATGTGTGCTATATGTGGGGGCTGTCTGGCATGTGTGCAATGTATGGGAGCTATCTGGTATGTGTGCTATATGTGGGGACTGTCTGATATGTGTGCTATATGCGGGTGCTGTCTGGTGTGTGTGTTAGATGTGGGAAGCTGTCTCATATGTGTGTTATATGTGGAGGCTGTCTGGGAGGTGCATTATATGTGGGGGCTGTCTGGTATGTCTTATATGTGGGGGATGTCTGGTATGTGTGCTATATGTGGGGGCTGTCTGGCATGTGTGCAATGTATGGGAGCTATCTGGTATGTGTGCTATATGTGGGGACTGTCTGATATGTGTGCTATATGCGGGTGCTGTCTGGTGTGTGTGTTAGATGTGGGAAGCTGTCTGGTATGTGTTTTATATGTGGGGGCTGTCTGCTGTGTGTGCTATATGTGGGGGCTGTCTGGTATATGTGAGGGCTGTTTCGTATTCGTGGGGATTGTTTGGTATATGTGAGGGCTGTCTGGTATATGTGGGGGCTGTTTTGAATATGTGAGGGCTCTCTGGTATGTGTTATATGTGGCGGCTCTCATATGTGTGTTATATGTGGGGTCTGTCTGGGATGCGCGTTATATGTGGGGGCTGTCTGGTATGTGTCTTATATGTGGGGGGGCTGTATGGTATGTGTGTTATATGTGGGGCTGTCTGGTATGTGTGTTATATGTGGGGAGCTGTCTGGTATGTGTGTTATATGTGGGGCTGTCTGGTATGTGTGTTATATGTGGGTAGCTGTCTGGTATATATGTTATATGTGGGGAGCTGTCTGGTATGTGTGTTATATGTGGGGAGCTGTCTATTATGTGTGTTACATGTGGGGAGCTGTCTGGTATGTGTGTTATATGTGGGGAGCTGTCTGGTATGTGTGTTATTTGTGGGGAGATGTCTGGTATGTGTTATTTGTGGAGGCTGTCTGGTATGTGTGCTTTATGTGGGGAGCTGTCTGGTATGTGTGTCATATGTGGGGGGCTGTCTGGTATGTGGGTTATATATGGAAGCTGTCTGGTATGTGTGTTATATGTGGGGAACTGTCTGGTATGTGTGTTATATGTGAGGGCTGTCTGGTATGTGTGCTATATGTGTGGAGCTGTCCGGTATGTGTGCTATAAGTGGGAGCTATCTGGTATGTGTGCTAAATGTAAGGATCTGTCTCGTATGTGTGCTATATGTGGGGAGCTGTCTGGTATGTGTGTTATATGTGGGGGCTGTCTGGTATGTGTGCTATATGTGGGGGCTGTCTGGTATGTGTGCTACATGTGGGAGCTGTCTGGGATGTGTGTAATATGTGTGGGCTGTCTGGTATGTGTGATATATGTGGGGAGCTGTCTGGTATGTCTGTTATATGTGGGTGCTGTCTGGTATGTGTGCTATATGTGGGGGCTGTCTGCTATGTGTATTAAATGTGGGGGCTTTCTGGTATGTATGTTATATGTGGGGAGCTGTCTGGGATGTGTGTTATATGTGGGAGCTGTCTGGGATGTGTGCAATATGTGGTAACTGTCGGGTATGTGTGTTATATGTGGGGAGCTGTCTGGTATGTGTGCTATATGTGGGAGCTGTCTGGTATGTGTGTTAAATGTGGGGGCTGTCTGGTATGTGTGTTATATGTGGGGAGCTGTCTGATATGTGTGTTATATGTGGGGGCTGTCTGGATTGTGTGCTATATGTGGGGGCTGTCTGGCATGTGTGCTATATATGGGAGCTGTCTGGTATGTGTGCTATATGTTGGGACTATCTGGTATGTGTGCTATATGTGAGGGCTGTCTGGTATGTGTGTTATATGTGGGGGTCTGTATGGTATGTGTGTTATATGTGGGGGCTGTCTGGTATGTGTGTTATATGTGGGGAGCTGTCTGGTATGTGTGCTTATATGTGGGGGCTGTCTGGCATGTGTGTTATATGTGGGGCTGTCTAGTGTGTGTGCTAAATGTGGGGGCTGTCTGGCATGTGTGCTATGTGTTGGGGCTGTCAGGTGTGTGTGTTATAAGTGGGGGGCTGTATAATATGTTTGTTATATGTGGGGGCTGTCTGGTATGTGTGTTACATGTGGGGAGCTGTCTGGTATGATTGTTATATGAGGGGGCTGTCTGGTATGTGTGTTATATGTGGGAAGCTGTCTGGTATGTGTGTTATATGTGGGGGCTGTCTGCTGTGTGTGCTATACATGGGGGCTGTCTGGTATATGTGAAAGCTGTCTGGTATACATGGAGGCTGACTGCTATGTGTGCTATATGTGGGGGCAAAATGGTATATGTGAGGGCTGTCTGGTATATGTGGGGTCTGCCTGGTATATGTGAGGGCTGTTTGGTATTAGTGGTGATTGTTTGGTGTATGTGAGGGCTCTCTGGTATACGTGGGGGCTGCTTTGTACATGTGAGGACTCTCTGGTATGTGTTATATGTGGCGGCTGTCTCATATGTGTGTTATATGTGGAGTTTGTCTGGGATGCTCGTTATATGTCTGGGATGTGTGCAATATGTGGTAACTGTCGGGTATGTGTGTTATATGTGGGGAGCTGTCTGGCATGTGTGCTATATGTGGGAGCTGTCTGGTATGTGTGTTAAATGTGGGGGATGTCTGGTATGTGTGTTATATGTGGGGAGCTGTCTGATATGTGTGCTATATATGGGGGCTGTCTGGTATATATGAAGGCTGTCTGGTATACATGGAGGCTGACTGCTATGTGTGCTATATGTGGGGGAAAAATGGTATATGTGAGGGCTGTCTGGTATATGTGGGGTCTGTCTGGTATATGTGAGGGCTGTCTGGTATTAGTGGTGATTGTTTGGTGTATGTGAGGGCTGTCTGGTATACGTGGGGGCTGTTTTGTATATGTGAGGGCTCTCTGGTATGTGTTATATGTGGCGGCTGTCTCACATGTGTGTTATATGTGGAGTTTGTCTGGGATGCTCGTTATATGTGGAGGCTGTCTGGTATGTGTATTATATGTGGGGAGGTGTCTGGTATGAGTGTTATATGTGGGGAGCTGTCTGGTATGTGTGTAATATGTGTGGCTGTCTGGTTTGTGTGTTATATGTGGGTGTTGTCTGGTATGTGTGCTATATGTGAGGGCTGTCTGCTATGTGTGTTAAACGTGGGGGCTTTCTGGTATGTATGTTATATGTGGGGAGTTGTCCGGGATGTGTGTTATATGTGGGACCTGTCTGGGATGTGTGCAATATGTGGTAACTGTCGGGTATGCGTGTTATATGTGGGGAGCTGTCTGGTATGTGTGCTATATGTGGGAGCTGTCTGATATGTGTCTTATATGTGAGGGCTGTCTGGTATGTGTGTTATATGTGAGGAGCTGTCTGATATGTGTGTTATATGTGGGAGCTGTCTGGAATGTGTGCTATATGTGGGAGGTGTCTGGTATGTGTGTTATATGTGGGGGCAGTCTGGTATGTGTGTTATATGTGGGGGCTGTCTGGTTTGTGTGCTACATGTGGGGGCTGTCTGGCATGTGTGCAATGTATGGGAGCTATCTGGTATGTGTGCTATATGTGGGGACTGTCTGGTATGTGTGCTATATGTGGGTGCTGTCTGGTGTGTGTGTTATATGTGGGAAGCTGTCTGGTATGTGTGTTATATGTGGGGGCTGTCTGCTGTGTGTGCTATATGTGGGGGCTGTCTGGTATATGTGAGGGCTGTTTGGTATTCGTGGGGACTGTTTGGTATATGTGAGGGCTGTCTGGTATATGTGGAGGCTGTTTTGTATATGTGAGGGCTCTCTGGTATGTGTTATATGTGGCGGCAGTCTAATATGTGTGATATATGTGGGGTCTGTCTGGGATGCGCGTTATATGTGGGGGCTGTCTGGTATGTGTGTTATATGTGGGGGCTGTCTGGGATGTGCATTATATGTGGGGGCTGTCTGGTATGTGTCTTATATGTGGGGGGGCTGTATGGTATGTGTGTTATATGCGGGGGCTGTCTGGTATGTGTGTTATATGTGGGGAGCTGTTTCGTATATATGTTATGTGTGGGGAGCTGTCTGGTATGTGTGTTATATGTGGGGAGCTGTCTATTATGTGTGTTATATGTGGGGAGCTGTCTGGTATGTGTGTTATATGTGGGGAGCTGTCTGGTATGTGTGTTATTTGTGGGGAGATGTCTGGTATGTGTTATTTGTGGAGGCTGTCTGGTATGTGTGCTTTATATGGGGAGCTGTCTGGTATGTGTGTCATATGTGGGGGCTGTCTGGTATGTGTGTTATATATGGAAGCTGTCTGGTATGTGTGTTATATGTGGGGAACTGTCTGGTATGTGTGTTATATGTGAGGGCTGTCTGGTATGGGTGCTATATGTGTGGAGCTGTCTGGTATGTGTGCTATAAGTGGGAGCTATCTGGTATGTGTGCTAAATGTAAGGATCTGTCTCGTATGTGTGCTATATGTGGGGAGCTGTCTGGTATGTGTGTTATATGTGGGGGGCTATCTGGTATGTGTGCTATATGTGGGGGTTGTCTGGTATGTGTGCTACATGTGGGAGCTGTCTGGGATGTGTGTAATATGTGTGGGCTGTCTGGTATGTGTGATATATGTGGGGAGCTGTCTGGTATGTCTGTTATATGTGGGTGCTGTCTGGTATGTGTGCTATATGTGGGGGCTGTCTGCTATGTGTATTAAATGTGGGGGCTTTCTGGTATGTATGTTATATGTGGGGAGCTGTCTGGGATGTGTGTTATATGTGGGAGCTGTCTGGGATGTGTGCAATATGTGGTAACTGTCGGGTATGTGTGTTATATGTGGGGAGCTGTCTGGTATGTGTGCTATATGTGGGAGCTGTCTGGTATGTGTGTTAAATGTGGGGGATGTCTGGTATGTGTGTTATATGTGGGGAGCTGTCTGGTATGATTGTTATATGAGGGGGCTGTCTGGTATGTGTGTTTTATGTGGGAAGCTGTCTGGTATGTGTGTTATATGTGGGGGCTGTCTGCTGTGTGTGCTATATGTGGGGGCTCTCTGGTATATGTGAAGGCTGTCTGGTATACGTGGAGGCTGACTGCTATGTGTGCTATATGTGGGGGCAAAATGGTATATGTGAGGGCTGTCTGGTATATGTGGGGTCTGTCTGGTATATGTGAGGGCTGTCTGGTATTAGTGGTGATTGTTTGGTGTATGTGAGGGCTGTCTGGTATACGTGGGGGCTGTTTTGTATATGTGAGGGCTCTCTGGTATGTGTTATATGTGGCGGCTGTCTCATATGTGTGTTATATGTGGAGTCTGTCTGGGATGCTCATTATATGTGGAGGCTGTCTGGTATGTGTGTTATATGTGGGGAGCTGTCTGCTATGAGTGTTATATGTGGGGGCTGTCTAGTATGTGTGTTATATGTGGAGAGCTGTCAGGTATGTGTGTTATATGTGGGGGCTGTCTGGTATGTGTGTTATGTGTGGGGGCTGTCTGGTATGTGTTATTTGTGGGGAGCTATCTGATATTGGTGTTATATGTGGGAGCTGTCTGGAATGTGTGCTATATGTGGGAGGTGTCTAGTATGTGTGTTATATGTGGGGAGCTGTCTGATATGTGTGTTATATGTGGGAGCTGTCTGGAATGTGTTCTATATGTGGGAGGTGCCTGGTATGTGTGTTATATGTGGGGGCTGTCTGGTATGTGTGTTATATGTGGGGGCTGTCTGGTATGTGTGTTATATGTGGGGAGCTGTCTGTTATGTGTGTTATATGTGGAGAGCTGTCTGGTATGTGTGTTATATGTGGGGAGATGTCTGGTATGTGTTATATGTGGGGGCAGCTTGGCATGAGTGGTATATGTGGGGAGCTGTCTGGTATGTGTGTCATATGTGGGGGCTGTCTGGTATATGTGTTATATATGGGAGCTGTCTGGCATGTGTGTTATATGTGGGGAACTGTCTGGTATGTGTGTTATATGTGAGGGCTGTCTAGTATGTGTGCTATATGTGGGGAGCTGTCTGGTATGTGTGCGATATGAGGGGGCTTTCTTGTATGTGTGCTATATGTGAGGATCTGTCTCGTATGTGTGCTATATGTGGGGAGCTGTCTGGTTTGTGTGTTATATGTGGGTGCTGTCCGGTATGTGTGCTATATGTGGGGGCTGTCTGCTATGTGTGTTAAATGTGGGGGCTTTCTGGTATGTATGTTGTATGTGGGGAGCTATCTGGGATGTGTGTTATATGTGGGAGCTGTCTGGGATGTGTGCAATATGTGGTAACTGTCGGGTATGTGTGTTATATGTGGGGAGATGTCTGGTATATGTGTTATATGTCGGAGCTGTCTGGTATGTGTGTTATATGTGGGGGCTGTCTGGTATGTGTGTTATATGTGGGGAGCTGTCTGATATGTGTGTTATATGTGGGAGCTGTCTGGAATGTGTGCTATATGTGGGAGGTGTCTGGTATGTGTGTTATATGTGGGGGCTGTCTGGTATGTGTGTTATATGTGGGGGCTGTCTGGTATGTGTGCCATATGAGGGGGAGGCAGGTATGTGTGATATATGTGGGGCTGTCTGGTATGTGTGCTATATGTGGGGGCTGTCTAGCATGTGTGTCATATGTGGGGAGCTGTCTGGAATGAGTGTTATATGTGGGGGCTGTCTGGTATGTGTGTTATATGTGGGGGCTGTCTAGTATGTGTGTTATATGGGGGGCTGTCTGGTTTGTGTGCTATATGTGGGGTCTGTCTGGCATGTGTGCTATATATGGGAGTGGTCTGGTATGTGTTCTATATGTGGGGGCTGTCTGGTATGTGTGCTATATGTAGGGGATATGTGGTATGTGTGTTATATGTGGAGGCTGTATGGTATATGTGTTATATGTGGGGGCTGTCTGGTATGTGTGTTATATGTGGGGAGCTGTCTGGTATGAGTGTTATATGTGGGGGCTATCTGGTATGAGTGTTATATGTAGGGCTGTCTGGTATGTGTGTTATATGTGGGGAGCTGTCTGAAATGTGTTCTATATGTGTGAGGTGCCTGGTATGTGTGTTATATGTGGGGGCTGTCTGGTATGTGTGTTATATGTGGGGGCTGTCTGGTATGTGTGTTATATGTGGGGGCTGTATTATATGTGTGCAATATGTGGGGGCTGTCTGGTATGTGTGTTACATGTGGGGAGCTGTCTGGTATGAGTGTTATATGAGGGGGCTGTCTGGTATGTGTGTTATATGTGTGAAGCTCTCTGGTATGTGTGTTATATGTGGGGGCTGTCTGCTGTGTGTGCTATATGTGGGGGCTGTCTGGTATATGTGAAGGTTGTCTGGTATACGTGGAGGCTGTCTGCTATGTGTGTTATATGTGGGGGCAAAATGGTATATGTGAGGGCTGTCTGGTATATGTGGGGTCTGTCTGGTATATGTGAGGGCTGTCTGGTATTCGTGGGAATTGTTTGGTGTATAGGAGGGCTGTCTGGTATATGTAGGGGTTGTTTTGTATATGTGAGGGCTCTCTGGTATGTGTTGTATGTGGCGGCTGTCTCATATGTGTGTTATATGTGGGGGCTGTCTGGGATGCGCGTTATTTGTGGGGCTGTCTGGTATGTGTGTTATATGTGGAGGCTGTCTGGGATGTGCATTATATGTGGGGGCTGTCTGGTATGTGTCTTATATGTGGGGACTGTCTGGTATGTGTGTTATATGTGAGGGGCTGTATGGTATGTGTGTTATATGTGGGGGCTGTCTGGTATGTGTGTTATATGTGGGGAGCTGTCTGGTATGTGTATTATATGTGCGGGCTGTCTGGTATGTGTGTTATATGTGGGTAGCTGTCTGGTATGTATGTTATGTGTGGGGAGCTGTCTGGTATGTGTGTTATATGTGGGGAGCTGTCTGTTATGTGTGTTATATGTGGGGTGCTGTCCGATATGTGTGTTATATGTAGGGAGCTGTCTGGTATGTGTGTTATATGTGGGGAGATGTGTGGTATGTGTTATATGTGGGGGCTGTCTGGATATGTGCTATATGTGGGGAGCTGTCTGGTATGTGTGTCATATGTGGGGGCTGTCTGGTATGTGTGTTATATGTGAGAGCTGTCTGGTATGTGTGTTATATGTGGGGGCTGTCTGGCATGAGTGTTATATGTGGGAGCTGTTTGGTATGTGTGTTATATGTGGGGGCTGTCTAGTATGTGTGCCATATGTGGGGGCTGTCTGGTATGTGTGCTATATATGGGAGCTGTCTGGTATGTGTGTTATATGTGAGGGCTGTCTGGTATGTGTGTTATATGTGGGGAGCTGTCTGATATGTGTTATATGTGGGGGCTGTCTAGTATGTGTGCTATATGTGGGGGCTGTCTGGCATGTGTGTTATATGTGGGGCTGTGTGGGGTGTGTGCTATATGTGGGGGCTGTCTGGTATATGTGAGGGCTGCCTGGTAGTGAGGGCAGTCTGCTATGTGTGCTCTATGTGGGTGCTGTTTGGTATATATGAGGGCTGTCTGGTATATGTGAGGGCTGTCTGGTATATGTGGAGGCTGTCTGCTATGTGTGCTATATGTGGGGGCTGAATGGTATATGTGAGGACTGTCTGGTATATGTGGAGGCTGTCTGGTATGTGTGTTATATGTGGGGGCTGTCTGGTATGTGCGTTATATGTGGGGGCTGTATGGTATGTGTGTTATATGTGGGGGCTGTCTGGTATGTGTGGGTGCTGTCTGGTATGTGCGTTATATGTGGGGCTGTCTGGTATGTGTGCTATATGTGGGGGCTGTCTAGAATGTGTGCTATATGTGGGGTCTGTCTGGCATGTGTGCTATAGATGGGAGTGGTCTGGTATGTGTGCTAAATGTGGGGGCTGTCTGGTATGTGTGCTATATGTGGGGGCTGTCTGGTATGTGTGTTATATGTGGGGGCTGTATGGTATATGTGTTATATGTGGGGGGTGTCTGGTATGTGTGTTATATGTGGGGAGCTGTCTGTTATGGGTGTTATATGTGGGGAGCTGTCTGGTATGTGTGTTATATGTGGGGAGATGTCTGGTATGTGTTATATGTGGGGGCAGCTTGGCATGAGTGGTATATGTGGGGAGCTGTCTGGTATGTGTGTCATATGTGGGGGCTGTCTGGTATATGTGTTATATATGGGAGCTGTCTGGCATGTGTGTTATATGTGGGGTACTGTCTGGTATGTGTGTTATATGTGAGGGCTGTCTAGTATGTGTGCTATATGTGGGGAGCTGTCTGGTATGTGTGCGATATGAGGGGGCTTTCTTGTATGTGTGCTATATGTGAGGATCTGTCTCGTATGTGTGCTATATGTGGGGAGCTGTCTGGTTTGTGTGTTATATGTGGGTGCTGTCCGGTATGTGTGCTATATGTGGGGGCTGTCTGCTATGTGTGTTAAATGTGGGGGCTTTCTGGTATGTATGTTGTATGTGGGGAGCTGTCTGGGATTTGTGTTATATGTGGGAGCTGTCTGGGATGTGTGCAATATGTGGTAACTGTCGGGTATGTGTGTTATATGTGGGGAGATGTCTGGTATATGTGTTATATGTCGGAGCTGTCTGGTATGTATGTTATATGTGGGGGCTGTCTGGTATGTGTGTTATATGTGGGGAGCTGTCTGATATGTGTGTTATATGTGGGAGCTGTCTGGAATGTGTGCTATATGTGGGAGGTGTCTGGTATGTGTGTTATATGTGGGGGCTGTCTGGTATGTGCGTTATATGTGGGGGCTGTCTGGTATGTGTGCCATATGAGGGGGAGGCAGGTATGTGTGATATATGTGGGGCTGTCTGGTATGTGTGCTATATGTGGGGGCTGTCTAGCATGTGTGTCATATGTGGGGAGCTGTCTGGAATGAGTGTTATATGTGGGGGCTGTCTGGTATGTGTGTTATATGTGGGGGCTGTCTAGTATGTGTGTTATATGGGGGGGCTGTCTGGTTTGTGTGCTATATGTGGGGTCTGTCTGGCATGTGTGCTATATATGGGAGTGGTCTGGTATGTGTTCTATATGTGGGGGCTGTCTGGTATGTGTGCTATATGTAGGGGATATGTGGTATGTGTGTTATATGTGGAGGCTGTATGGTATATGTGTTATATGTGGGGGCTGTCTGGTATGTGTGTTATATGTGGGGAGCTGTCTGGTATGAGTGTTATATGTGGGGGCTATCTGGTATGAGTGTTATATGTAGGGCTGTCTGGTATGTGTGTTATATGTGGGGAGCTGTCTGAAATGTGTTCTATATGTGTGAGGTGCCTGGTATGTGTGTTATATGTGGGGGCTGTCTGGTATGTGTGTTATATGTGGGGGCTGTCTGGGATGCGCGTTATTTGTGGGGCTGTCTGGTATATGTGTTATATGTGGAGGCTGTCTGGTATATGTGTTATATGTGGGGAGCTGTCTGGTATGTGTATTATATGTGCGGGCTGTCTGGTATGTGTGTTATATGTGGGTAGCTGTCTGGTATGTATGTTATGTGTGGGGAGCTGTCTGGTATGTGTGTTATATGTGGGGAGCTGTCTGTTATGTGCGTTATATGTGGGGTGCTGTCCGATATGTGTGTTATATGTAGGGAGCTGTCTGGTATGTGTGTTATATGTGGGGAGATGTGTGGTATGTGTTATATGTGGGGGCTGTCTGGATATGTGCTATATGTGGGGAGCTGTCTGGTATGTGTGTCATATGTGGGGGCTGTCTGGTATGTGTGTTATATGTGAGAGCTGTCTGGTATGTGTGTTATATGTGGGGGCTGTCTGGCATGAGTGTTATATGTGGGAGCTGTTTGGTATGTGTGTTATATGTGGGGGCTGTCTAGTATGTGTGCCATATGTGGGGGCTGTCTGGTATGTGTGCTATATATGGGAGCTGTCTGGTATGTGTGTTATATGTGAGGGCTGTCTGGTATGTGTGTTATATGTGGGGAGCTGTCTGATATGTGTTATATGTGGGGGCTGTCTAGTATGTGTGCTATAAGTGGGGGCTGTCTGGCAGGTGTGTTATATATGGGGCTGTGTGGGGTGTGTGCTATATGTGGGGGCTGTCTGGTATATGTGAGGGCGGCCTGGTAGTGAGGGCAGTCTGCTATGTGTGCTCTATGTGGGTGCTGTCTGGTATATGTGAGGGCTGTCTGGTATATGTGAGGGCTGTCTGGTATATGTGGAGGCTGTCTGCTATGTGTGCTATATGTGGGGGCTGAATGGTATATGTGAGGACTGTCTGGTATATGTGGAGGCTGTCTGGTATGTGTGTTATATGTGGGGGCTGTCTGGTATGTGCGTTATATGTGGGGGCTGTCTGGTATGTGTGCTATATGAGGGGGAGGCTGGTATATGTGATATATGTGGGGCTGTCTGGTATGTGTTCTATATGTGGGGTGCTGTCTGGTATGTGTGTCATATGTGGGGAGCTGTCTGGAATGAGTGTTTTATGTGGGGGCTGTTTGGTATGTGTGTTATATGTGGGGGCTGTCTAGAATGTGTGTTATATGTGGGGTCTGTCTGGCATGTGTGCTATATATGGGAGTGGTCTGGTATGTGTGCTATATGTGGGGGCTGTCTGGTATGTGTGCTATATGTGGGGGCTGTCTGGTATGTGTGTTATATGTGGGGGCTGTATGGTATATGTGTTATATGTGGGGGGTGTCTGGTATGTGTGTTATATGTGGGGTCTGTCTGGTATGTGTGCTATATGTGGGGGCTGTCTGGCATGTGTGTTATATGTGGGGCTGTCTGGCGTTTGTGCTATATGTGGGCGGCTGTCTGGTATATGTGAGAGCTGTCTGGTAGTGAGGGCAGTCTGCTATGTGTGCTCTATGTGGGGGCTGTCTGGTATGTGTGCTATATGTGGGGAGCTCTATGGTATGTGTGTTATATGTGGGGGCTGTGTGGTATGTATATTAAATGTGGGGGCTGTCTGGTATATCTGTTATATATGTAGGGGATGTCTGGTATGTGCGTTATATGTAGGGGCTGTCTGCTATGTGTGCTATATTTTGGAACTGTCTGGTATGCGAGTCATACATGGGGGCTGTCTGGTATGTGTGCTATATGTGGGAGCTGTATAGTATGTGTGGAATATATGTGGGGGCTGTCTGGTATGTGTGTTATATGTGCGGGTGTGTCTGGTATGTGTGTTATATGTGGGGGCTGTCTGGTGTGTATGTTAAATGAGGGGGCTGTCTGGTATGTCTGGTATATGGAGGGGATGTCTGGTATGTGCGTTATATGTGGGGAAGATACACTGTGTGGAGGATATAAGAGGTGGTGGGGCAGGATACACTGTGTGGGGGATATAACAGGTCGTGGGGCAGGATGCACTGTGTGGAGGACATAACAGGTGGTGGGGCAGGATACACTGTGTGGAGGATATAACAGGTGGTGGGGCAGGATACACTGTGTGCGGGATATAACAGGTGGTGGGGCAGGATACACTGTGTGGGGGATATAAATGGTGGTGGGGCAGGATACACTGTGTGGTGGATATAACGGGCGGTGGGGCAGGATACACTGTGTGGTGGAAATAACAGGTGGTGGGGAAGGATACACTGTGTGGAGTATATAACAGGTGTTGGGGTAGGATACACTGTGTGGAGGATAAAACATGTGGTGGGGCATGATACACTGTGTGGAGGATATAACATGTGGTGGGGCAGAATACACTTTGTGGAGGATATAACAGGTGGTGGGGCAAAATACACTGTGTGGAGGATATAACAGGTGGTGGGGCAGGAAACTCTGTGTGGAGGATATAACAGGTGGTGGGGCATAATACACTGTGAGGAGGATATAACAGGTGGTGGGGCAGGATACACTCTGTGGCGGATATAACAGGTGATGGGGCAGGATACACTGTGTAGAGGATATAACAGGTGGTGGGGCAGGATACACTCTGTGGGGGATATAACAGTTGATAGGGCAGGATACACTGTGTGGGGGATATAACAGGTGGTGGAGCAGGATACACACGGTGGAGGATATAACAGGTGGTTGGGCAGAATACACTGTGTGGAGGATATAACAGGTGGTGGGGCAGGATACACTGTGTGGAAGATATAACAGGTGGTGAGGCACGATTCACTGTGTGGGGGATATAACAGGTGGTGGGGCAGGATACACTCTGTGGGGGATATAACAGGTGGGGTCAGGATACACTGTGTGGGGGATATAACAGGTGGTGGGGCAGGATACAATGTGTGGAGGATATAACAGGTGGTGGGGCAGAATACACTGTGTGGAAGATATAACAGGTGGTGGGGCAGGATACACTGTGTGTGGGATATAACCGTTGGAGGGGCAGGATACACTGTGTGGAGGATATACCAGGTGGTGGGGCAGGATACATAGTGTGGAGGATATAACAGGTGGTGGGGCAGGATACACTGTGTGGGGGACATAACAAGTGGTGGGGCAGGATACACTGTGTGGAGGATCTAACAGGTGGTGGGGCAGGATACACTGTGTGGAGGATATAACAGTTTGTGGGACAGGATACACTGTGTGGGGGATATAACAGGTGGTGGGGCAGGATACACTGTGTGGAGGATATAACAGGTGATGGGGCAGAATACACTGTGTGGGAGACATAACAGGGGGTGGGGCAGGATACACTGTGTGGAGGATATAACAGGTGGTGGGGCAGGATACACTGTGTGGGGGATATAACAGGTTTTTGGGGCAGGATTCACTGTGTGGATGATATAACAGGAGGTGGGGCAGGATACACTGTGTGGAGGATATAACAGATGGTGGGGCAGGATACATTGTGTGGAGGATATAACAGGTGGTGGGTCAGGATACACTGTGTGGGGGACATAACAAGTGATGGGGAAGGATACACTGTGTGGAGGATATAACAGGTGGTGGGGCAGGATACACTGTGTGGAGGATATAACAGGTTGTGGGACAGGATACACTGTGTGAGGGATATAACAGGTGGTGGGGCAGGATACACTGTGTGGAGGATAAAACAGGTGATGGGGCAGAATACACTGTGTGTAAGACATAACAGGTGGTGGGGCAGGATACACTGTGTTGAGGATATAACAGGTGGTGGGGCAGGATACACTGTGTGGGGGATATAACAGGTTTTTGGGGCAGGATTCACTGTGTGGATGATATAACAGGTGGTGGGGCAGGATACACTATGTGGAGGATATAACAGGTGGTGGGGCAGGATACACTGTGTGGAGTATATAACAGGTGGTGGGGCAGGATACACTGTGTGGAGGATATAACAGGTGGTGGGGCAGGATACACTGTGTGGGGGATATAACAGGTGGTGGAGCAGGATACACACGGTGGAGGATATAACAGGTGGTTGGGCAGGATACACTGTGTGGAAGATATAACAGGTGGTGAGGTACGATACACTGTTTGGAGGATATAACAGGTGGTGGGGCAGGATACACTGTGAGGGGATATAACAGGTGGTGGGGCAGGATACACTCTGTGGGGGATATAACAGGTGGGGGCAGGATACACTGTGTGGGGGATATTACAGGTGGTGGGGCAGGATACAATGTGTGGAGGATATAACAGGTGGTGGGGCAGAATACACTGTGTGGAAGATATAACAGGTGGTGGGGCGGGATACACTGTGTGGGGGATATAACCGTTGGAGGGGCAGGATACACTGTGTGGAGGATATACCAGGTGGTGGGGCAAGATACATAGTGTGGAGGATATAACAGGTGGTGGGGCAGGATACACTGTGTGGGGGATATAACAGGTCGTGGGGCAGGATGCACTGTGTGGAGGACATAACAGGTGGTGGGGCAGGATACACTGTGTGGAGGATATAACAGGTGGTGGGGCAGGATACACTGCGTGGGGGATATAAATGGTGGTGGGGCAGGATACACTGTGTGGTGGATATAACGGGCGGTGGGGCAGGATACATTGTGTGGTGGAAATAACAGGTGATGGGGAAGGATACACTGTGTGGAGTATATAACAGGTGTTGGGGTAGGATACACTGTGTGGAGGAGAAAACATGTGGTGGGGCAGGATACACTGTGTGGAGGATATAACATGTGGTGGGGCAGAATACACTTTGTGGAGGATATAACAGGTGGTGGGGCAGAATACACTGTGTGGAGGATATAACAGGTGGTGGGGCAGGAAACACTGTGTGGAGGATATAACAGGTGGTGGGGCAGAATACACTGTGAGGAGGATATAACAGGTGGTGGGGCAGGATACACTCTGTGGCGGATATAACAGGTGATGGGGCAGGATACACTGTGTGGAGGATATAACAGGTGGTGGGGCAGGATACACTCTGTGGGGGATATAACAGTTGATAGGGCAGGATACACTGTGTGGGGGATATAACAGGTGGTGGAGCAGGATACACACGGTGGAGGATATAACAGGTGGTTGGGCAGAATACACTGTGTGGAGGATATAACAGGTGGTGGGGCAGGATACACTGTGTGGAAGATATAACAGGTGGTGAGGCACGATGCACTGTGTGGAGGATATAACAGGTGGTGGGGCAGGATACACTGTGTGGGGGATATAACAGGTGGTGGGGCAGGATACACTCTGTGGGGGATATAACAGGTGGGGGGCAGGATACACTGTGTGGGGGGTATAACAGGTGGTGGGGCAGGATATACTGTGTGGAGGATATAACAGGTGGTGGGGCAGGATACACTGTGTGGAGGATATAACAGGTGGTGGGGCAGGATACACTGTGTGGAAGATAAAACAGGTGGTGGGGCAGGATGCACTTTGTAGAGGATATAACAGGTGGTGGGGCAGGATACACTGTGTGGGGGACATAACAGGTGGTGGGGCAGGATACACTGTGTGGTGGATATAACAGGTGGTGGGGCAGAATACACTGTGTGGAAGATATAACAGGTAGTGGTGTTAGGATACACTGTGTGGAGGATATAACAGGTGGTGAGGCAGGATACACTGTGTGGAGGATATAACAGGTGGTGAGGGAGGATACACTGTGTGGGGGATGTAGGTTATGTATATAAGCTACTGTGCCGAGTAGCAGCCCTGTATATAAGCTACTGTGCGGAGTAGCAACCTTGTATATAAGCTACTGTGTCGAGTAGCAACCCCCTTTCAGCTACTGTGCCGAGTAGCATTTATATAAATCACGTGGCAACACTGCACGTGTTATGTGGCAACATTGCCCCGAGGCTGCCATATGGCAAGGCAGCCTTAGTCTGACTGTGTGAGCCATGCATGGCACACGTGAGTCGCCACTTGTATTTTTCTCATCCATAATGAACGGACTCGGTGTTACCCAGTGTTTCCCTACCCATCACTGCATTCCTCAGGGAACACTAGTAACCACCATGGCGCAGTGCCTAGGATCTGTGGACTTACAAAGTGTGTGAATGGTGCCGAGACAGTTACGTCTGCCTGTGATGCGTCGACTCATAGTGTGTTGTGTTGCGCTGTGTGTCGCCGCGATGTGCAGTGTTGGGCCGTCACAGTGCGTTTTAGTGACGGTGGCAGTGTTAGTGTCAGTGTATTAGTGTGTGTTTAGAGCTGAGAGTTGAGCATTGGCCTGTTTTTTGTGGTACCCATGGAGCACGCAGCCGTACACCCTTCTCGTGTGATATCCCGGGTGATACTGACGGTCTCACTCCCGCCGCGTCTCCAGCCACCGGCATTAAGGCCACCACGAAGCAATCTCTCAGACACACACACACGCACGCACGCACGCACTCGCTCACGGACAGAACAGTGGACTATATGAGTATTTCTGCTCTGCTTATATCATATATATATGGTTCGAGCTGTTGAGGCGCCACTTTATATACTAAACAGTGCAGTCCACGCACACACTAAGATGGGAGGTAAGAAGGGACAACGTCAAGATGGGAGACACGACTCCCCACCACCTTCACCTCCACCGGGCGCAGACTCTCATCCTCCACCTCCAGTGACGGACATTGCCACAATTCTGAAGTGGGTGGACGACCGGGCCGAGAGACGCAGAGAGATGGAACTTCAGAGGGGGGAGACACGAAGAGAGGAGGAAAAGTTGCGTTTTGAGGCACTATTGGCGACCCTGGCGCTAACCCACCCTCCCTCACTCGCAGGTAGCGCGCATATAGGCGCCAGTACCCTCCCTCCTCCACCACACCAGCGTCCTCCAGGTACTCTTGCCTCCAAACAAACAGCTCCCAAGGCATCTGTTCAACTCCCACCCGCCCTCTGACCAGACGTCACATTTCAGCTTTTTCGTGAGTGGAGGCGGCGTTGGACAGATTACTCCACGATGGTGGACCTTGACAGCATGCCTCCAAACAAACAGCTCATCCAACTGCGGATGTGTTTGTCGCTGGAGACCCAGAGAGTTTTGGAGCACACGTTGCAAGTGCCTCCCGATTCTACCTCTTCAGTGACGGATGTGCTCGACCTTTTACAGGAGCATGTTAAGGGTCGGAACAACGAGGCTTTACGTCGCCGTGCCTTCACCAGCTGCAAGCAGGCGGAGAACGAATCCTTTGACGACTTTTTTGTACGCTTGAAGAGTTTGTCAGAGGAGATCGACGTCTGCAAGGCGCACAGCCGGGAATGTGAGGAAGCCTGGATCAAGCACGGGATCTTGACAGGTGTCAGGCAGGAAGAGTTGGTGCACCGACTCATCCCCCTGGACGCTTCCTCCACACTCCAGGTGGTAGTGACTGAATGTCGGTCGTACGAGGCCACCAAGTCCGCCACCTCTGCCTTACGGGCCCCACCTGCTGTGAGAGCTATCTCACAATACAAGAAGGGTAAGAAGGCGGCCAACAACGCGAAGGCTGCCACACGTTCTTCCACGCCTCCGCCTAGTGCTTCCTGTGGCAGCTGTGGAAAGCAGCATGGCCCCAAGACTTGCCCGGCCACCGACGCACTGTGTCGTGGATGTGACCGTAAGGGCCACTGGTCTAACACAGACAGGTGCCCTGCACGAGGCCACAAGTGTCTGGCCTGCGGTCGCTATGGACACTACGACAAGTGCTGCCGCCAACCCAAGCCCAAAAGCCCGAGACGAGGAGGACAGCAGCGCACTTCCCTCGGGGTGGTTCGCACGCAGCCCCCTCCAGATGGCCCACGCAGCCCCAAGCAGCAGTGGAGTCACATCAGGAGGGTGGAATCGACCACACGCCCCAGGGCTATCCCTTCCCCTACTATCCGCGTCGCCGTCACACACGGTGATGTGTCGGGTCACATCGAGGTGATACCGGACACCGGCGCCGATACTACAGTGATTGGGTTGAAGCACCTCCAGAAACTGGGCCTCACCAAACGCGGCCTGGGACCACCGCCGCAGCTGCAGTACTACAATGTGGACGGTTCCCAGATGCCGGACGCTGTGGGCTCCTTTCAAGCCGAGATCACCTACGGCGACAGGTCGTGTCACGGATGGATCGACGTGCAGCCTACTCTCGCTACACCCTTGTTTTCGTGGGAGCACTGCAAGGAGTTAGGCGTGGTGCCCAGAGACTTTCCCGAGCAGATCCCAGCTGCTCGTTACACCGCCAGCAGGGTGCATGAGTCGACGAGCGACGCGCCTGGCGCTGCCGCACGGAGCTGCCCAGAACCAGCGTCCACTCCCACCCACACAGGACACTCCCCTGCCCAGATCCTGTATGGCCACCCTCTCCGCTCTTGCTTTCCTGCAAACGCCAAGGCCTTTGCGAAGGACTGGCAGACCAGAGCCGAGAGCTGCGACCGCTGTGCCGCTACACGTGCCCAGGACGCCAAGGCTCGGTATGACGACTGTGCCCGCCCTATTCAGCCAGTGGAGATTGGTGCCCTTGTCCGCATCCAGGACCCGACGACGACACGTTGGGACAAGGTGGGCATAGTGATGGGCGTCGGCTGGTCGCGGGACTACAAGGTCAGGATGCCAAGTGGCCGTGTCTGGTGGAGGAACCGCCGCTTCCTCCGGCCAACCCCACCCCCTGCTGCTGGCCCCCTGACCGAGGACGAGTCACCTACACCTCACGAGTATCCGCCCCACAGTGCACCTCGACGCTCGGAGCGACTTAGGACTAAGAAGTCCGCTCAAGACAAAGACTATGAGCGTGAGGGGGGAAGGAGATGTAGGTTATGTATATAAGCTACTGTGCCGAGTAGCAACCCTGTATATAAGCTACTGTGCTGAGTAGCATTTATATAAATCACGTGGCAACACTGCACGTGTTATGTGGCAACATTACCCCGAGGCTGCCATATGGCAAGGCAGTCTCAGTCTGACTGTGTGAGCCGTGCATGGCACACGCGAGTCACCACTTGTATTTCTCTCATCCATAATAAACGGACTCAGTGTTACCCAGTGTTTCCCTACCCATCACTGCATTCCTCAGGGAACACTAGTAACCACCAGGGGATATAACAGGTTTTTGGGGCAGGATACACTGTGTGGATGATATAACAGGTGGTGGGGCAGGATACACTGTGTGGAGGATATAACAGGTGGTGGGGCAGGATACACTGTGTGGAGGATATAACAGGTGGTGGGGCAGGATACACTGTGTGGAGGTAATAACAGGTGGTGGGGCAGGATACACTGTGTGGAGTATATAACAGATGGTGGGGCAGGATACACTGTGTGGAGGATATAACAGGTGGTGGGGCAGGATGCACTGTGTGGGGGATATAACAGGTGGTGGGGCAGGATACACTGTATGGGGAATATAACAGGTGGTGGGGCAGGATACACTGTGTGGATGATATAACAGGTGGTGGGGCAGGATACACTGTGTAGAGGATATAACAGGTGGTGGGGCAGGATACACTGTGTGGAGGATATAACAGGTGGTGGGGCAGGATACACTGTGTAGAGGATATAACAGATGGTGGGGCAGGATACACTGTGTGGGGGATATAACAGGTGGTGGGGCAGGATACACTGTGTGGAGGATATAACAGGTGGAGGGGCAGGATACACTCTGTGGAAGATATAATAGGTAGTGGGGCAGGATACACTGTGTGGAGGATATAACAGGTGGTGGGGCATGATACACTGTGTTGGGGATATAACAGGTGGTGGGGCAGAAAACACTGTGTGAAGGATATAACAGGTGGTGGGGCAGGATACACTGTGTAGAGGATATAACAGGTGGTGGGGCAGGATACACTGTGTGGTGGATATAACAGGTGGTGGGGCAGGATACACTGTGTGGAGGATATAACAGGTGGCAGGGCAAGATACACTGTGTGGTGGATATAACAGGTGGTGGGGCAGGATACACTCTGTGGGGGATATAACAGGTGGTGGGGCAGGATACACTGTGTGGGGGATATAACAGGTGGTGGGGCAGGATACACTGTGTGGAGGATATAACAGGTGGTGGGGCAGGATACACTGTGTAGAGGATATAACAGGTGGCGGAGCAAGATACACTGTGTGGGGGATATAACAGGTGGTGGGGCAGGATACACTGTGTGGTGGATATAACAGGTGGTGGGGCAGGATACACTGTGTAGAGGATATAACAGGTGGTGGGGCAGGATACACTGTGTGAGGGATATAACAGGTGGTGGGGCAGGATATACACTGTGTGGAGGATATATTATTAGTGTATTGGCGGGAGTCATAACGTGATGCCATGATACAACGACCAACTCGGCAAGAATCTGGTTGACTGGTAGTTGGACAGCAGCTAGTTTATTGTGCACGCCATCCTGTGAAGGGTAGTGAAAAAAAAAAGGATTACAGAGTAGAGGCCACAAAGGGTGTTCAGCAGACTACTGGTTGTAAGATGGGGATACACTTCCAATGTATCAGCTATCTTGCCGTCACAGATAAAGTGCTGTCATTTCACATACAGTATTCTTGGATCTGTTCCTAAAAGGACATGTTTTCTGACAGTCTAAGACGTATTTTTGGAGTGTGTGGCCAAATGTTTTGTCTGTCACAAACAGTGATTCTTGCGTGTGTGATCCTTACTTGCTGCATCTACATATTTCAACCCCTAGATTATTCACTCTATATTTTTACTTGTCAACTTTACCATACCTCAATGTTGTGGGTAGCAAAGAGGTTACATCACATAATGGGAGCCTGTCTGGGACCTATGAATCACACCAGAATTTACCAATTACATTTTGCTTAATTGACCCTGCTATCAGTCTTGTAACTATGCAAATTTGCCAGGTGAAAGTTTCCTAAGCTTGGTTGTAAAACTATTTTGCCTCTCGATACCAATAGTTCATTTTCTCACTTGGCCAATGTGGTGTGTGCTACAGTCACCTGACAAATCACTAGTTGTTGACTTAATACTGTAGTGGACTTCTCCCCTACAACTGCGTATCAGCATTCCAATGCTACCGTAACCTAGCAACGGAACTAGAGACCGGCGACTTTCTTAGGTTTTCCCAACATGACTCATAGAGGACTCGCGGCTGCTGGGTATATAAGCTCTGTCTCTCCATTGAGATTCATTCTGGTCTCTCTTCTTGAACAAGCAACACCTCCTCCTCCGCCGCTGCCTGGCGGCCCTCGCTTCTCTCCGCCTGCCTGGCGGTCCTCGCTCCCGCCAGCGAGCATGGCGACCCACCAGCTGTCCTTCTCTGAGCTTCCTCACCAACCAACTCTCATTCTGCCCATCTTCCTGAACACGCAACACCTCCTCCAGCAAGCTCCACGCTGTCCAGCTTTCATTCAACCAGGAGGCCAGCAACAGGCAACATCTTCTCTAACGAAGCTCCTGCACATCTACCTCCTTCAACACGCTACTCACCGAACGTCTCTACTGAGCAGCTCCTCACCACACGGCTCCTCCAGCACCAGACTGTAAATCATATAACTTATATTATACAAGAAAACCACATTAGAGTTTCCATCCATCCTGAGTGCTAGACAACATTATACCACGAATTCCTACAATACACTTTACTCCACCACACAGTTATCTTTTTAGAGTAAAGGATATTTAATATTAAGGTAATAACAAGTAGTAGTGTTATTGATTTAGAAGGATGTAAAGAAACAAGAATCATATCTTAACATTTTTTATTTGTATTTTTATACATTTGTGTCGGTCACCTCTCACCTGCGATCCTGTGTGGGCAGGAGAGCCCAGAGGTGTTTGGGCATGGGGGCATTCCACCACCAGAGCCCAGTCCACCCCTCTGGGCGGTCCTCGGCTTCCCAGGGGTGACACAGCTTAGGGTGTTTGGTCACCACCTGGGACCTGGCCACCTGGGATCTCGTCTCCCTAGGCTTTGCTCGTCGCGTGGGCATGTTGTCGTTCCGCCACCACCGAGCGAGCCATTCGTCGGGCGTCTCATTGTTCTTGGCGGGCGGGAGAGGATTGACTGGTTTGGGCTTGGCTTTCCCTGCCCGATCCTCTGACAGCTTCTTGGTAGACAGGAGAGTCCAGAGGTGTTTGGGCATGGGGGCATTCCACCACCAGAGCCCAGTCCACCCCTCTGGGCGGTCATCGGCTTCCCAAGGGTGACACAGCTTAGGGTGTTTGGTCACCACCTGGGACCTGGCCTCCTGGGACCTGGCCACCTGGGGCTCATCTCCCTAGGCAACTCTTGTGGTTTGGTTTGGGGCTTTTTTAAGCTCTTAAGGACCTGTGAGTATGTCACCACTGGCCCATTGTTTGGTTCGGCTTGGGTCATTTGCTTTTGAGGATGAACCATCTCTATTATTTTATATATTGTTATACGCAGGACCGTACAGACGTTGTATAGTACTGTGTATAGTAACATAGTAGTGAACGTACTGTGTATATTAACATAGTAGTGAACATACTGTGTATAATATGTTACGCCGTCTCTTAATTTACTTAAATATCCAGGTTCTAGGCGTAACCAAACAAAAAGTGAAGTATATTAAAAGAGAATAAAAATAAATAAAATAAACCATTAAGAATTTAATTAATTAAATATTAACACAATAAAGAGCCTCGTAGGCTGTCACAACAAATTGATTCACCATCGAAACTTTTAAGACACAAGTGATACAAAACATCGAAACATCAAAAGAATAAAAATAAAGCATTGGATTACGTTAACACTGCATAAACATATAAAAACTATCACTGAAATTAACTAACGTGAAACAACACTGAATTACTTGAATACAACTAAGCAAATACTGATGGACACAGACATAAATAGGTACTCACATAGATATACCACATTGGTGGCGACAGGAACAACACAAATAAATTAAGTATAAGTAACAAGTGACACTCAAAGGATGTGGACTGTATGACAAGAGGACTGAACTAACTCAAGTCAGTTGGTGGGTCCTATATATAAGGTCGGCTCCCGCCACGCCACCCGCCGGTGGGTCGTTTAACGATGCAGATGGTCGTTAGAGAACAAAGAATGCTGGTTACAATACAAAATAAAGAAATATGATGGGCTTGAACAAATAATAACAGTTAAAACCTTAACAGCACAGGGTAAGGTGACTAGAATATATAATAGTAAATTTAACACATCATTACAGGAATAATATGGAACATGGGAGCACGTTATATATAAAAAAAATGAAAAAATACGACACGGTCGTAGCAAATAACATAGGAGTGAATATATTGTGTATAATAACATAGTAGCGAACATACTGTGTATAGTAACATAGTAGTGAACATACTGTGTATAGTAACATAGTAGTGAACATACTGTGTATATTAACATAGTAGTGAACATACTGTGTATAGTAACATAGTAGTGAATATATTGTGTATAGTAACATAGTAGTGAACATACTGTGTATAGTAACATAGTAGTGAACATACTGTGTATAGTAACATAGTAGTGAATATATTGTGTATAGTAACATAGTAGTGAACAGACTGTGTATATTAACATAGTAGTGAACATACTGTGTATAGTAACATAGTAGTGAACATATTGTGTATAGTAACATAGTAGTGAATATATTGTGCATATTAACATAGTAGTGAACATACTGTGTATAGTAACATAGTAGTGAACATATTGTGCATAGTAACACAGTAGTGAACATATTGTGTATAGTAACATAGTAGTGAAGATACTGTGTATAGTAACATAGTAGTGAACATATTGTGTATAGTAACATAGTAGTGAACATATTGTGTATAGTAACAGAGTAGTGAGCGTACTGTGTATAGTAACATAGTAGTGAATATATTGTGTATAGTACCATAGTAGTGAAGATACTGTGTATAGTAACATAGTAGTGAACATACTGTGTATAGTAACATAGTAGTGAACATACTGTGTATAGTAACATAGTAGTGAACATATTGTGTATAGTAACATAGTAGTGAAGATACTGTGTATAGTAACATAGTAGTGAACATATTGTGTATAGTAACATAGTAGTGAACATATTGTGTATAGTAACATAGTAGTGAGCGTACTGTGTATAGTAACATAGTAGTGAATATATTGTGTATATTAACATAGTAGTGAACATACTGTATATAGTAACATAGTAGTGAACATACTGTGTATAGTAACATAGTAGTGAACATATTGCGTATAGTACCATAGTAGTGAAGATACTGTGTATAGTAACATAGTAGTGAACATACTGTGTATAGTAACATAGTAGTGAATATATTGTGCATAGTAACATAGTAGTCAACATACTGTGTATATTAACATAGTATTGAACATATTGTGTATAGTAACATAGTAGCGAACATATTGTGTATAGTAACATAGTAGCGAACATACTGTGTATAGTAACATAGTAGTGAACATATTGTGTATAGTAACATAGTAGTGAACATACTGTGTATAGTAACATAGTAGTGAACATATTGTGTATAGTAACATAGTAGCGAACATATTGTGTATAGTAACATAGTAGCGAACATACTGTGTATAGTAACATAGTAGTGAACATATTGTGTATAGTAACATAGTAGTGAACATACTGTGTATAGGAACATGGTAATGAACATATTGTGTTTAGAGTTGCAACTTACATAACTCTTCCCCTGCCAGTACACAGCCTCTTCACCATCAAGACCCCTGCTGTGCCTCCTCGTGGCAACATATGGTAACTGGGTGCCTCGTGGGCCCAGGCTAGACCAGCAGGGAATCTGGGAGTAGCAGTGGGCCCCAGAGGGATGGTGCATAGGGCCACTGGCAAGCAGGCACGTCCTGGTGCTTACCAACCACTGCCCCGCTGCCTTGCGGATTAACCTTGGCAGGTGTAAGGCTGTGGGCGTTAACCCCGAACGAAAAATCTGCGGTGGAGCCCCCGCATCAGACAAACGTGCTTACAGAGCTTCAACAAGACCAAACGGCAGAAGAGGTGACCAACATGGGAACCCAATGACGACACTAGCAGACGAAGGCAATGCATGATGGGCAGGCTGCTAAGGCGAAACCCAACAAACTAGGCTATCGGCAGTCCATTGCAACTCTCCCTCTCCCCAGTCGTTGCAACACTTGCACCACTGGATGAGGAAAAGGGAGATCCAAGATGTGTGGTTGCGGTCTGCGCTCCTGCCTGACCACATAAATCAACTTATGCCCAGCCATCATCCAGCTTATCATATTCATCATCATCATCATCATCAAACCCTTATACCCCCAAAAGTCCTATGGCGTCGGACGAGTGGCGACGGGGACAGGCAGAGATGACTGTTGGGGGTCTCTAGTCACAACTCTGCACATGGGCTGCATGGATAAGATGGTCGATTATGCACTGGGATCTAGGCAGCCGTGCAATCCGCTCCTCCCTGTGCAACTGAGCAGTCCTTTCCTGGAGCCACTGTCCTCACCCAACATGGGGAGGGGGCTGGAAAAGGTGCCCTTAACATAGCCTGCCTACAGAACCAACCTGACTGGGCATGCTCATGTGGTCGAGAACACCATTATAATCCCAGATCAAAATAAAAACTATTCAACCTCTTATGGTTGCTGCATGGAATGTCGGGACCCTTCTGGATACTGGCACAAATGCACGTCCTGAAAGAAGAATTACCCTTGTGGCAAAAGAGCTGGTTCGGTATAACATCGACTTAGCAGCCATCAGTGAGTCCCGGCTCCCAGACGAGGGCCAGTTCACAGAATGGGGGTCTGGCTATACCTTCTTCTGGAAGGGTAAGCCAGCTGCGGAGAGAAACCGCATTCCATGACTGAACTTCAGTATGCAGACGACCTCACCCTTGTCACTCACACTGAACACGACCTACAGGAGATCCTGAACACTTACACAGATGCTTATGCACACTTCAGGTGAATGGACGTCAGACTCGGATTCTCTTTCAGCCTGCCCCTGTTTCAGCCACACCTCCATCATCCATCAAGCTTAATAGTACTACCCTCTCTAATGTTACCCACTTTCGGCTCCCACCTGTCCATCATCGCGGACATCGATGAAGAGATTCAACATCGGATCAGATGTGCATCTCAAGCCTTTGGCAGACTCCATACTCGTGTCTTCAGCTGTAGGGAGCTGAAATTATCCACAAAGCTGCACGTATATCGAGCAGTGGTCCTCCCCACCCTACTATATGGCAGTGAGACCTGGGTCACATACAGGAGACACCTCAAGGCACTTGAAAACTTTCACCAACGTAGTCTACGTTCCATCCTCCGAGTTCGCTGGGAAGACAAGAGAACACCAACTGTTGGAGCATCGAGGCTACCATTATCCATGAGCAACTACGTTGGACTGGCCATGTTACCCGCCTGGACGACAGTAGACTGCCAAAGCAGCTACTTTACAGTCACCTAACGAATAGTAAACGTAATGACGGCGGGCAACTGAAAAAGTATAAGGATAGTCTTAAGACAAACCTGAAAAAGTGCCAAATCGACCCACTCACCTGGGAGATGATTACTCCACATCATTACGCTTGGAGGAGCACCACACAAAAAGGTGTCAATACTTTCGAGTTAGCCTCGCTTGGAGGAGCACCACACAAAAAGGTGTCAATACTTTCGAGTTAGCCTGAGTGCAAACCAAGGTAGACAAGCGCCAACGACGGAAAGACACTGCCACCGCCCCTCCTGCACTAGATGTAGCCTTCCACTTGTGCAACATCTGTGAACGACTTTGCCGGTCCCGTATCGGCCTCTTTAATCACCTCAAAACTCACCACTGAAGGTGACATCCCTAATAACTCAAATCATTGTATCATAGCTGGATGATCGTCATACTCGATTCCAAGTGACAGCAAAGTAGTAGTATTAGTAGTAGTAGTAGTAGTTGTAGTAGTAGTAGTAGTAGCTCTCGATGCTGCACATAGGAGGAACGAGAACGACAAGAGAAGGGCATATGGGGAGAGAATTCAAAACGTTGATCAAGGCAGCTTCACTCCTCTAGTGTTCACAACCTCTGGTGGGATGGAACCAAGTGCAAGATGTTTCTACGCCAGACTCGGGGAGTTGATCTCCGAACAGAAGCAGCAGCCCAGAAGTTATGTTACAGCCTGGATGAGATGTCAACTGTCTTTCTCTCTCCTTCAGTCGGCTTTGCTCTGCCTCAGGGGAACGAGAGCTTCTGCCCCAACTCGGATAACTGCTGCAGATATTGACTATGAGGCTACTGTCACTGAATGCCGCATAGATCTGCGGCTCAGCTAATTTAACACAGATAGGATAGCTACTTATGTATTAGGATATTTAATATTAAGGTAATTAAATGGTGGCGAAGGTGTGGCTATTGGGGGAGGCTGGAGGCCAATGTTAAAAAAAAAAAAAAAAAGTAGTAGTAGTAGTAGTAGTAGTAGTAGTAGTAGTAGTGTGTGTGTTATAATAATAATAATAATAATAATAATAATAATATTAATAATAATAATAATAATAATAATAATAATAATAATAATAATAAAATAATAATAATAATAATAATAATAATAATTAATGGTTTATTGTAAAAGTTTAGCAGCTCAAAGGCTGAAAATATACATTACACAAAAATTACTTATTACATACAAAGACATGGGGTGGGTGGGTCGTTTAATAAAACCTTTCATTACTAAAAAGAGAAGGAACATAATTGAGCATACAAATTATTATAGTTTACAGTTGATGGCTCGGGCTGGTCTCTTGCCATACTGTGTGAGGTCACGTAGGCCACGTGGAGCAGTAACTCTCCATAGATGTTATGAAGGACCTCACATGGTCATGGAGACACTGTTTGGTGTGGTGTTCACAGGGTATAGTGGCACGTCCTCAGGTGTTGATATGAAGAACCTCATGTGGTCATGGAGACCAGGTGGTGTGGGGTGGTGTCACAGGACCTCACTCTCTGCTAGGTGGTGTTGTGTTATCTCGTAGTCAGGTGAAAAGCCGACTAACTGTTGTTCCCAGGGTGGACTGATTAACACTGCCTGGTCAGAAGCTGGTGGTCGGTTCCTAGGGGTGCTTATGTTATTGGTGGGTCATTGATTTTGCTGAATTCACTGGCTTAAACACTGTTCAACACTGATCCCACATCTCTCTGAAACGAAATAGTCACTTTTGCGGGATTATGATGATATCCCGGTGGTGAGAATAGGTCGAGGAGAGGGATTTGAGAAATGGGCCAATATTGGCCGGGGACAGCTACGGCAGCAGGAACTGGCGCCCAATAGGTCTTGTCCCTTCGGTGGTAAAGGACGAAGTGTGTGTTTGTAATACATCCTTTATCTAAGTGCAAGACTTGTTGGGTAATGTCGTCACAAGACTTGCTGGGTAATGACGTCACAAGACTTGCTGGGTAATGACGTCACAAGACAACATAAACATACGCAAACACCTAAATGAAATTGAGTTAACAATGTAAACAACTAATTAATTTCACTGTCTCTCTCTCACTCAGATAACTTGCATAGGTTTTCATTGGAATGGAATTAGTTTGGCGTGGCAGTGAGAAGTGATACCACCCTCAGTGTCAAGACCTGACTGAATTACTCAGTCTTGGCAAACTGCACTCCACTTCAACAATCAAACTACTCCAACAATCAGACTACTACAACAATCACTCCACTCCAACAATCACACTACTACAACAATCAAACTACTCCAACAATCACACTATACTACAACAATCATACTACTCTAACAATCACAATACTACAACAATCACTCCATTCCAACAATCAAACTACTCCAACTATCAAACTACTACAACAATCACACTACTACAACAGTTACATTACTACAACAATCAAACTGCAACAACAATCACACTACTACAACAATCACTACATTCTAACAACCAAACTATTCCAGCAATCAAACTACTACAACATTCACACTACTACAACAATCAAACTACTCCAACAATCACACTACTATAACAATCAAACTACTCCAACAATCACACTACTACAACAATCACTCCATTCCAACAATAAAACTACTCCAACAATCAAACTACAACAATAACACTACTACAATAATCAAACTACTTCAATAATCACACTACAACAATCAAACTACTAAATCAATCACACTACTACAACAATCACTCCATTCCAACAATCAAACTACCCCAACAATCAAACTACTACAACAATAACACTACTACAACAATCAAACTACTACATCAATCACACTATTACAACAATCACTCCAATCCAACAATCAAACTCCTACAACAATCAAACCACTACAACCACACCACTACAACAATCACACAACAACAACACTCACACTACAACAACAATCATAATACCGCAACAATCACACTACTACAACATTCATACTACCACAACAATCATACTGCCACAACAATCATACTACTCCAACAATCACACTACTACTACAACAATCACACTACTACAACAATGATACTACCACAACAATCACACTACTACAACAATCATACTACCACAACAATCATACTACTCCAACAATCACACTACTACAACAAACATACTACCACAACAATCACACTACTACAAGAATCACACTACTACAACAATCATATTACTACAACAATCATACTACCACAACAATCACACTACTACAACAATCATACTACTACAACACTCATACTATTACAACAATCACACTACTACAACAACCATACTATCACAACAATCACACTACTACAACAATCATACTACCACAACAATCACACTACTACAACAATCATACTACCACAACAATCACACTACCACAACAATCACACTACCACAATAGGGTGTGCCATACGGAGGCGAATTATTTTTTTTTGAGTTTGAAAAATCGGCCCATGGTATTAATGATGTAGTTCTATGTGCAGAATCATGTGATATCTTCAGATTTGAAAAGTTTTCATTTTTTGCAAGGTAAATTTTAACTTGAAATCTTATGAAAATTCAGTATTCCCACCCTTTTACCAACACCACTAAATAGCTTATTTAAAGTAAAGTAAATGTATCAGGTTAATTTATTAGGATGAAAATGATCCAGAATAGTGAAACGAGTGATCTTGACACATTTATTAAATTTAATATTCCTTTAGAAAACAAAATCATCAAATACAAAAACCGGTTTTACTACTACGACCTGGTGTTGCTGCATACCATAGAGAACATGTCTTTCTTGCTTCTGTTTCTACTCATCACCTCCCTGCTGACCACCTGAGCTCGGATGTAGCCTTCCCTCCTCTCCTGGCTGTACACGTGACTGCTGGCCTCGCTCACTTGCTGTACACAACGCTCTATACTCTGGGTGTGCGAGGGCCAGGCAGGGACATGCATGGGGTTGTCCAGGAAAGCTCTAACTTGAACATTGGTGAGGCTGCAGGTAAGAGGGGGCTCACTGCCAGCCTGGATGTTATCCAGATCTATGAGATCAGTGAGGGTCTTGGCACCTAGATTGACTTCAGGAGTCTTCCTGACCCTGAAGGAATTGTCACCAACTGATTCGTCATGCCCAGATCCTCTTATAAGTCTCATATCCAAGATTTTTTTGACTGCCACTCTTCTCTCCTCCTCATCCTTACTGCAGAGCATTGTCTGCAGAACTGCCTCGGGATGAGCATACCAGGAAGATCTCCTCACAGTCTGCTCCACAATCTGAACAACCTTCCTTGGCTGACTCCTCAGGAGCTCAAGCTGGAAGAGAACATGCCTCGGACCTTCGGAGAACGATGACTTGACCTTGGTGTTGAACCAATTTGGCAAGTAGACACTCACGATGAATTGGACAATAAGTCTCAGGTTGTGAAGCTGGTTCCCTTTCAGTTTATGATGAGCGACCCAAATTCTGCAGAACCTGAGAGCCGTTGTGAGCCACCTAGAATGTGAGACTGGACCTATCTGCAGGTAAGCAAGTCTATCAGGCATGACCCCAGTTTTGATGGCACTTGCAAATCATGTAACCATAGTACTGGTCAGTACTCAGGTCGTCAATGACAGTATGTGCAAGCTCAACGAGTGGAGGGCCAACTGTGATTTTTTCAAAGCTCGGATTTATTTCTAACTCAGTGGCAGAGTCCAGCATCTTGCCAAGAGGACCAGACCATCTGTTGTTTGAAAGAGTCTTGCCATCCAGCTCCTGGATCAGATGTCTGAGTGGCAACTCGTTGGTGTGGAGGTCACAAACAATCCAGACCAGCTTCCTCCCAATCTTCTGCTCTATCCACTGTATGACCCCCTCTTGCCACCCTGTGTTCGTGTTGGTGCTGTCCCCTCCAATGGCCTGCAGGGTCTGGTCTACGTTCCTCTCTCTGAGCCAGTTCACAATGTTATCTGCCACTATCTCAGCTGGTTTCCTGATGTCATCTTTCTCTGGAGTGAAATGCCACAAATACTTCCCTCCTGGTTCACTGCAGCAGGAGTAGTGTTCCTCCTTCACCATGGCAGGGAACAACTTGTCAGAATCTCCAACTTTCATGAACACTTTAGTGTCATCCCTTCTCCCATCAAAGAACAAACAATTGATTCCATTTTCTCTTATCCCCTTATCAAACTCCTCTTCTAGGTTACTGACAAGTTTCTCCTGAGCTCTCCTTACTTTGTTATGATTTACCACCAGGTGAACATCATCAGGTGTTATCAAACCACCGTCAACCCAGGCAGCTGTTGCTATCTCTGCAGTTTCTCTGAGACCAGTGTGGTGTCGCATGCTGGCCAGAGCTATGCTCGGGATATCTTTCCTATTTCGAATCTTATGCCTGGAAGGTTTGGGATCATTATTTTCTGGGTTAGGGACAAAGTCACCATTCTCCTGGTCAGCACTTGGATCAGCCATGGGGAAGTCATTAAACTCTGAATCAGCTTGACTCCAATCATCGGCCTTTTTTACCTCACCCTGGGCCTTCTCAAGTCTCTTTTCCTCGGCAACTCTTCTCCTCTTCTGTCTCTCTGTGGCAGCCTCCTGTCTCTTGGACTCCGGAATATCTTGGCTAGAAATCATGAGAGCCCCTATACTGCCAGTCTTCTCTCTCTGTGCTTTGACAAATGCCAGTTCGATCACAGGAATCTTCAGTTCACGCTTGCAAATACAGGAGATGTGGGCCTCGGATTTACAGTCACGATCGCATCCAAACTCAGGACAGAGAAAAATTGGGCACTTGCAAGTAATTATGTCAAATAACTGGTCCAGTTGCTTGGCAAAGCTGTCCTTAACTGCAAGTTTTCCTCTCCCAAGAGAGATATCTCTTGCCTTTTCCCAACTGGCTAGCAGTCTCTCACTAATCTTCTTCTGACTTGTTATGACTGGAGGCTTGAACTGAGCGTTAGCCAGAGTGTACTGTGCCAAGACAGCTTTGGTCATATCACTGGCAATGTCTTTGTTTGTGTAAGTTCTTTGGTTCTTTTCACTGATTTGCCTGATTAAAACACCGTATCTCAAAGTATCTCTCAATGTAGGCAACTCCGACTTCAGGAGCTCTCTCCCAGACCCAAGATAGTGACTGAGATGGCTGGATTTTTGGTTCCTCGTCCTGACACAAGCAGCCATCGCAAATATTATCAACTTATAAATGCATCAGAATCTGAAACAGAAAAAAATATTGTTAGTTGGGTTGTTAAAGAATGAAGTCAGAAAGCAATGTTCACTATTTAATTGTAATGCACTAATGCAGCTGTACGTTAGATTTTCGATAAATTTCACGCTAAAATTTACCTAGCAAAAGGTTGCAAAATATTGAAACTGAAATTATTTTCTGTTTATATACACTAAAATCTACCAAAAAAGTGATGGGCCATTAGTTTTAGCTGATCTTCCCTCCTATGACACACCCTACTACCACAACAATCATACTACTACAACAATTATACTACCACAACAATCACACTACTCCAACAATCACACTACCACAACAATCACACTACCACAACAATCACACTACCACAACAATCATACTACCACAACAATCACACTACTACAACAATCACACTACTGCAACAATCACACTACTACATCAATCATACTATTACAACAATCATACTACTACAAAAATCATACTACCACAACAATCACACTACTACAACAATCATACTACTACAACAATCATACTATTACAACAATCATACTACTACAACAATCACACTACTACAACAATCACACTACTACAACAATCATACTACCACAACAATCATACTACTACAACAATCATACTACTACAACAATCATACTACCACAACAATCACACTATTACAACAATCATACTATTACAACAATCACACTACTACAACAATCATACTATTACAACAATCATACTATTACAACAATAATATTATTACAACAATCATACTATTACAACAATCATACTACCACAACAATCATACTATTACAACAATCATACTATTACAACAATCATATTATTACAACAATCATACTATTACAACAATCATACTACCACAACAATCATACTATTACAACAATCACACTATTACAACAATCGTACTACTCCAACAATCATACTACCACAACAATCACACTACCACAACAATTGTACTATTACAACAATCGTACTACCACAACAATCATACTACTGCAACAATCAAACTACCACAACAATCACACTACCACAACAATCATACTATTACAACACTCATACTACCACAACAATCATGCTACTACAACAACCATACTATTACAACAATCACACTACTCCAACAATCATATTACTCCAACAATCACACTACTCCAACAATCACACTACCACAACAATCATACTACTCCAACAATCATACTACTCCAACAATCATACTGCTCCAACAATCATACTACTCCAATCATACTACTCCAACAATCTCACTACTCCAACAATCATACTACTCCAACAATCACACTACTCCACCAATCATACTACCACAACAATCATACTACTACAACAATCATACTACTCCAACAATCATAATACTCCAACAATCACACTACCACAACAATCATACTACTACAACAATCATACTACTCCAACAATCATACTACACCAACAATCATACTACCACAACACTCATACTATTACAACAATCAAACTACTCCAACAATCATACTACTCCAACAATCATACTACTCCAACAATCATACTACTCTAACAATCACACTACCACAACAATCATACTACTCCAACAATCATACTATTACAACAATCACACGACTCCAACAATCATACTACTCCAACAGTCATACTACTCCAACAATCATACTACTACAACAATTATACTATTACAACAATCATACTACTCCAATAATCACACTACCACAACAATCATACTACTCCAACAATCATACTGTTACAACAATCATACTACTCCAACAATCATACTACTCCAACAATCATACTACTCCAACAATCACACTACTCCAACAATCATACTACTACAACAATCATACTATTACAACAATCATACTACTCCAACAATCACACTAACACAATAATCATACTACTACAACAATCATAATATTACAACAATCATATGTAGTGATGGGGTGTCAGACCACAGCTTACATCTTAGAAACAGTCCAGACCTGACCCGACATTAGGGGGGTCAAGTGTAAGGGTAACCCTCACGGCCACTCAAGGAGTTACAAATCAACTAGCTGCCCTTCCCATGTCACAGGGCCCCAACAAACATGAAAGAAGCCACCTGCCGACTCTCTCCCAATATACACAACTACAGTACATCTCAGACAAGGCCCAGACCTAACCTCACATTAGCCAGGTAAAATGTAACCCTCGAGCCCAAGTCAAGGTGGCCACAAATCAACCAGAGCCTCTCATGTCACACAGCCCCACCAACGATGTTAACAGGCAAGCATTCATCTGAAGATTTCTTCAGAATATACAATAACTTATAGTCTCAGAAAAAGTCCAGACTTGACCCTACATTAGCGAGGGCAAATGTAAGGAGACCCTTCGCCCCCCCCCCCCCCACCCCCGATCAGCTCAACCTGACGGCTGCTCTTCCAATATATAGGAAGTCCTAGTCCTCCCTCACGAGAGTGTGTCTTGTAACCAAGAAGGGCCAGCTACTACGTTCCCAGTCCCCGCTCGTAGCCCTCCCTCAGGAGAGCGGCGAGAGGGAGTGAGAGAGAGAGACACACAGGGATCGGAGGAGGTCCACCACAGCCCAGTCCCACTCACAGGAGGAGAGTCACGCAAGACTTCCCTCCCCGACTTCCCTCCGGTGCCCAGCTAAGCAGTCTCCCATAGAGACAACCCAGGACCACCCGCTAGGCCTTCCCCAGGTCACGTGAGTTTTTGTTGGAGCTTTCCATGGGATGAGTTACTTACATGGGAAGTGTATTCATTCCATGTTCGTGTCCGAGAATCAGTGTCGAGTAACGTAATATGATGTCCTAGTAACGTAAATATAATGTCCTAGTAACTTCGATAGAAGGTGTTACTAATGTGTCCATGTCATTGTCGTAATTAATAAACAGTTGTAACTAAGCGGTGTTTGAGAAGTCATCCTTAAGAACGTAATAGATGCCACCCCCCACCACAGCCAGGGGTGTGAAACAGTTCCTCGGCACCGCCAATTTTTTCAGACGTCACATCCCTCACTTTTCAGAGGCGGCCCTTCCCCTTACGAAACTTACAAAGAAGTCAGTTCAGTTTCGGTGGTCAGGGAAGGCAGATAAAGCTTTTAACCATCTTAAGGACTTATTGAAGTTGGCAACAATGTTAGCACTGCCGGACTTCACGCAGCCGTTTTACGTGCACACTGACGCTTCCGACGAAGCACTGGGAGCCTGTCTCATGCAAGGTGGTGAAGATAACCCAACCCCTATTGCTTATTTTTCCCAGAAATTGAGCGAAGCTGCCCTCCGCTACTCCACAACTGAGAAAGAAGCCTTGGCTATTGTCAAGGCCGTAACTTCCTTTGATGCTTACCTATTTGGTAGACACTTTTATGTAATCACTGATCACCGTCCTTTAATATATATCTTCCAAGGTAAAACTCCTAATGCACGGGTAGCACGCTGGGCAGTCTTTTTAAATGCATATAGCTTCTCCATTTTGCATAAGCCAGGCAAGAACCACGTAGTACCAGACGCACTGAGCCGTAATGTATTACCTATAAATAATGTCGGGAATCCTAGCAGCATGACTCAGCCCATTTTTGGGGACCTATCACCTAATGAGGTGCGCCAACGCCAACTCGAAGACCCACAGTGAGGTCCTGTCATTGAGTTCCTTGAGGGGGGTCCGCTCCCCAAGAAGGTCAACAAAGCCTCACTTTGTGATTTCAGTCTTTTAAGCGGAGTCCTGTATCTTGTTACTATGAAACATGATGATGAACAAACAACAGAACTCGTAGTCGTCTCCGCATCCTTGGAAAACTCGGCCCTAGAAGTAGCTCACTCTTCCCAATTCGCAGCCCACCCGGGTGAATGTCGCACATATGCACGTGCACGCTCTATGTTTTTCATGCCCAATCTAGAGCGGAAAGTTGGGGCATGTCTGCCATGTCAGTTAAGGAAGGGCACCCCAAAGAGACAGGGAGAGCTGCAGGAGTTCCCACCAGCCTCCCAGCCCTTGGAACGGGTATCGATCGATCTAACTGACATGACAATACGTTCACATCGGGAAACAGATACATTGTTTCCATCGTCGATCACTATTCACGTTTTGTGACCTATATACCCATCCCCGATAAATGCGCAGAGACAGTTTGTGAAGCCCTGTTACAATACATTGGTACTCATGGATGTCCCCGGGTCATTGTCAGTGATCAAGGGACAGAGTTTACCTCTGGCATCTTTCAGAAGGCGTGTGACTTGCTGCGGGCTAAGTCAAATCTAACCACTAGTTACCACCCACAGGCTAATGCCATGGTTGAGCGTTCCCACCGCACGTTGAAAGACCACTTGTCGTTTTTGGTTAATAATCAGTACGGCGGTTGGGACGATCAGCTACCTATTGCACAACTGGCCATGAACACCGCAATTAATACCACCCTGCATAACACTCCTAACTTCCTTCACTTTGGTAGGGACCCAAACCTTCCTGCTGGTGTAATCAACCCCTATCCTATGGCGAGGACTACCCTTCTAGCTTGCAAAACAGGTTAAAAACCGTCTTTACTCGGGTTCAGGAACTAAACAGGAAAGGTAACTTACACAACGCCACCTACTATAACCTCAGGGTCACCCCTTCCAATATTACCATAGGTACCCTGGACTTCCTAACTAACGAATCATCTTCCCCCGATACCCCCTCTAAGTTGCAACAGAGATGGCAAGGCCCATATAGAGTAACCGCCCAACCCAGCAAAGTAAACTTCACTATTTCCCTGCTTTGCCAGGGGGGACGTCAGGAAACTGTGCATGTGAATAGATTGAAGCTGGCAACTGTCGACCATGACGTCTTGAACAAATCAGGCCTCACTAACCAGCCCCCTCTAGGAGTAACATTCCCTTCCCAACACCCTATCCCTCTGCCAGCAGCTGACCATCCCCCTCAGAACAATCAGGTGCCTCACACCCCAAGTAATAATCAGAGAACTCCCCAAGCTACTGCCCCACTTGTACCAGTAATACCTGATCAGATTAGAGCTCATAGATATAACACCAGGTCACAGAACATAGATTAAAGTAACGAGTCTAGGGGCACTTCTAATTGTTGATTCCCCACCCCGGGATCTTGTCCTTCTGCCAAGCTACAGAGTCAGCACTGCCCTTGCTCTTCACGAGCCTGGGCGAGGTCTCCCTGACCCCACACAAAAGTCGGAGATGACACCACCACAACTGCAGCTGACCCCCTACCAGATGAGCTGAGACCAACGCATCCTGAATCATAATGGATGCCCGACACAAGCGGGACATGCAGAGGGCAACCCCGCGGCGAATATGGGTGACGCCTTCACGTCGACACCGCAAGCCCCAAGCCCCAGAAACGGGCTTGCATAATGCTGGCCCTCGATCTGGTTGAAGAGACTGGGGTGAGTCTCGTTGCTCGCCTGCGGAACGACGAGACACGCACCGAGGCTACGGTCTCACAGCCCACAATATTGACAGACAACATCTATGGGTACCATCAGCCTGAGCAAGCTACGCCATGCAGGACCAGCGCAGCACCTAGCTCCAGGCAGGGAATCAGGTCGTCCCCTTGGAACCCAGGAGAAAATCCCGAAACCCCGACCTGCAACTTCAGTAGCAGCAAGCAACTGGCAACAAACAACTAGAGGTCTCAGTGGCGATGCAGACGACAGCTCCCTACGTTCCAGGACCTGTCAACTGGTCCCACTCACTTCCACTCCAGGAATGGAACCACCAGGTACCAGACAAGCAATGGCTGACCTCGGCCCACCTGGGATCTGCCTCGCCGGTGTTTACCACACCATTGGAGACAAAACAGAAGTGGCCTGACTACAAGTAGAGGAAGAAACAAGCAAACCCTGGGGGGCCCACCCAGGGAGGGATTCACCACTGTGAGGGTGTGGGACAGGACGGTCAGGGGTCTCGCCGACACTCACGTACGGAGGGCGAACTCATCCGTGGACCCTGCCTTACACGCCATCCAAAGCGATGACACCCCAAACAGTGGACCGGCTTTGATCCCGGCCGGGAAGGGCGGAAACTCAGATGGGACTAGAAAAATCCATCTGGACCACGACGGAAAATGAGACTCTACAGGGGACACTCAGATGGGACTAGAAAAATCCATCTGGAATATGTCAGGAACTGCCGCTCTACACAGAAGTTCAAGTGGAGGAAGTGAGGCATGCGACACACACCGTGGCAGACCACCGGACGGGACAGGAAACGCCAACCACTGCATCTACTGCGTCGTCCACCCTGATGCCGGGCACCGATTGGCGGAGGTGGTGATGGACCGCGCGCCACCCGGGATCTCGACGAATGCTGACGAGTTTTTGTTTTTGCCATTGTATCTTGTTAATAATTTCTGCTTCCTTTTTAGTATGTACAAATATTTCTTTTTGTTCACAAGTTGTACTTTTCCCCAACTTCCCCTCCCCTTTTTTTTTAAGCGGCCATGTATCTTATTATTATATATGTTGTATGTGCTGCCCTGCGCAAGAGTTTGACAGTTGAAGCAACAAGTATGTAAATCTGTTCCAGGCTTGAAGATACTAACACTAGGGAACCTAAGCAGAAATAAGCCAGGGCAAGCAACACCATTGCATAACCTTTCAAACCTTCGACTGTGTACCCTCATCTAACTTCCTAAAGTGACGCTCTCCGACAAGCTCCTGCTAAGGCGCTCTCTCTCTCCTTCATATCTACATTCACCTTTCCGTATCCTTAGATAGCCGTTTAGATATTATAAATATTACCAGACTATGGTAAGATGTGAGGTGTATACTTTACACCTCAGGAGCTATTTTTCTCAGGTTGGGCACTCGCTATTGTCATCCACTGTGAACATCGATTGCGTATGGCATGGAAGCTTTGGTCTTGGCGGGAGGTGTAGTGATGGGGCGTCAGACCACAGCTTACATCTCAGAAACAGTCCAGACCTGACCCGACATTAGTGAGGGCAAATGTAAGGAGACCCTTCGCCGCCTCCCTCCCCCCCCCCGATCAGCTCAACCTGATGGCTGGTCTTCCAATATATAGGACGTCCTAATCCTCCCTCACGAGAGTGTGTCTTGTAACCATGAAGGGCCAGCTACTACGTCCCCAGTCCCGCTCGAGAGAAGCCCGCCACTAAGTGTAACGAAGTCTCAATTGGGTCCGTCGACAGAGTGCTGTCAACTCAACGTGTAAGAGTAGGTGCTGGCTGTTTAGACGGTAGAAGTGCGGTAATCCCGAACCTCCCCAACGATCGACTCAGTGAAGTGCCCATTCTAATTGTGAGGTTAGGTTATACGAGAATACCATAGTCTATTATAAATTGTGTACGACCCCCCCCCCCCCCAATAATCCCCCCTATTGAACTAGTAAAATAAAGCTGTAACACACATTTGTGTTTTATATACTACACTTGTACTGTGCCTGTGTTAATATACAGTGTTGACATCACACCCTCGAGACACGCTACCATTTCCTCTCGCTATAATACTGTACTACTATAAACTACTAACTTACCTCTTCATGTGAGATTTTGTCTCATTATACATACTACTCCAACAATCACACTACCACAACAATCATACCACTACAACAATCATACTATTACAACAATCATACTACTCCAACAATCACACTACCACAACAATCATACTACTCCAACAATCACACTACCACAACAATTATAATACTCCAACAATCACACTACTCCAACAATCACACTAACACAACAATCATACTACTACAACAATCATACTATTACAACCATCATACTATTACAACAATCATACTACTCCAACAATCACACTACCACAACAATCATACTACTCCAACAATCATACTACCACAATAATCATACTACTCCAACAATCACACTACCACAACAATCACACTACCACAACAATCATACTACTCCAACAATCATGCTACACCAACAATCATACTACTCCAACAATCACACTACCACAATAATCATACTACTCCAACAATCATACTATTACAACAATCATACTACTCCAACAATCACACTATCACAACAATCACACTACTCCAACAATCATACTACTACAACAATCATACTACTCCAACAATCATACTACTCCAACAATCATACTACTCCAACAATCACTACCACAACAATCATACTACTCCAACAATCGCACTACTCCAACAATCACGCTACTACAACAATCATACTACTCACACAATCTTACTACTCCAACAATCATACTACCACAACAATCACACTACTCCAACAATCATACTACTACAACAATCATACTACTCCAACAATCACACTACTCCAACAATCATACTACTACAACAATCATACTACTCCAACAATCATACTACTCCAACAGTCACACTACTCCAACAATCACACTACCACAACAATCATACTACTACAACAATCATACTATTACAACTATCATACTATTACAACAATCATACTACTCCAACAATCACACTACCACAACAATCATACTACTCCAACAATCATACTATTACAACAATCATACTACTCTAACAATCACACTACCACAACAATCATACTACTCCAACAATCGTACTACAACAATCACACTACTCCAACAATCATACTACTCCAAAAATCACACTACTCCAACAATCATACTACTCCAACAATCACACTACTCCAACAATCATACTACTCCAACAATCATACTGCCCATACATATACTTACTTTTCTCATGGGATGGTTGACAATGCGTGTTGTCTGCCAGCTTTGTGTAATTAGGACTGTAGGCGGTGACTGCTAGCCTCAAGCAAGCATCCAGGTGTACATCTGACATTGTTGATCGGTATTTGGATTTGATGTGTTCCATGTGTGAAAATATTGATTTACTAGATAGGTTGATCCAAAATATGCTGTTAGGTACAGTCGGGGTCAAAAGTCTTGAACACTTGGCAGTATTTGGCATGTAAGCACCCAAAGATCTTAGGTATTAAGGCGAGTTTTATCCCATTTTGTGGTTCAGGCATAATATGTGATGACAACTACTGTTATTAGTATATCCCAATCATATATGTGTAACTCGGAAGTAGATGCCAGATTATTTTTTTATTTGCCCACGAGGGGGCTAGTTTATTGGGCACCCCCTTGTCATCCTGTGCAAGGTGAAGCGCAAAAGCAACCATCTGGGAAGCATGCGAAATTGCGAAGTCCATGCTTGCCTTCACGACTCATGCATTAAGGGCATAAAAACCTAAAGGGTCATGGGTTTTGTCAGCAAGTTACATAAAGTGACAGAATGATGAGTGTGTGGGGGGAAAATCCCCGGTACAATTCATCTGTTTATGGCAAAGTGTGGTAGGTCCCTAGTGCCAGGCCTGTCACTAGGAGGAAGGATATCTGGTCAGGGAGGGAAGAGGTGTTGGTAACAGGGTCATCAGTGGTTTGTGGGTAAGAAAGTCAGGAGTTACCCCGGGAGCAGAGACTGGGGTGCAGGGCATTGAGGTCCCCCACAAGGAGGGTGGGGTGGAGGTGATATGTTGCGGTGGGACAGGTACAGTAGAGGTGGAGGGAGGGACATTGACAAGATTGAGGGACATACCTTTTAGTGTGATTGTGATGGCGTATACGTCGGCAGTGTTGGCTTCAATGGGGATGTAGAGAGGTTGGTAGGAGGACATCCTTCTTGGCGTAGATACGTAGTCCACATGCATGCCATCATGGTGGTCCATTGATGTGGAGAACAGGGGTGGATGGGCCCCAGATGCCGGCATGCCAGTGGGGGACGGGGAGCCAGGGGTGGTGTCCTCGGGTCCAATAGGGGGCCCTGGTGGAGACAGCTCGGAGACATGAGCAGGTGCAGCTTGCGGTGGGTGGACAGAATGAGGCACATGTTGTGGTGATGAGGCGGGACATGGCACGGGGGCAGCAGGGCACACCGGGGCAGGCCTGGTAGGTGCCACGCCAGCAGTGATGCCAGGCGGCGGTGGAGTAGGCCATGGGCAAGAGGGGCACACAGGGGGACTACCAGCTTGTGTCAACCCAGAAGAGAGGGGTGACTGGGTGACAGCTGAAGGCAAGGGTACTCGGTGTAGGTCGAAGATGGCGGTACAGAGTGTATCAAAGAGTTTTTCAACACAGTTGGTAAATTCGTGTAAGATGGATATGATCTGTGTTGTGTCACCAAAGGGGGGGGTTGTGGTGTAATGGTCATGATAAGAGCTAACCTGAAAACCTTAAGGATTCATATTACGCTCAAACGTCCACAAAACCCTCTTGAGTCCCCCAGTGGAAACGTACTCCGTTTTCTCGGTTCCTTGGTGACGTCACCGACGGACAGCCTTTGTGTATGTGAGCAGACGCTGTATGCGGGGACCTGTTGCCATCCAACACTTTGTAATCATTTTTAATTTTGCTTTCGATAGCTGAGTCAGAGCATTGTTAGTTGAGATAATAATAGAGAATGAAAATGAGTCCATAGTCTCAGTTTCAACGTCAGAATGTACCGTAAATTAATTCATCGGAATAGGAGTAGCTGGGCAAGTGTTACAGTAACGTAGTTGATATGCTCTGAGTAAAGTCATATTTACGTCTTTAACGTCCCCTGAAACGTGATGTTGTTGTCGCCGGTTAGTAAGTGCCCATCCCTCCATCCATACAGGTCCCTAACGCAGCCTAGGCCGTGTCTGTAGGGTGGATGTTGTATCCACAATGTCTGGGAAGATGTCCGAGGTCCAGTAGGATCCTTTACCTTCGTGAGACCCGGCCGTCAGACACTCCAGACTACCTATAGCCCCCATAGCTGGCTCGTCGGTCCCTAACGCTTGGCCCACGAGGTGACGCCGGATCACCAAGCCACCCACCACTACCAGCCCCCATCATTGGTGGATGAGTGTCCAACTCAGTAGGGCTTTATTTGTGTGGTGGAATTACTCCACTGGGATCTCCAGAGTCGTTGGAAAGTACTCCATGGTGGCTGGACCCCATGGCTGTTGCTTGAGTATCACACCTGACGACTGAGTAGTGTAGTGGCAGTTGCCCTAGTATTTTATGGTGCTAAGTGACTGTAATAGTTGTGTATTGAGTATGTCCACCCAGTAGGGTTGGAAGTGTTATTATGTCCACCCAGTAATGGTGTGAGTATGTTGAGCCTGAGGGCCTAATACTAGATTCCGTCTGTTAGTACAAATAATTTCTTTCTTTTAATTTCATATTCATGTTAAATAAACTGTGTTTTGTATAATTGTGTCTATTATTTACCTACAGTATTTACCGTTATTTCTTCCCTATTGCTTGATACTATCATTACACCTACCCACGAGCCCCCTATCGTCACGCTACCAATGATGATAAGTACATGAGTAAGGAATTGTTACTGGCTCTCAGAGGCCCTTAAATGGTGGGCAGTACCAGCCCTCATAAATGGTGGCAGTTCAGGCCCTCATAAATGGTGGCAGCTATGGGATGTAATGAACATAGTATCGAGTTGGGAGTAATGACTGTGATACTGTAGTTTTTAACTGAGTGATAACCATTTCTCTGTACGGGTATTTAATAACCATTCCACTGTAACTAATGAGTATTTCAGATTGCTAATAATTTTGTTCCATATTTTTCCGAGGTACAGCTTTTTGTGGTGGTTTGCAGAGAAAGTGAAATAAGTTCAAAGAAATACCTTGGAGTTAGGTTAGAGAAAGTTTTGTTTAAAGTAAATGAAACCTGCAACAATAACTTGAGGGTAGAGTGAATAAGGTTCGTTAATATTGGGAGAATTTTGATGTGTAACAGTCTGCCAAATTTTTTTTTCCGTTGTTAACTCAGTATTACTTGCAGACAGTGAATACAGGTTTGGGCCGTGGCACTAGTTGTGGAATGTTCCATCGTGTGAGTGCCCAGTGTTTTAATTCTGAGTGCTAACAGAAGCATTGCACTATATGCAAAGGTTAAGTGGATGCTAATTCTGCACTTGTAATATTCTTTAGTTGTGTGTTAGGTAGGATAGATATTCCATTTACTTAATATCTCAGGGCATTTTACAGTTCCTCATATTAATATTTCTAGGTATACGCTATAATTTTGAAGTTTATTTTAATCAGGTGCTAACGGTTCATTATTTTGTGAAACGTATGTTATGCGAACTCTAATGCCAGTATACTTTCAGAGTACAGTATTATATATGTGAGGACCTTATGGTGATACGGTATATGGGAAAGTGTTATACAAGTGTATGGACCCAGAATTGTGAGTACAGAAATTCGTGAAGTATTCACGCAGTGTTGCACCATACTGAGTTTGTGAATGGCAAAGTGTCTCAGTGAAGTTTTCATGCAATAATATTATCTTTTGGGAGATTAATAATCTGAACAGTCTTTTGAATAGTTGAGGCATTGAGTGTTTAGTGGTACTGCAGAAAATTAGTACCAGTCCTTGGGTCTTAAGTGAGAACTGTGCATGTATCGTATTTAAAGTGGGTTATTGTAGTGATTGGTTGTAACACAATGGCAGATGCTAACGCAAATAAGGGGACCATGACGGCCAAAGCCGCTGTTGATTCAGCAACAGAAATGCAAGCTCTTCGGGCTAAACTCGCTGAGTCTATGGATACGATCAGGAGACAACAAGCTTTGCTTGATGAATTGAGGGAAGAACCGGCTGTACCTACCCCTCCTGCCGTGGTTCCATTTTTGCCCCCTCCTAACGATATACCCAGCCGACCTCCTGGCCCCCATTACCACCAATCCATTCCGAGGCTGTCCTATGACGACCTCGTTGGTCTTAACGCAGACACCATCATAACTAAATTCTGTAAGAGAGTAGAGTATCGCGCAGTTAACTCAAGGGATAGATGGTATGTAGCTACCGACCACATGGACCCGCAGATTGAAGACAGGGTCCAAGTAGAACTCGGTCCCGATGAGGAAGATTGGGATAAACTTAAAGCAACCTTGCGGAAATTGTTTGTGAAACCAGTCCCTCTGGAAGTTGCCTGGCAGGAATTTGCGCATTTAGAGTACCATTTGGAAGATGATCCCCGGCTCTTTTTGGGCCAAATTAAATCCGCTCTCACCACCATTTTCCGCCGGTATGGGCCCAGGGAAGGTGAAGAGCAAACGTTGAAAGATAAATTGTACCAGAAACTGCCAGAACAGTTGAAAGACGAGTTGATATCTTACTATTCCCCTTGTTGTTCAGTAGACATGATGGCCGAACACTTGGAGAAACTCCGACATAGTTATCTGCGAAGTAACAGAACTGGGTATCCTGGTATCCGGCCAGTTCACAAGCAGGCGAACCGAGAACTCCCAATAAAGAATGAAAGAGCCAGTTGGGCAGAAGGTAACGTAACAGGAGGAGCTTGGAATACCAGTAGTAAGCGAGATCAACACGCTGTAGCCTTATTTGAAAATCCTCGCAAAAGGTTAGTTGGAAAGCGACAGGGACCTTACTGTCCATATTGCCGAACACCGAATCATGATACTTCTACTTGCCCCTTAAATCCACCCCCACGTTCATGTTGGGATTGCTTGGAAGTAGGATGTCGGAGAAACAGTCCACGCTGCCCCGGACGCTCCAATCGTCGGCAATATCCAAAATATTGACAGAAGCGGGTTCCTTCCAAGGTGTCTCCTTGCATTTGGTTTAATGTAAATGAACGGGTCTGTCTTGCTTTAATAGATACAGGGAGTGAAGTCACCTTAATTCAGGAGAGTCTAGTAAAAACTTTGAATTTGCAACCCATCAAACCTTGTAAAGATAGATACCAGGGTGTTACGGGAGATGAGTTAAAAATTAAAGGTAAAGTAGTCCTAACAGTACAAGTAACACCCCAGTTGAAAGTCAGACACCATGCTATTGTGGTGGATGATAAATACTTTAATGCAGACTTACTATTCGGAGCAGATCTCCTTGGTAGATTTAGAGTAACCTGGGAACGTAAAAGGAAACTTTTCATCTGGGCAGGCCAGTCACATGAATATGGGAAAGTAGTAATGAGAGATCACATGCAAGGAATCAAATGCGTCAATAGATTGTCATTAAAGCCTGATGTACCTTGTCCACCACAGTTGAAGAGGCTCCATATTGATAGGAAGACTATTGTACGAGGCAACCATGCACCGATCTTATCCATCAAGGTGAAAGTAGAGATAGGTCAAATCCTGAGCATACGATTCACGCATAAAAGTTTCAACCAACAACCAGAGATATGTGTTAGAGTACAGCCAGATTCCCGTATATATTTGCCAGTAAGTAATTGTACCGATAAATCAGTGTATTTGAGAGTTGGCACTGTCATTGGCGAATATGAGTTAATCCCGGAGGAGATAATCTCGTATGTTGACACTAAGGGAAATCACTTGGGACATACAGGTAGTCGTCGACTTACGACCTAGATTGGTTACGGCCGCCCGGTCGTAAGTTGATCTGGTCGTAAGTCGGCCTATGTTATAATTACCTTACGTATATTATAATGTGTAATGATAATATAATCATCTTTAAGTCATATTTTATCAACATTTTCTTTGTTCATTATTGTTACAGTCGTCAGGTTTAAGTAAATCACTGCATACTACAGTACAATTTAATTACCTTACGTATATTATAATGTGTAATGATAATATAATCATCTTTAAGTCATATTTTATCAACATTTTCTTTGTTCATTATTGTTACAGTCGTCAGGTTTAAGTGAATCACTGCATACTACAGTACAATTTAATTACCTTACGTATATTATAATGTGTAATGATAATATAATCATCTTTAAGTCATATTTTATCAACATTTTCTCTGTTCATTATTGTTACGGTCGTCAGGTTTAAGTAAATCACTGCATACTACAGTACAATTTAATTACCTTACGTATATTATAATGTGTAATGATAATATAATCATCTTTAAGTCATATTTTATCAACATTTTCTTTGTTCATTATTGTTACGGTCGTCAGGTTTAAGTAAATCACTGCGTGTTTGTAATTGAGCGCGGGGATGCGCGCGGCTCCAGCTCCCGGCAGCGCCAGGAGGCTGGGGCCAAAACTGTCGTACCGCCGGTCGTAAAGTCGAACAGACGTAAGTCGCATAGGTCGTAAGTCGACGACTACCTGTATTCAAAAGGTCTATGACAAATTGTGTAAAGTAAAGTTTTCAACTGAATTCTCCCTTTGTGCACCTCATCACCTGGCCATTCAAACAGAAGGGGAGAGGAGATCCTCAAACCAATTAAAAGTCAATGTAGATGCTGATCAGAGAGTACCGTCCTCTGACTGTGTAATTTGTGCCGGAATTCCCAACGGTACAGTAAAGAAGGTAAGACATGTCCAAGAAATTTCCAACAGTATGATACCGGAATGTGACGAAGTAAAAGGCGGAACCACTAGACAAGAGAAGTTGAATGAGTTAATTAGAAACCAACCGTGGAACCATCTAGACCGAGAAATGCGTAAACATTTGCGGAAAGTAATTCTAGCTCATGATTCCTTATTTGTTTTAGGACCACATGAAATAGGGTCAATTGCTGGTATACCCGCTAACATTCAGCTCGCCAACCACAATCCTGTCCGAGGACCACAGTATAGACACCCCGAGAAAGCAAAGGAGATAATTAAAGAAATGATAACAGATATGAGGGATCGTAATATCATTGAACCATCGACTGCCGCCTGGTTATCCCCCATTGTTCTGGTAACAAAACCCAACGGTTCAAAGCGTATGTGCTTAGATTTTCGAGCGGTCAATAAGCATTTGAAGGTCGACATACAACCCTTGCCACGAATTGACGAATTAGTAGAGAAAGCTGCAGGAAATAAATATTATGCCACATTAGATTTGAAGGATGCATATTATCAGGTCATCCTTAACGACAGCAGCCGAGATCTAACTACTTTTAGCGATGGGTACAATCTATGGAGGTTCACACGCCTTCCGTTTGGACTCTCAGCTAGTCCGGCCGTTTTCACTCGAGAAGTAAACCGAGTATTAGCTCCATTAGCAGTTGAAGACTGGGTACGAAACTATCTGGATGATGTAATAGTATGGGCTCCTGACTTCCCCACCTTGCTGCAAAGACTCACCAGAGTATTTGAGAGATTTGAAGAGATGGGTATTAAACTAAATTTGTCTAAGTGTCAATTTGGCCATAAGCAAGTTAAATTCTTAGGACATGTAGTTTCAGAGAGAGGCATTGAGCCTGACCCAGAAAATGTCCAGGCTTTGACTGATTGTAAACCCCCAACTAATGTTAAACAAGTCCGCCAATTTTTGGGCATGTGTGGATTTTACCGTAAGCATGTTCCCGAGTTTGCCAAAGTAGCTTACCCCCTCACTGAGTTAACGAAACAGATTGTTGATTTTGCATGGTCCAGTGAGTGTCAAGAAGCATTTCAGAAGTTGAAGCAAGCACTAGCTTCATACCCAGTTCTTGTCAAGGCCGATATTTATAAACCATTCGAACTGCATAGTGATGCCAGCAATTTCTGCGTAGGCGCTTCCCCTAATCAGATACAAGAAGATGGCTCTTTACGACCGGTGGGTTATTTTTCTAGAAAATTAAAGCCGGCAGAAACTCGTTACTCCACCACAGATAAAGAAGCGTTAGGCATTGTATTAGCGTGCAGGTTCTTCCATCATTTTCTTTGGGGTACGCAGTTTACAATTAAGACAGATCACCAACCTCTAACCTCCGTCTTTAGAAAGAAAACCAAAAGTCAGCGAATGAACCGTTGGGTCTTAGAAATGAGAGATTACGCTTATAACATTGAATATAAACCCGGTAGAGCTAATGTAGTGGCTGATGCATTAAGTCGACCAGTCAGAGCCTTGAGAAAAGTCATGCACGACCATGTTGCCGCTCAACTTCCCACACTAGAAGGTTTCACACAGGCAGACTTTGGTAAAGAACAACAAAAAGAACCCAGGTGGCAAGAGTTAAAACAGTATTTAGCAGGAGGAAAAATTCCACAACATAAGTACCCAAAGGCCACCATTGATAGCTTTGAAGTAATAAATGGAGTACTGTACCTAGTAAAAGAACAACTCGATAAAGCATTGAAGTATTGTCTAGTAATCCCGCAACATTTACGTAAAGCCGCATTAGAGTTGGCGCACGACAATGCCACCTCAGGTCATTTAGGACGGTGGAAGACCATCACCCGAGTAGCTAATTTGTTTTATTGGCCTAACTACCGTAAAGATTGTGTTGATTATGTAGCATCATGCGAGATGTGTCAAAGGTTCAAGGGAACTAAGGGACTTACGCAACTTTGGCAAGAACTACCAGTCGTAAGCAAACCACTAGAACGAATTTCGGTGGATTTAACCGACATGCATTCCGGGATCAATGATTACCGATATGTGTTAACGGTCATAGATCATTACTCAAGGTTCGTTAACTTCTATCCATTGCGCACGAAGACAACGCAAGAAGTTACCCGTGAATTTGAAAAGTTTGTCAATGTCTTCGGTAGTCCTAAAGTAGTGATTGCGGATAATGGAGGAGAATTTACTGCCGCACAATTCAGGGAGCTCTGTCGATTAACTAACATTCAAGTGTATTTTACCTTGCCTTACCACCCCCGAGGTAACAGTATCACGGAGAGAATGCATCGAACTTTTAAGAACATTTTGTCAATAATGTGTGAAGATAACCTGCGTCGCTGGCCACGATTCTTGGGTCCGACCCAATATGCGTTGAACACTTCTGTTCACACAACGACTGGAGTGCAGCCACACTTCGCATTCTTCTCCCGGCATGCACAGAGACAAGTGGGAATTGAGTTACCCATAATAAAAAACGAGAGTACTGAAGGGTTGAGAGAAGCTCACAAAGTAATTAAGGAAACTTCTGAACGAATGTCTAGAGAATTCCGGAACGTAGCAAACCGAGATAGAGTCAATCAGACAGTACAGCTAGGGGAAACTGTTTGGGTGAGAGATGAAGTTACTATCCCAGGTACCAGTAGAAAATTAAATGCTAAGTGGAAGGGCCCATATACAGTAACTGGAGTAATACGTAATGGTGCAGCGTACGAGTTAACCCACCTTTCAGATGAGACAGAAGTCATTCGACGAGCAGCAGAAAAGGTGAAAAGATGTATCAACAGAGATATGTTTGTCCAGGTAAATGACATCCAGGTTCCCCCTGATGATTCTTCCTCAGAATCAGAACCTGATGAGAGAGATGCTATACGGGATGAGGAGAGAACAGTAGTTGCTCCTGCTCCCCGATTTCCCGTAAGGATGAGAAAACCAGTGGTGAGACTGGATCTCTAAAAGCAGTGAGCTTTTAAGTGACCCTCATTGGTTGATAATGAAGTGCACAATCAGCTATAAGTAACTTGTGGTAAAGGGAGAGGTAAAGAATTGATGATTTTTTTTATTAAAAGTAGTTTGCAGAGGAAGGGTCAATTTGCAGTAAAGACAGAGATTGGAAGATGTATTGGCAGTTATGCAATCATCTGAAGGGTATCTGTTACTAGTGTGAGTAAAGATACCAGTGGTGAATTCTCAAGTTCCGGTTGGCAAGTCCTACGTAGGCTGGGTGTTGTTGGTATATAGGTGTAGAGTTCGTGACTTTCAGGGAGTAGTCGGGCATAGAAATATGGTGCTATTACTTCTACATGGCAAATGCCATAAGTACAGACAGATTTTGGTTTGGTGGTGTTCTCATGAGGACCGTTTCGTTAGCATTGAATTCTTGGGAATACCCGCTCGTTCGGAGTCCCTGGAATGGTGCTGCCTCTCGCGAATGCGACACAACTCTTAAGATTAAGGGCAACAAATCATTCCATTTGACTTGATGGGGTCCGTCCGTCTATGTCCTAGCTTGAGAAATCTATGTTAAATCTCAGTGTGTCCTGTATGCATTTGACAAATTACGTAGAAGAAACTTTCATGATCTATGAGCCTTGAAATTTGAGTTCTGTAAGGAAATTTTGAGTGTACATTTTATCTACCGATGTGAGGATATATTTTGTAACATGTAACCCCATTTATTATTATATGATAGGAGGTATCTAACTGAAATCATTATTATTCTATGATGATGTACTTAACCCCATTTATTAGTATATGATATGTGGTATGTAACACCATTTATTATTATATTATATGATATGATGTACGTAACACCATTTATTATTATGATATGATAGGATGTATTTACCGCCATTCAGTATTATTATGACATGATGTACCTAACCCCATGTGCTATTATTTTGGTGCTATTTTGTAATATGTATCCATATATATTTTTTTATGAAGGTGCGTCACATTCTAGTAGTATGTTAACAGATTTCCATTTCTTATACCTAATCCTGACCACCGGTAGGGAATTATTTTTTTATTTCTATTGATATAATTGGTGCAATGTTTTGTATGAGCGTTCATACTTTATATTAGTGATTTAATGTGTCTGTCACTACTTACGTGTTTTCTGAACGTTACCGCGTAATATAAATCTTGGGGAAGGGGGAAGCTTTGTAATGGTCATGATAAGAGCTAACCTGAAAACCTTAAGGATTCATATTACGCTCAAACGTCCACAAAACCCTCTTGAGTCCCCCAGTGGAAACGTACCCCGTTTTCTCGGTTCCTTGGCGACGTCACCGACGGACAGCCTTTGTGTATGTGAGCAGACGCTGTATGCGGGGACCTGTTGCCATCCAACACTTTGTAATCATTTTTAATTTTGCTTTCGATAGCTGAGTCAGAGCATTGTTAGTTGAGAAAATAATAGAGAATGAAAATGAGTCCATAGTCTCAGTTTCAACGTCAGAATGTACCGTAAATTAATTCATCGGAATAGGAGTAGCTGGGCTCCCTGGCCTGTTTTGAGTGAGGGCGCAGCGGGCATTTCAACCGTTAGTAAGTGCCCATCCCTCCATCCATACAGGTATGCTGCTATTCCACTCTGTGTTGTAATTCGCCCTTCTTTAAGTGATTTGACCCAATTAATAGTTGCTTGTGCAAGTGTTACAGTAACGTAGTTGATATGCTCTGAGTAAAGTCATATTTACGTCTTTAACGTCCCCTGAAACGTGATGTTGTTGTCACCGGTTAGTAAGTGCCCATCCCTCCATCCATACAGGTCCCTAACGCAGCCTAGGCCGTGTCTGTAGGGTGGATGTTGTATCCACAATGTCTGGGAAGATGTCCGAGGTCCAGTAGGATCCTTTACCTTCGTGAGACCCGGCCGTCAGACACTCCAGACTACCTATAGCCCCCATAGCTGGCTCATCGGTCCCTAACGCTTGGCCCACGAGGTGACGCCGGATCACCAAGCCACCCACCACTGCCAGCCCCCATCATTGGTGGATGAGTGTCCAACTCAGTAGGGCTTTATTTGTGTGGTGGAATTACTCCACTGGGATCTCCAGAGTCGTTGGAAAGTACTCCATGGTGGCTGGACCCCATGGCTGTTGCTTGAGTATCACACCTGACGACTGAGTAGTGTAGTGGCAGTTGCCCTAGTATTTTATGGTGCTAAGTGACTGTAATAGTTGTGTATTGAGTATGTCCACCCAGTAGGGTTGGAAGTGTTATTATGTCCACCCAGTAATGGTGTGAGTATGTTGAGCCTGAGGGCCTAATACTAGATTCCGTCTGTTAGTACAAATAATTTCTTTCTTTTAATTTCATATTCATGTTAAATAAACTGTGTTTTGTATAATTGTGTCTATTATTTACCTACAGTATTTACCGTTATTTCTTCCCTATTGCTTGATACTATCATTACACCTACCCACGAGCCTCCTATCGTCACGCTACCAATGATGATAAGTACATGAGTAAGGAATTGTTACTGGCTCTCAGAGGCCCTTAAATGGTGGGCAGTACCAGCCCTCATAAATGGTGGCAGTTCAGGCCCTCATAGTGGGACTGTGGGAGGGCACCGGTGAGAGCACAAGGCCTGACAGCGTGAGAGTAGAGACGGGGAGGAGGCCCAGTAGTAGTTGAGTTAGGAGACGGCTGGGGCTGCTGTGTTGCAGCCAGGTGAGGCCAGGCAGGGGCAGGTGTTGCTGAAGAAGGAGGAGGCTTTTCCCCTGGGACAGACGGGCGTTTGGGACATTGCCGTGAGTCAGCAGTAGACGGTGAAGGTGTGACCACAATAGGAGCAGATGACACAAAAAGCAGGCCGGGGTGATAGGGTTCTGCATAGAGTGGAGGGAGGACTGGGTGGGCCTCAACAGTGGATGGGCACTACCTCCCTTCCATTTAACTATGACAGCTGTCTGTGGGGTCTTCCCCATGTAGTGTCAACTTACACTGAGTATAAGTAGATTAAAGTTACAAGCATCTTCGACTCCAGTGTATAGGGGAAATTGTTTAACTAGGGTGTGGCAACATTGGGCTGCATCAACTGGTGGAAGTTCAAGGACAACCCCGTCAGACCCAACAGTACTGAGTGTTTCATGTATCTCAAGTGTCTGACACTTGATAAAGTTACGGTTCTTACCTTTTCGGAATTGAATGGTGAGACTGTGTTGTCTCCAATACTTTGTTGTCCAATTAAACTGTTCCTCAACGGTTTTCAGTGGTTGGTTGGCAGAGGGGAGGGTGGCGATGGGAATCTCGTTGCCCTTGGCATTGGTGTTGCTACTCTGGCAAGTGTTTCCCATAGAAACATTACTGTTACTGTCACTATCACTGAGGTCTGACTCTTGCAGGGTGTGGGAGGCAGTATGACTATCCGTCTCAGAAATGTCTGTATCCATGAGAGAGGGGACTACTCTTCTGGGGCGATTACGTTGACCCCCCCCCCCCCCCCCCCCCCATCGCTGGCAACACTTGCCGGCGGAGGGGTAGGTAGAGAATGATGATCAGGAGTACCTATGGGCACATGTCTGTCCCCTTACGTGGTCAGACCGCGACTGATGCCAGATATTGCTAAGTGTTCAAGACTTATGACCCCGGCTGTACATGGCACATTTTTTTACATTAGGATATTTTCCTTCACAGAGAAGGTTACAGAAACTTCCTCCTGTTACTGTGGATTTGATCTGAAAATCATTTTGAAGTTTCAGAAGTTCATTATTGATTTCAGATACGTACATGTTAAATACTGATGCCACATATGTTGCAACAGGTTCTATTGTTGCTATACTGTATCTTAAAACCACCTGTCAAAATCTGGCAAATCCAGATTTAGGAAGATTCGGACAAAAAAATTGGGGGTTCTGGTGTAAGAAGCCTCCTTAAACAGGGTGAAGGTAGTTTTAGGCTTAAAGTTTTTATCTTATAAACTATCACAGACTACAATTAGCAGAATATAACTTGCACTGATGGAATCCTTGCAAAATAGCAAATAATTTGAGTATAAACATCACATAGTTTGCACAAGACATAATAATTTTAGTCCTTTAGTGTAGTACATTTGAATACAGTAATATGTTGCTCAAAATTATGGCTTTTTCACAGGAAAGTCTGTATAACTACCCCCAGTACTCAGGATAGTAATATGTACTGTATTTTTGGTGTTTTTTATATCATTATTTATCGTTTTTTATATATTTAATACATTCGCTGTAAGATTAGGGCAGGTGGTCGTCCCCTTTTAATCCAGGTCTTCGAGGGTTCACTGTACTGTATATCCAGCACTGTCAAACTGGTCAGAGTCTTTTTCTTGGTTTTCTAGTTCAGACACATCATATTTCCTAAGTTTCGTAGTTGATGTTGTTGCAGCTGCACAGACACTAGTTTTAGTTTTTCCTTAAAGCAGCCACAGTACAGATCTAAGTTTAGTTTATTCAGCACAGCAGTCATGTCAACTAAAAAGGCTAAATCTAACAGCCACACTTCGTTTCCAACTGCATGTGATCAGAAGGCTGATCCTTTGAGGCCAAAAACCTTTTATTTCAGGTCACAGATCTCAAAATCTCTGGAGAAATTTATCTCTACTTAACCACCTGACATCAGTATGCAACAATAGGTCAGAATAATCTGCTTCATTTCCTTTTAGCTGAAGACTTCTGGCCAGAATTGAACACACAATCTTGAAGGAAATATTCATGACTTCTTTCATATTCAACATTTTACCACAAAGTGCTTGTTGGTGAATGATGCAGTGATAATTGAAGAAGTTAAGTAACCTACCATCACTCCTCCACAGGACAATGAACCCACTGATTCAGCCAGCCATTACAGGCGCTCCATCACTTGTTATAGGTACGAGCTTACTCACTGCCAACTGAGTACTATTCACAAAGTCACTGAAAGTCTGAAATATGTCTTTACCCCGAGTTTTTCCTTTTAATGGTAGTATTTTCAGCAGTTTCTCTTTGGTACTCAGGTCTTTAAACACCATTCTAATGAAAATACATAATAGTGATGTATCAACCGCATCAGAAGACTCTATCAAATTGTGAAAAAAACAACACACACTCACGTATGTCTTTACTGTATTCAGTAATTCACTCAAATCCTCAACCTTCAATTCACAGTGCCTCATGACAGTGTTTCACTTATTTTTGAAATTTTCAAACAACGAATCTGATGCCTCTAAAAAGGCCTCTGAATATTTCTCCATCTTAAATTGTTTTTTTTATGCTTTGTAAGTACTCGACTCACCCTGAATGATACAGTGGCTGCTTCCCTTGATTTTGAGCTCACGCCTGCAGAAAGTTTGTTGTGCATTAAGCTGTGATTTCAGTTCATGAACTTTCCTCTTTTGCAGCTCACTTTTGGGTGAGAATCATTACCATACTTCTTGTGAAAACTTTTGAAATGCCTTCCAAGATTTCCTTTCTTAGCTAGAGCTGGAGACGCATGGCAGATCAGACACACACACACACACGTTAAATTATTCATGGTAAAATGATAGACTTCCTCCCATTCATCGTGAAAGTGGTAAATTTTGGTCTCTTTAGTCCAGAACTCATGTTTGGTTCCGTTGATGGCCAATAACCTGTACTGTATTTGGAAAAGAAAAAGTTGTATACATGAATAAGAGAATTATTTTCTCTATGACTTTTCCATAACAGCGTAATGTTTTTAACTTCTTTTTTTCATAGGCAATTGTCACCGGCTAGTGTGTACACTTTTGTCTACTCTAGGGTTGCAGTGAGAACCGTTGCTAAGCTAAAATGTCAATAATTCTCGTAATCACCCAAAACTGTTCCATAACAAGAGACAGCACCTCACACTTCCAAGTATTGCAGATGACTGAAGATCACTGTATAATTGATGACAAGTGTGGTGGCTCGTAGGGGCAGGGTTGTCAAATGTGATTCTCTCTCTGTACTTTTGACAAAACTCCTCAATATTGAGTCGACCTTTTCATTACCAACCTCATTAATACTGTACAAGGTTTAACTTGTATTTGTAATCTTATAAAACCAAATACTTGTTTAGTTTTAGCCTACAACTGATGACAACTTACTGATCAGTTTCCTCACCATGAACCTGCCAGCACCGTCCCGTACGAACGCCAACCCTTCCTCTCAGGTTCAGCCACATACAGCACGGCACAGTCAAAGATTTCTGTATGTATCATTCTGATGTGTCCATAATGATGATCTATTCCCACAAAAAAATCTGAACAAAAATATTATCCCAATGATTATGAGTAAAATTTGAATATGATTTTTGTATGGCAGCTTATGAAGGATGGATTATTAAGTTTAACTATGTCATGGGATTGATGGGTTGGCCACCATTGTGCTAGGCTGTTTGAGAGGTGTCTGATGAGGTACAGTTTATAAGTGGAAACAGGCTGCCTAGTCAGTGAGGCAAAGGTTTCTTCTCATAGTGTAAAAAACAACTAACATAATAGAACACCTGAAGACAATTGTTGTGCAAGTATTGTGGAATTGTTGTGATTAATACAAAGTGAGAAGACTAAGGAACTGTACACTGGTAGTGTGCCGACTATGTATTGGAAGTGTGGAGTCCAGCTGTGAAGCATTACCCTGTTAACAGTGTTGTGAAGAATTACTGTTTATTAAAGAAAACTACAGTGCACAAGTGTGTGTCTGGGACCTGGTGAAACTCTATCTGCTTGTTGTTGTCTGGACACTGATACCGATCGTCGGGGAATTACCGGAGACTGGCGGGACAGCCAGTGGTAATTTGGCAACTCTTGTGGGATATCTACTGCTTCTGTACATACGACCCTGGTCGCTGGTAACCAGTGGTGGAAGCTGGGTAAGAGGTGAAGGAGGAGGGTCGTAATAATATGATCCCCGGTGCATCACCATAAGTTGGTATGCCTACTGGCCATATCAGCAACAGCTAAAGATGGAGAGAGGACTGGAGGAGGGAGTCATACTTGTATGTCATATTAGATACTTCAATATAACAAGTAATCCATTAAGCTATGTTAATGTATGTATCGTGCTGGGTAGAAGAGAGGCATATGAAAACAAACTACTGACTGACGATAACAATAACACTGAAATATACATTAAATGGAAGTGTTTTGGGACATCATAAGACAGACCTCAAAACAGACATTTCACCATTACAAGGTTGAACTAATAGAGTTTCTTTATACTGAGTTTCACAATCTGCCAAGTCGTGTTGTTCATCATATGTCTGATTTATGAAGTGACTAAGCAAATAGTAGAGTTAACAGCTGCAGCAATATACAATGTATCTACATGTTAATGATATGTAAATTGCACAGGTTTAATTAACACCAAAATAAGTTTTCAAATCAAAGGACTTGCAGGCAACAGAACCCCCCCCCCCCCATCCAGTTATAGTAAGACATTTGTGGTCGTAAGTTTCAGCGTGGCACCAATTGTTTCATGGCACCTAACCCATCGTCACACTGTGGGTTTGCTCACCCCAGTTCACCGTTCTATCTCGGTGCTACATATACCCCCGTTATGAAGGGCAATGATACCACCTCTCACATCTTGTGAAGTCTCCTTGATAGTTCCTCGCTCCATTGGATGTAAGATCCCGTTGATGGCTGGCACGGTGTTGGTGTCCACTTACGACATCCACTCTGAGTCGTGTAATATATGATCTGAAGCCTCGGAGGATTCGCATTGCTCATAAATATATAGACTCATTTGGGCTTAAACGTTCAGAAAGGGGTCGAGTAACATTGCTCGGAAAGCCTCATACCACATCGACCCAAGGCTAATGATACTTTTGGGGGACTGCATCACACACACAGCCATTCTCAACAGTCAATAAAAGTCTGTGAATAATACAGGTAATGCTGTTTATTGTGTAAATGGCTCAGTTACTCTTTACAAATACTGTACCAAGTTTATTACCCCCAGTTGAACATTTACTGACTCGGCAATATGTCAACACGAGTAATAACTTAAAATAAGTTATGTGCACAAAACTTTTCCCAAACATACAATGCTCAGTGTACACGGCACCCAAGCGCACGCATGTACCCACGAACAAAATAAATGCAAAAGCGCATTATTCAATTGCACTTAAGACGATTGAGATATAAAACCTTATTGTTAAAATCATTTTACTAACTACTTGATACATCCTCTTTATTTGATCTCAGACCATGCACATACAATATATTTAGTGGAGATCTTCAGTGATCATCATCCACAACTTGTGAAACACATCACCTGCCTGCAGCAACAAGGTAAACACAAGCAGGTATTTACTACAATATTTTACACCCCCCACCCCACCCTGACCCCAGATTTTGTTGTACTGTACATAGCTCATGCAATACTGTTGTAGCAATTGTTCGAGTGTTTGAGAGAAGACGGTGTTTGGCATAATTTAACCATCCTGTATGTATTTATTTACTTAAGATACAACACAGGGAACAACTCTGCAACATGTGAAGAAAGAACACTGGAGATGGTCAGGTCAGGTCAGGCTGAATTTGATCAAACTGAATGAATGATTTATAGATGTGGTAAGACAAGCAAATGTTGTGTTATATTAGTTGTTTATTTTGGTGAGTCCTTTCCCACTATGGTATGGAATAAACAGTCTCTCTCTCTCTCTCTCTTAATACAACAAAGACATATATTTATCTTTAATGAACACCTTTAAATATATAGAGGTATTGAAAGTACTGTTGAACAAACTCTGAGAGAGAGAGAGAGAGAGAGAGAGAGAGAGAGAGAGAGAGAGAGAGAGAGAGAGAGAGAGAGAGAGAGAGAGAGAGTTCTAAACGTAGACATCACAGAACCTCGTCACCTTTGTAGCCGTCAGTGGTGTTACAGACCCGGCCATCTCCTTGATCTTGTCGACACTTTTAACTATAGAATGCACCGTAGAGGGAGCCAAGCCGTGCACGCCCCCAATCACTGACGTTCCTTCTCCGCGTTCGTGTCATTTTATGATATACCAATTTCACGCCCAACTTAGCTGCCACACGTGATCTCTTAGTAACATTGCAGGGAGTTTTAAAAGCTGGTCGCCTGGGCATTGCGAGATCACACAAAACATACGCCAGCAAGTGTGAGACTGAGGAGAGCGGGAGTGCATGGCAGGGGAATACGTACACACATACACACTCTGTCCTACGCTACGGTTGAGGCGCGAGGTTCAAAATTTTGGCTGGTAAGAATTTGTGAATAAACGGGACAACCACTGCGAATAGTGGAAATGGGTAACAATAAATTAATTGCGGATAAACGGGGTTACGAATACCGAGGCCACGAATAACGGGGTTTGTCTGTATAATGTTAAAGAGGAGGTAAAGGAGTCTACACCTCTCTTGTTGTCCTCCTCACTAGTGTTCCTCCCTGTCTTTGAGGTTCTCTACTTGTTGATATATAGAAAGAACATTAAACACAATAGACAGATACATGAAGGTCAAGGATTACTTTTGGTCACCTCTTATGTTAGTGAGTCACGACAAACATAAGAATGGAGGAAACAGCAGCGGGTCTATGCTGGTCAGTCCCATTTACACCCAGCCCCTATTGCTCATATATCCATCCAGCCTATGTTTGAAGCTATCCAGCATATTAGAGTTAATGATGATGTTTGGTAACTTGTTCCACTCTATTTCCAAACCAATATTTACCTACCTCGCGCCTAAATCTAAATTTGTCTAATTTAAAACCATTGTTACGAGTTCGCTCCTGGTTGGATAGTTTGAGTGCCTTTATTATATCACCTTTGTTTTGCCCTGACTTCCATTTTTTTACCTCTATCATATCTCCCCTCGCTCTACGTCTCTTGAGGGAGTGCAGATGAAGATACTTTAACCTGTCTCTGTACTCAAGGTTTCCAATGCCCGGGATTAGTCTTGTCATTCTCCTCTGAATTCTTTCTCGGGATTCTATATCCATTCTGTAGTACGGTGACCAGAACTGAACTGTGTAATCCAAGTGAGGTCTCTCAAGATATAGCTTCAGGATGTCCTCGCTAGTCTTGTAACCAACACTCCTGTGTATGAACCCAAGTACTGGTAAGAGTCATACATCGCTGAAACCTGTTATATATTGCATTGTATTTCCCAACCTCTCCTCTGTCCCCTGTACATGTAGGTGAGAGTCCTCTCAAAAGACTATAGTGTGTCACACATTCCTACCTGAGCATTTTCCTCCATTTTCTGTTTTTGCATTTATTAGATTATGGTCTGGAGTTCCTCAAATATAAATTGTTGTCTTGGTTTAAGATTTCTACCTACCATTACTCCTAAATCTTTCTCACAGTCTGATTTCTCTATATCAATGTTGTTCATCTGTTATCTGGTTTCTCTGTTTACATCTCCTAGACTAAGTACTGTACTTTACATTTATTCACATTAAATTTCATGCAAAAAATTTATTTAGATCTGACTGTACTTTTGTGAAGCCTTCACCAGATTTAATTACATGGCTGTTTAGTGTCATCAGCAAATTTATATACAGGGTATGTTGCTGTCTCAACCTATACAGTAGAACGTCGATTTAACGAGAATCGATTTAAGATTATTGATTTAAAGTGACACCCACAATTAAGGACAATGTTTTAATTTAAAGCAAATCTTTCCTATTTTACACAAGTCATTCTGGCGCATCATATTGAAATACACACTGCATGTATATTAAATTTTGTGCCTAATGTTTACCACCAGACTCGTCTCTGGGCACGCTACAAGGCTGCCCCACACCCTCACCCGTCCTTAATTCTCTAGTGAACGGACATACAGTGGTCCCTCGGTTAATGAACGCCTCGGTTAACGAATTACCTTTCATAAGAATCTTCAATTCGGTTAACGAAAAAAATTTGATTAACGAAATCCTTACGAAAATCACGTTTTGTTTTGAACATCACCTGATAAGCTGAGGAGGTACTCAGCCAATTCAGTGATCTCTTCTATGTTTACATACGTTTTCATTGGAGTAAATATCAAGAAAATTGTGCTCTTTAATATTTGTGCATTTTTTTATACAGTATTAAAATTATTGGTCATTCTAAAATTTCAACTACAGTTCGTCCCCGAATTACGTACATCCGAATTACGTACAAATGGCCGATACGTACATCGTTTCTGAAGTCTTTAATTGCAAAAATATTGTCTTAAAAGGGCGAGCAATTTTTAAATTTGGCGGGCGAGCCAGCCGCACCGCGCCGCCACTATCACTGACCATGCAGACGACACGCTAGACGCACCAAAACAACAAGTGTGGTCATTGTGCATACAGTACTTCTCCTGTGAATTTCTGCCCTATTTTGTACACTTTACTCTGTGTGCAATGACTGGTGTAAAGCGTAAGAGTGGTGAAGCCAGTGGGAGTGCTACGAAACGTCAAGCAATCTCACTAGAGGTAAAAATGGACATAATAAAACTGCTTGAAAGTGGTGAAAAGTTGACCAATGTTGCCCGCAAATTTAACCTGAGTCGGTCAACTGTTAATACAATTGATAAGGGCAAAGAAAAGATCAAGGAACATGTGAAATCTGCAGTGCCAATGCAATCTACGATTATAACTAAAAGAAGAGGGAAGGTTCTGGAAGAAATGGAAAAATATCTTGCGCTGTGGATCGAGGACTGCACACAAAAACGTAAGCCTCTGTGTCTCAGTATGATTCAGGAGAAAGCCCTAAGTCTTTTCAACGACCTAAAGAAAGATCACCCTGATGATACTGTGACATTCAATGCTAGCCATGGGTGGTTTAACCGATTCAAGGTGCGAAATAAGCTGCATAATGTTCGAGTGACTGGTGAGGCGGCGAGTGCTGATTGGAAAACAGCACAGGATTTTCCAGATAACATTATAGGGTTGGGGGATTTTCGAGTTAAGTACATTTCGAGTTAAGTACAACCTTTTGGTCCCCATTATGTACGTAACTTGGGGACTTACTGTACCTGTATTATTTTTGGCTCGATATATGTAACTTTATTCACTTATTGAAACTCATGTAATCAGAATAATGTACAAAATGATTACTAAAAGTTTTGTCTAGTGCAAACTATGGCATGTTTTCATTCAATTTAATCACTATCTTATAAGAATTCCAGCAATGTAAATATATTTTTGCCGGTCACTTCTGTGAAATTGTATAAGCAAAAAACAAAAAATCAATCTAATAGACATAAATAAACAAATTAATACTTCACCAACGTTGGTGCTAACTGTCAAACATGTCACTGTCACCCCTCCTTCCCTCCCAACCCCCCCCCCTCCCTCCTCCCAGTGAAGGTTTCTGGTTATACAATAGGCTTTAATCTTATATAATATCTCAGACTAAAGTTAGGAAAATATAATTTGCATTGCTGGAATCCTTGCAAGACAGCGAATAATTTGAATATAAACGTCATATATTTTGCACAAGAGATAAAATTAATCACCTGTATCACATTACAAAACAGTACAGTATTACCCCGCTTTACGCGGTTTCACTTTCCGCGTTTTCTCATTTACGCGGTGCCTCGCCAGAACCGAACTTTCACTTTCCGCGGTGCATCTACCCATATACGCGCAGAGTGTCCGGCTCGACGCTATTTTTAGATTCGCCCCTCCCGCCTGCTCCCGCCTCCGCCTGGGCAAGCCACGCGGTAAGGTTGCGCAGTGCATGTCTGTTGCATTATCAGTGACGTCATATGACGTATCGGACTGTGATTGGCCATGCATCCCTACCTCCCTCCGCTGCTAGCTGTAATTGGTTTAAAGTAATATGACGTGTCCACCCGCGGGAGGGAGGGAGGAAAGACGACGCAGTTTCATCCCTCCATGCCACACCGTGTATACGTGAATCCATTGTTCTGTGAAATGGCTTCTGCGGGACCACCGCCACCAGAGAGAAACCTTTCCTTACCTGGACCCAGCCGCCCTAAGCCAAAGAAGATACGCCGTTCCCTAAGCTACGAAGTGAAATACCAGATAATTCAAGATTTGGAGAAAGGAACACGTCAAGCTGATCTCGAGCGCCAGCATGGAGTGAATGAATCTACGATTCGTACTATTAAGAAGGATGCAGCCAAGATCAAAGAGCACATGAGAATCACAAAGTCTGCAGGTGCTTCAATGACCAAGTATTGCCAGAACAAGGTGCTGCTAAAGGTGGAAAATTTGCTGGGGAGTTACTTGATTCGTCAGGCGCGACGCAACATGGCGGTGGACACGCGATCCGTTCAAGAGTACGCACGTGAACTGTATGCAGCAGTGTCACGTAAGATGGGAATTGCAGAGCCCAAACCCTTCAGTGCTTCCTCTGGTTGTCTGCATAGGTTTAAGAAGAGGAACAATATCACCAACATCAACATTGGTGGTGAAGAAGCGAGTGCTGACTGTGTGGCGGCTAGAGATTTTCCTCCGTTCTTACGTGAGGTTATGGAGGAAGGGCAGTTCACTGATGACCAGGTGTTCAACATGGACGAATCCGGCCTTTTTTGGAAAAAGCTGCCTACCAAGACCTTTGTTGTCCAGTCTGCCAGCAAGGTTCGGGGTTGGAAGTTGCAGAAGGAGCGCATCACCGTCCTCTTTACCACCAATGCCTCCGGTACCTGTAAACCAAAGTTATCGGTGATTCGCACAGCCCGCAAGCCGCACGCCTACAAGAACGTGGACATGAGCAAGATTAATGTCCACTGGCTGACCGCACGCAAGGCGTGGATGTTCTCTGCTCTGTCACTCTCCTGGTTTGATGACTGTTTCATTCCCGACGTGAAGAAATTCTACGAGCAAAAAAATGTTCCATTCAAGATTTTGTTGCTCCTTGACAACGCACCAGGACACTCGCCCCTGCTTATGGATCGTCACCCCAACGTAAAAGTGGTCTTCCTTCCTCCCAACACTACATCATTAATCCAGCCCATGAACCAGGAGTTGATCTGCAATGTTAAAGCTGCATACTCGGCAAAGAAATTCAAGCTCCTGAACGACTGTACCAACACCAAGGATGAGTTGCGTAAGCTGGGTGACACCGACAGCGAGAGTAAAAGCGACGAGGACAAGGAACAAGAGGTGGCGGCTCAAGAAGTCCTCGTCAAACAGTTTTGGAAGAAATTTAACGTCAAACAAGCTGTAGACTTCTTGGTGGAGGCATGGGATCAGCTGTCTATTGCTACGATTCGTCACGCATGGAGGCATGTGTTGCATGGCATACCAGGTGAGAGGCGGAGTCAACCTGTGACTGGTGAGGTTCAGTCTGTGACAGTGGCATTGGACCTTGCAAGAGAAGCTGCGCACAGTATTACAGCTGAAGGCTTCTCCGAAACCACCAACAAAGACATCCTGGAGGTGATCAGAGATCCTGAAATGACTGCCGACGAGATGTTGGAAGATGATCACGTCAGTGAAGAGGAAGATGGTGCGTCAATCTCAGAAGAACACAAGTTAACGCATAGTAATATTAAGGGTGCCATCGAGTGTGCAGAAAAATTGAAGCTCTTCCTTTCCAACGACCATGACGATGACCGCTATGAAGTCTTCCATACCAGGCTGGTGCAGGCTATGGAGCAGTACATCAAGGTGTATCAAGACAACATCAACACTAGCCGTCAAAAAAGCATTACCGAGTTCTTCGCCCGCAACCCACCACAGCCAGCCAGAGCCAGTGAAAGTGACTTTGAGGGATTTGTCAGGGAAGCCCTGACAACTGCAACTGATAGTGATGGTGATGCACCTAGTAATGGTGATTCACCTGAGGGCCAGTAATCTGCCCTATGCCTCGGAACCAGCCTCCATCCCCGTATGCCGACCCATCTCTTCTACTAACGTAAGTGTTACACCCAACCTTTAGTTTTCCTAACCTAACCCTTATTTTTCCTAACTTAACCTTTATTTTTCCTAACCTAACCTCTTCTATATTAATTGTGTGTGCATACCATCATAAAGTTAAGATAATATTTTTACTACAACATAGTTGTGTGTCGTCAAAAAGTGGAGTTTGGGGGTCGGGCCAGTCTCTATTGGAATTAATCCCATATGTTCTGTTGTTCACTTTATGCGGTACCCTGTGGGTTCAATTGACCGCGTAAATCGGGGTACTACTGTAGTGATTTAAGAGTTCTAGTGTATATGTACGATATATATAGTGATTTAATGGTGATTTAGGGGAATTTTAGGAGTGTTTCTGACTTTATGCATTTTTGGCTTTACTTTGTATATACTTTTCTGTGAGCTATAACCAATTACCCAATATCCCATTGAAACAATGGTTTTGGTTAACGAAATTCTCAGCTAACAAACGACCTTCTGGAACGAATTGAGTTTGTTAACGGAGGGACCACTGTACTGTGTGACACTATCTCCTTCTACCACATGTATCAACCATCATGTCCAAGAGGCCAGCTACTACATCATTAACTACCCCACGTGCTATTTTTGGTAGCATAAAGTAATTAAAAAACAAGTTGAGAGGAAAGTGAGTCATACGAGAGGCGGGTGGCACAAGCCTCTCACATCAGCTGATCGCTAGTAAACAGACCATTTTGCATCCAGCAATTTTAGCTATGTTGATTTATGAGTGTTTGTTTCAACACAATATACTACAAAAAACAATGTTTTCTTTATTCTAGGGGATAGGCTGAGGTGCACCTGGGTGTATCCTCTCAGTCGGGGAGGGTCAGTGGCTCCAGGCAGCAGACGGTATTGGACTGTATCAGTACCATCCAGCTCTCAACTCCACTGCAGGGAGAGCTTGCTGTATATATATCATTACACCATATATTTTACTCATATTTACTGGATAATAAAAGTCTTTGTTAGTATTTTGTGTTTCTCTCAAGTACCAAACTAAACTATTCCATTGAAACAACACTTAGATTTAGTGCGAATTCGGTTCAAAGCGGCGACCTCTCGCGTTATATAGACGTTCTACTGTATCTATGTCTTTTATGTACAGAGGGTCCCCGGGTTACAAATTGGTTCCATTCCTGAGGACGTTGTTAAGTCGGAACACATACCCTGTGTACAGTAGCTAAAACGACTATCTGTGCAGGTGGGGGTCGATATGCTCCAAAATTTTACGTGTGACTAGTGACAGCTCTCATATACCAAAATTTATCATCCATGGTCTCATATTGTTTCCCACAAAGTACACACAGATAGTTGTTTAGCTACTGTACACAATAGCATAGCCATAGTCCATTTATACATCTCCAATCAAAGTTTAACACTTGCATTGAAACCTGGGACTGGCTTGCGTATAGATGGGCATTTGTAGAGTGACAGAGGCTTAATTGGGACGGTTGAACTGAAACTTTCTAATTTTCGTCATAAATCTCGGTAGCATCGTATATATTCAGCAATACCTCTATGAATCTTGCTGTGTTGGGATCTTGCTGTTTAACTTTAAGCACTCCTTTTCCAATAAACCTGAAACCTTCTGCCCTTTCTTTTGTAATGAATCCCTTTGGTTTCACCTTCCTCTACATCCTCTGACAAAATTTGCTTCTCCAGTTTAATCAGGTCCTCATTGATTAATTCTCCAGCATGAGACTTAAGCAACTGTGTGACATCATCCTCAAGATGGAGTTGGTTCCCAAGGTCAGTGTCAATCCCCCAACATCATTTTCAGAGCCCCTGAAATTGTGGACAAACTGTGGGCAGAGTTTTTACCAAACACCATTTGGCCTTACCTTAAAGTGGTTAAACCACCCCCTACTAGCGACAAAGTCTTCCCCATCACTTTCACCACCACGTTTAGCCTTAAAGTCAATGTGCAAGCTTCTCACTTTTGCCTGAATCAAGGCTAGACTTAGAGGCAAATGCCATTGATTCTGATCTTCCACCCATATCACTAACAATCTTTCCATTTCAATTAGCAATCCACTTATTTGTTTTGTTGTCACAGTTGACTGCATTGGTATACATCCTTTTACATGTTCAAGAATTTTCTCTTTGTCTTTTAAAATTGTTCCGACCGTTGGCAGACTGTAGCCCAACACTTCACCATTGACTGAGGGTGATTCACCTTTTACACAATGTTTAATTACATCAACTTTCACTTTCATTGTAATTGTTTTCCTGTTCTTGGATGCACTACTATCACTTGCATCAGGTTTGCATTTCGGAGTTAATAAGTAAAAAAAAAAAGTTTTAACTTGATAACTTGATCAGACACGTCAAGCGATGAGGGTAAAGTGAACTGACGCTCCCTCAAGGTACGAAGATCGCTCCCCATGCACCGCTTCGCCTTCCCTCTACGCGCGCAAACTAGTTATTGTATGTAACTGCTACGAACCATTGTATTACGTCCGATTTTTTAAATAATTGACCCTATGAGACCTCGTTTGTATTGCCGGACGTTTTTCGAACGTCCGGCAGTGCCCCTCGTCCACTGATTCGTAAACAGTTGAAAAGAATGTTAATGGATTAGTTAGACATTAATGCCCACTTGTGAAGCCAAGTTGGGAATCATTGATCAACTTGTGCTTCTCGAGATAATTTCAAATAGAGTTTGAAATGATTGCTTCCAGTAATTTGCCTACAATTGATGTTAGACTGATTGAACGGTAGTTAGAGGTTAGTGATCTATCCCTCTTCTTGAAAATCGGTATTACATTTGCTGTCCTCCAGGATTCTGGTACTACACCCATTTTTAAGGACATGTTAAACAACTTTGCTAAGGGCATACTAAGCTCTTCCTTACATTCCTTTAATACTCTGGCAAATATCTCATCGGGACCTGGTGACTTATTAGGCTTTAGTTTATCTATTTGCTTGCTAACTTTGTTACTTGTCACTCCTATCTCGCTTAATCTATTTCTTCACTATCTGTATATAGTCGGTGCCTCAGGTATCATGTTTAAATTTTTGGTGGTGAAAACTGTTGAAAAATATCTCTCTCTCTCTGTGTGTGTGTGTGTGTGTGTGTGTGTGTGTGTGGTGGGGGGGGGGGGGGCATGATGACCATCATAATAATAATAATAATAATAATAATAATAATAATAATAATAATAATAATAATAATAATAATCATCGGTTTATTGAAAAAGTTTAGCGGCCCAAAACCTGAAAATATTCATTCAAAGACATGGGGTGGTGGGTCGTTTAACAAAAGCTTTCATTACTAAAAGAAGAAGGAACATGAATTGAACATACAAATTATTATAGTTTACAGTTGATGGCCTGGTGTAACAGCCCAAAATATACCCCCTCCCCAGACTATACCCGGGGTTAAAGTGGCCTAGCCTGTTTTATACCCCAGGTATATTCTGGGCTCGTCCAGTTTATACCCCAGGGTATAAAACAGGCTAGGTTATTTCATACCCCCTAAGCCAGATTATAACCCCTCCCCCACACATACTCAGAAACCAGCCCTATGAGAGTTGTTTTGAACTCAGTGGTCTGGCTAAACTATCTTAATTTAAATTAAAAAACACACTCGGATATTAAATTTTGATTTTATTTCTCACCTAACCTAACCTAACCTAACCTACCTCTCCCACAGGACCTTAATTCACTTGTTCTGGCCCTAGTGGGGTAATACCACCCCACACCTCATTCCTAAGCCTATCTCTTAAACATATAAAATTTGTTTTCTGAAGTCTGTTACAATTCTATTATTTTCTTTCTTCTCATTTGTTAAGTTAAGGTCATATCTGATGACTTTGTGATCGCTATTTCCTAATGTTTCTCCAATTTCTAAATTTGCAATTGTATTTTATCTATTACTTAATACTAAATCCAGTATATTATTCCCCCGAGTTACCTTATTTACGAAAAACACAAGGAGGAATAATCTGGACTAGAGAGGCAAAGTCTGGCCTAGCCCAAAATATACCCCAGGGTATAATATAGCCTGGGCTATTTTATAGCCCGGGGTATATTTTGGGCTAGCCCACTGTAACCCCGGGTATAATTTGGCTGGGGGTTAATGTGGGTTGCTACACTGGGCCTGGACTGGTCATGGGGACACCAGGTGGTGTGGTGTTCAAGTGGTGTAGTAACTTGTCCTTGGGTGTTGATATAAAGGACCTCATGTGGTCATGGAGACACCAGGTGGTGTGGTGTTCACGTGGTGTAGTAACTCGTCCTTGGGTGTTGATACAAAGGACCTCATGTAGTCATGGGAACACCAGGTGGTGTGGGGTGGTGTCATAGTACCTCACCCTGCTGGGTGGTGTTGTGTTATCTCATAGTCAGGTGCATAGCCAGCCGGCCGGCCCTCTGTTGTTCCCATGGTGAACTGATAAGCACCTCCTGGTCAGAAGATGGTGGTCAGTTCCCAGGGGTGCTTATCTCACTGGTACTGTCTAGTGCTAAATTCACTGGCTTAAACACTGTTCATCACTATTCAACACTTGTCCCGCTTCTTTCCGAAACGAAATTGTCTTTTATGATTATGTTGATATCCCGGTGGTGAGGATGGGTTGGGGAGAGGGACTTGGGGAATGGGCCGAACATTGACCAAGGGGGCCGCTGAGGAGCAGGAGCAGCGCCTGAATAGGTCTTGACCCTACAGTGGTCAGGGATGTAGTGTGTGTACTGAGGTGTGGCTAAGAGTGTGTGTGTGGACCTGTGAGACACAGTCTGGTAATGTCTTAACACACACACACACACACACACACACACACACACACACACACACACACACCCCACCCCCCTCGGATTTCAAAGAAGTCTTATACCATGGCTTACAGACTTCCTCAGTGACCAACGCCAAGCTGTACGCTTCCGAGGGGCTGTCTCCACCTTTCAGTCCTTATGTTTATCAATGATGACCTAAGAGAAACTCCTGCTCACTGGAAATATGTCGACGACTCCACCATTCGGATCAGCGTCAACAATTCTGCTCCCGACTATACCGCCCTTCAGGATTTATTGAACGGTCTCCAAAACTGGGCCACCAACAACCACGTCACCATCAACCATACCAAGACCATGGTTATGCACATCAACCTCTCCTCTGATGTTGTCCCACCCCCTTCCACTAAGCTCCTCGGTGTCACCATAGACAACAAACTAAATTGGAAACCACACGTCAGTGAAGTTGTCAAATCCTCCAGTTCCGTCTCCACCTCCTCCGCCGACTCAAGTCCCTCGTAGTTCCTGCACCCGAGCTACTCAGTGTTTACTCAACATTCATACTTCCCAAGCTCACCTATGCCTCCCCTACCTGGTCTTCCTAAATGACACACAACGTAAACACCTAGAAAAAATGCAAAACAGGGCATGCAAGATTATTCTCTCCCCTTCCTACTCCACATACCAAGAAGAGCTCAACACACTGGCCCACTTTGGCTCTCTCTGACCATCACCACAACCTCTTCTGCAAATTCGGTGAGAAGCTTCTGCACCATCCTCGACACCGGCTCCTACTACCACCCGAGATCCCTCGTCCGAGAATTGCTGTTTGACACCACAACCGCATCCAGCCCATACGAGCACGAACTGATTGCTATAAGAACAGCCCAGTCCCAACCATTGTAAAAATTATCAATAACGTGTAATCAACCAGTGTATTCACTCCCAGTCAATCTTACTTTTTGCACTGTCACTATGTTGAAATGCCCTGTAGTTAGAGCTTCTCCCCACCTAGTTATTATATATCATATTTGTATCACTTATGTTACTTGTAAATCAAGAGACCCATTCCCCAATTATGTAACTGTATATTTTCAGCCTTCCAGCTACCTTGCTCTTTCAATAAACCATTTATTAAACATGCACGCACGCACGCACGCACACACACACTGCATAATAATGGAAGCCTCTCGAAATAGAGGATGGCCGGCCCAAGGGCCACCTAGGCATGAATTTGTTTAAGGTGTAGAAGCTGTCGCCAACACAACAACCACACCCTAAGTTAACGAACTGCACTGGCTAACCATTACCCAGGAACACGATCCACAAATCGATTAACATCTAGGTTCCCAATTACTACTGGGTAGACAGAGGCAAATAGCATAAAGAAACTTGCCCATAATTTCATCCTGCCCGAAGATCGAACTCAGGTCCACTCGCTTGCGAGGCGAGGATGCTGACCATTACACACACACACACATTATTAAGTTGTAGTAAGACTATGTGTTGGTAGAGAAACAGAAGATGTAAAGTTTTGAGATATTCTGGGATTTCATGACCAAACAAAAACAACATTTTGGACCAGACACAAGACAAATATTGTAGTATGTATTAGTACAATTGATGGAGTGGAAGTTGGCGATGATGTTGTCAGCAAAGTGGCCAACATTTAAAGATGGTTAAAGAACAAAGTCTGTTGGTTGGTTGGTGACAAGTCAAATGAGTTTCAAAGTAACTTAACCTTACTGAAAGTTATAATACAAACCAAACAGGATAGATTAGGTTAGGGTGAGGTTAGGGTGAGGTAGAATTGGTTGGGTTCAGTTTGCCTGGGTTAGATTGGGTTACACTGGCCTGGGTTAGGGTAGGTTAGGTTAGGTGAACGCACATGACGGAATTTTGTACAAGAATGACCGAGATGAATTGATTGAGTTGTTATACAAGACTGACTTAGTAAGATGGATGTAGAATGATAGATAACGTGGGTGTACAATGACGGATAAGCTGGATTTACCCAAGTGGACAGGCCAAATCATCATACAGAGAGAAAGTAAAAAGATATACATATTGACTTAACCTAACCAAACTTCACCTCACCTCACCTCAGCTAGCCTCAACTCAGCTAGCCTCACCTCACCTCACCTAACCTCACCTCACCTCACCACACCTCCCTTCACTTAAGAGAGTGGGTTAGGTGTAAAGTGTGTGAGTCATGGTAGTGTGTGAGGTCCTGTCTGTGGTGTACCAATGTCTGTCTCATTACATATCAATATTTTACTATAAAAGATGAAGTGTAAACAGTGACTCAGCAAGAAGTTGACCCGTGTGACTCATGTGCTAATATATATTAATTACAGCACATTACAATGACTTTTACTGTTGTTAATACTATACTGTAAGGAAGGCTAAACTGTGTGTGAACCGTCCCTTCTCTCATAATGTACTGTGGTAATTGTACTTAAAACACAAATATGGCAGAGAAACACGGCCCCACGAGCCTCCTATATATACAGTGCTATCATGTACACATCATATATGCAATAAATCTGGTATATACATCACAAATTATAACCTTGTCAATCTTAGCAAGAAACAAGTGAAATGTGTGAAGTGAGACAAATGCAAAAGCACAGGTAGAATGCCTCACCAATTACAGTAATGATGAATAACGTGACTCTAAAAGATATATGACAAGACCCTTGAAGGTCTGTCATTAAACCCGACGAGCCATCGTGGGTGTTAGCCTCCCCTGGTTTGCTTCTGGGGACGAGGCCAACCAGCTCCGTCAGTCAGGTCGCAGTATGTCTTTTTTGGGGATGACCTCTATCACCAACACCTAAAGTGAGACAATAACACACATTAGAACAGTGGGTGACTTATGACACACCCTGTATGGTGGGTGACTTATGACACACCCTGTATAGTACAGTCTGGATGAATATAAAAACCTTTTTCACCTTCCAAATTTTGATATCTTGAGAAAGAAAAAAATACACTATATTGAAAACTGATAGAAAATGAGTTTGTTGGTGACAGAATCTTTTGTTTCTGTATACTGTACAGTCAAAGATTGTCAGTTATTTACAAGTGCAAAATATTCCCATCTGATAATGAGTGTACGTAAACAACACCGCGCCATGTTGTTGTGCAAGGTAGTAGTAGGCGGGAGCCACGAATTACCCAAAAGTATAGCAAATAAGGGTAAAATCTTAACGAATATCTGTTATACATACACAAAACATGTTTAATAATATTTTTAGTGTAACTTTGTAAAAATAATTTGTAAGATGAAACAATAAACAGCGAAAAACTTTCAGTATTGCCGAACGCTAAATTCCAAAGAGTTCGTAAACAAGGGAGATAACTCAGATCCATCGTGATACACTTCGCTAACCTTACCTAATGAAAAGTAAATCCTACGGCTATGTTAAATACCCCAAAGTAACAGAAACATCAGTAATTATATCTCCATTTTGGATAGGTGACTCTTTGGAATTTAGCGTTTTTTGCTGTTTATTATTTCATTATTTTGACTACATTTCAATGAAAACATTATTAATCAGGTTTTATTGACGTAAAACATATATTCTTTAAGATTTTATCCTGATTTAATATACTTTTGGGTATATTTGGATACTTTTGGGTAATTAGTTGGACCGGTAGTAGGCACTTACCAACAAGGAGGAAGATATTGTGTTGGTAGACCCTGCTGCTATATGTGACCAAGACCCAGGTTGATGATCTGACTTTCTGCCTCATTTACACACAACTGCAGGGTCTCAATTGTTTCTCTTACAACACAACATACATATATTGTTTGTCACTATTGATATATTTTAATTTTTGTATTTATTTATGGCTCTTTATTATTATTATTATTATTATTATTATTATTATTATTATTATTAATATTATTATTATTATTATTATTATTATTACTGTATTATTATTATTATTATTATTATTATTATTATTATTATAGTAATACAGTATATCCGTTAGCCACAATCACTCAAACCCGGAACTCTACGATACCCAGGTAAAGTCTATGGTTTTCATGTAGTTTATCCTAATTTACATTGAAATACATTACGTTTCAGCAAAACTACTTTTTATTTCTGAGAATATGGAAATGTAATATTTTTGCTGAAATGACGAACGTATTACAGTGGAAAGTGAAGAAAGCAATGACTTTCGCTTTCTTTCGTTCAAAAGATGTTACCGTAATCACTTTACGAATGGTTTTCAGTTAAAAAACTGTTGTATTACAATAATATTCTATCCAAATTCACTTGTGATGCAACAGTTTTTAACTGAAAATCATTCGAAAAGCGATTACGGTAACATCTTTTGAACGAAAGAAAGCGAAAGTCATTGCTTTCATCACGATTTTATCCCACTTTCCACTGTAATACGTATGTTATTTCAGCAAAAAATATTACATTTCCGTGAATGTAGTATATCAAGCACAGTATGAATAGAATATCATTGCAATATAACAGGATTTTAACCGAAAACTATTAAAAAAACGAGTAACATCTCTTGAACATCGCAAGGTTAGGTAAAGTCTTTTGTTTTCGTCATGTATTTTATCCTATTTTACATTAAAATACATCAGGTTTCAGCAAAACTACTATTTATTTCTGAGAATATATTCATTCAGGCGCAGCTTAGGTAAAATATACATAAAATGTAACAGTTTTTTAACTGAAAACGATTCGAAAAACACGTACCCTCTAGCCCTGTTCAAGGAGAAGACTGGGAGGAGCTGTTTGGTGCTGAAAACGATGACAAGGAAAATGATTTTGATGGATTTTAATGAAAATATTCAGAAATATGTTATTGTAGTATTTATTCAAGTGAATTAAGATAGAATATTATTGTAATACAACAGTAGTGACAATGTGGAGGAGGCGGATGGATAGAGCGGGGAGGAGTGGTGACGAGTGGAGATGCCAGCCAGTACATTACGGGTGGACAGTATTAATTGTTTTTATAGCTCTTTTTGCATTTTAATATTATATACTGTACATTACGTTTCAACAAAACTACTATGTATTTCTGAGAATATGGAAATGTAATATTTTTGCTGAAATGACGTAAGTATTACAGTGGAAAGTGGGATAAAATTGTGACGAAAACAATGACTTTCGCTTTCTTTCGTTCAAAAGATGTTACCGTAATCGCTTCTCAAATGGTTTTCAGTTGTGGGATTATGAGGCTAATGATAGGATAGAATATTATTGTAACACAGTACAACAGTTTTTTAACTGAAAACCATTCGAAAGGCGATTACGGTAAAATCTTTTGAACAATGAAAGAAAGCAAAAGTCATTGTTTTCGTCATGATTTTATCCCACTTTCCACTGTAATATATTCGTCATTTCAGCAAAAATATTACATTTCCATATTTATTTCTGAAAATATATTCATTCAGTCACAGTTAAGGTAAAATATACTTGTAATATAATATTTTAATGAAAATACGGTATCGTAGTTTTCTTTTGTTTCAAATTTAATTAAAAAAGATTGATGTTTCAAATGCAATGAACAAAAATTTATGTACAGTATCTATAAATAAACTTTAAAAAATGAATACTTTATGTTTTGCTTCGAACTGTGCTACCACACCATGGATTTGGCTACTTTGGGCTTGCTATGATGACGCAAAAGATCTGCCCTGGCAACTGTACCGACACTCACAGCTGGTAGTGCTTTGGTGCATCGTTTCCATTGTTTACTGATAGTTACTGGTAAATATTTTTCAACCTAACAAAACTATTACCCGTTTAGAAGTCGACCCCCAATTTTTTGCCAAATAATTTGGTCTTAAAAACTCGAACTACACACAGGTATATACGGTAAATAAGGACATCGGGGGGGGGGCCAGGGTTTTCTTTGGGGGGGGGGCAGCAAAAATAATTGGATTTTTAACATCCACGGGTATCTCTGTTACGTAACCCCCGCGTATGTTAAGGGCAGACTGTATGTATGTAGAGTATTTAATTTCTTATTTTTTAATACCATTTCCTCAGTGACTGATATTATTTTGTTGAAAACCCTTAAGGCCTGCATCTGTTGGTGTAACATAATTATATTGAGTGCCCTTTAGGCCTATTCATGGTGGAATTATTAATTTCTTATTTTTGAATACCATTTTCTCAGTGCTGGATATTATTTTGTTGAAAGCCCTTAAGCCCTTAAGCAACATTTCTTAATACTTCAAATTTATTGTTGCCTGAGTTTCTAATAATTTCTATATCATGTATAACTTTTATTCCCCAGAGTAGTGTTTTAAGTTCAAGTTAAGAGGTGCGCATATTGGTGTACCATTATTTGATTGTGTTTGTAGTGTTGGAGGGAATATAAGTGTCTAAATTTTATAGTGTGTCTCATTCATCCCAGTCACAGACGCTATCCTTCCACGGGTCACGGACAATTCATTTTGTTTAGTAGATTTAAGTGTTCTTGTGCTGGTTCGGGATTTTTCTCAAATGGGCGCTTCCACTGCCATTACCATCTAATAATCTTTAATAAACCCCAAGTCAAGTGGGAAATTAAAGTCCAGTAAATTCCGACCGGTTACAAATGGTAGCAGAGCGTAGTTATTTTTATTTCGTGACTGATAGTTCTGTGGATGGGATAATGGGCGTAATCATGGAGTGGATGGAAACGGTAGAGAGTGTGACCCCAACTCTACTCATGCTCGCCGTGGGTATGGGTTTGTTGTGGTTGACGGTGGGGGGTTACTCGGAGAAAAGGAGAGACAGCTCGGGTTTGGTACAGTTGAGAGAAGAGTTCGTGGAAGGTATTGGGAAGCTAGAGGGGAAAATCAGGGGAGAGTACCAGGAAAGATTGGAACAGTTAGAAAGGAAGATCAATGGGGAATGTCAGGCATGGGCAAACCAAATCAGGGGGGAGTATGGAGTATATGTGCAACAGTTAAGGGGGGAGTACCACACACAATTGCAACAGTTAGAGAAGGAACATCAACAACACTTAGTTCTGTTGGGGGATGCACTAGATAGGGTAAAGACACAGTATCAAATACAGCACGCTGAGACAATGTGGGAGATGAGGAGACACAACAGTAGAGAGGGAACTAGTCTCTGGGCTGGGTTGACCATGTCTAAGTTCGACGGTAGGTCAGGAGTAGAGGTAGGGAAGTGGTTAAGAGAGGTTGACCGAACCCTCAAGCTGCTAGACGGAGACAAAGTTAGTCGAATCCAATTCATAATAAGGCATCTTGCGGGGCCTGCGGCAGATCGCGTATACAATGCACGCAGAGACTGGGAAACCGTAGACGAATTAACTAGTATTTGAAGCAGCAATACGGCGAGCAAACGGCCACGCACGACGCCATTCAGAAGGTGATGAATCGGAAACAACGGAGCAATGAGACGCTTCTTGAATATTATAATGCTATGCTCGATTTAAACGATGAGTTGAACCACCATGGACATAAATATGATAAGGCCCTGTTGGGAGATGCAATCACTCGGGGGCTCAAGGAGGAACAAAGCCGTATGTGGTTATTGGAGGAGATCCAGAAGTATCCTCACCATAGTCTAGATGAGTGGATCACGGGGCTGAGAGAGGCGGAACAAAAACGAGCGGCTTTGACGGAGGTACCGCTGACTAAGGGAAGAGAGAACGAACCGCAGGCTGGGGCTCGATTCATCGGGTGTGTTATGCCTGTGGAGGGCCACCTCAGTTTCAATTGCACGAACAGGTAGGGACCAGGAGAGAGCGTCCCAAGGGGATACGTGGCCAATGGCCAGTATCGAGTTGGAAATAACAATCGGAACTGGCGGCCGGGAAATGGTCAAGGCCAGGCAGTCCCCGCCAACCGTTCCTGGCCTCACCAATAGATTCCACCGGCGATGTTATGAATCAAGAGAGAGCGGACCCATGGTCAAATGTGGTCCGCATGACAAATTTAATCACGACAAAAGGTACCTTAAGGCTGAAAGCAGAGTGTCCTAAGGTTTCGGTGCTGGTAGCGGGTCGTGATATGTGGGGTTTAGCAGATACTGGGGCAGAAGTGTCGTTAATTGATGAACTTTTCTACCATCGGGAGCTGGAGCGTGCAGGCGTGGTGTTGCAGCCCACTCGAATAAGGGTAAAAGGGGAGTCAGGGTTTCCAGTGCCGTGTGTGGGGTGTATTCGGGTCACTATGGTCGTATGTGGGGTGGAAGTCACTGATGTGGGGATGTTGGTTTGTCCAGGGATTGAGACCCAGGGTAAGGGGCAATCGCATGTCGGGTTGTTGGGGATGAATGTGCTGGGGGAGGTTGCGGAGATCTGGCCGCACATGTACCACTTGTGCAGGGAAGCCAGGAGCACCGCTCACTGGGAAAATTGCTTGCATGAGGTTAGGCAGTTATGTGCAATAGAGGCCATCAGCCTGGGGTATTGTATGACAGAGAGGAAGAAAAGCCCAACCATTCCTCCCCGGAGTACTCGGTTGCTGTCAGTATGGGTTCCCTCATTAAGCCAGGTAGCTAACAAAGAAGTAGTGATTGAACCTCTAACAATGGAGGATGAAGGTTGGATGCCTGAGGGTGTGATAGTGTTGCCGACAGCTGTAAGAGTGGTGAGAGGCATGACCCAGGTGTTGGTGGCAAATCCGTCTGATAGTCGTAAGAACTTGAGGGGCAATTGGCAGATTGGGAAAGTGGCTTCTGGGACGGAAGTCGAGGCAGACATCAGTGAAGAGGTGTATGTGACGACAGTTCAACCGGATGCCCGTACGGAGGTCAAAGTGCACACGGAGGAAATGAATGAGGAACAAGAGTGTGCAGTTAGGTGTTTAATAGAAGAGTTTAGTGATATTTTTGAAGGAGAGGGCCAGCCCATAGGAAAGGCTATTGGGGTTCAGCATGAGATCCCAGTGACCACAGACAGGCCAGTTAGGGTGCCATATCGGAGGATCCCTCCAAACCAGGCACCAGAGGTGAAGCAGCACATTAGCCAGCTGTTAGATCAGGGAGTAATTCAGCATAGTGAGAGTCCGTACTCTGCCGCCATTGTAGTAGTGAGGAAAAAGGACGGGACGCTGAGGTTGTGCATTGACTATCGTGACTTAAATAAGGTCACGATACGTGATGCGTTTCCTCTGCCTAGGATAAATGAAACTCTAGAATCTCTGACGGGGGCCCAGTTTTCCTCAACGTTTGATCTGGCGGCGGGATATCACCAGATAGAAGTAAAACCTTCAGACCGTCCAAACACTGCCTTCAGCACAAGCTTCGGACACTTTGAGTACAGGCGACTGCCTATGGGATTGTCAAATAGTCCGGGAACCTTTCAGAGATACATGGAGCGGATTTTAGGGGATAAGATTTTCTCCTCGTTGCTTGTATACCTTGATGATGTGATGGTGTTTTCAAGTACAATAGATCAGCATATAGTCAGATTGAGGGAATTATTTTGCAGGATGAGGGAGAATAACTTAAGATTTAAACCTAAAAAGTGTGAAATAATGGCTTCAAAAGTAAGTTATTTAGGATATCAGGTGTCAGCTGAAGGCATCACAGCTGATCCTGAGAAGATTAGGGTAGTAAGAGATTGGCCAGTCCCTCAGACGGTGAAAGATGTGCGGTCTTTTGTAGGGTTCACATCATTTTATAGGAAATTTGTTAAAGGGTTTGCCCAAATAGCTGCTCCACTGCATGCGGTGATGCATGGGAAATCTAAGGATCGGGTAGATAGTGAATGGAGAGAGGAACAGCAACAGGCTTTTGAGAAACTGAAAGACAAGGTGACGCAGACACCAGTGGCTTTCCCAGATTTCACTGAGGAGTTTATATTAGAAACAGATGCAAGTTTTCGTGGGCTAGGTGCGGTGCTGTCCCAGCGGAAGGATGGCAGGTTGCATCCGGTGTGCTATGCGAGTCAGGGCCTGAGGAAATCAGAACGTAACATGAACAACTATAGTTCTCGTAAGTTAGAGATGTTAGCACTCAAATGGGCAGTAGTGGATAGATTCAGGGATTATTTGGCAGGGAAACATTTCACAGTCTATACAGATAACAACCCACTCAGTCACCGCGAGAAGGCTAAACTAGGTGCCGTGGAAAGTAGGTGGAATGCGGATCTCGAGCAGTTTAACTTTACTATAGAGTACAAGCCGGGGAAGAACAACATTGTGGCGGATACTCTATCTAGAATCCCGGCGGAACAGGAAGAAGATAGTGAAGAAGAGTATACAGCGATGCATGTACTAGAGGAGAACGGGGCAGGAAGGAAGGAACTGTGGACGATGGATGGGCTGCGTAAGGAGCAAGAAGGCATGGACTATATGACAAAACTGCGAAGATGGTTGGCGGGAGAGCTGCCGGAGGATGAGGTACAGGTACAACTCCAAAATGATGACTTCCGCAAGATGTACCGAGCTAGGAAATCCCTGATCGTAAGAGAAGAGGTTGTCTGGCATAGAAGACCCGAAGGAAAGAATCTATGGAGGGAGGTGCCAGTGTTATCTCCAAACTTGCAGGAGGCTTTGACTAGAGCCTGCCACGACGAGTTTGGGCATCAGGGGCGAGATCGCACCCTGTCGCTGGTGCAGGAGCGAGGTTTCTGGTCAGGCATGGGAGAAACAGTGCGAGACTACATAGCCAGCTGCGAGAGGTGTGGAGTAGCAAAAGATGAAGTGCCGAAACCCCAACTGCATTTAGGGACGATTGAAGCTGCCAAACCATTAGAGACACTGGCCGCAGATTTCACCTTGCTGGACAAGCGGCAAGGATTGGAGAGTGTCCTGATAATGGTTGACATATACAGTCGTTACACTTGGGCCTTTCCCACCAAAGACCAGAAAGCCTCGACGATTGCAAAGATCCTGGTGAATCGGATCTTCCTGGCAGTGGGTGCACCTGAGCGACTGTTGACCGATCAGGGAAGAAATTTTGGCAGTGCATTGGTCCGACAAACTTGTGCCACCTTTGGGGTGAAGAAAATAAGGACGTCAGCATATCACCCACAGGGAAATGGTATGGTGGAACGGTTCAATCGAACCCTGCACGGTCTGCTGGCCACCCTCGAGGAAGAGGAAAAGAATAGGTGGCCAGAGCATCTGCAGGCAGTGGTGTCACAATATAACGCGACTCCGCATGCCACGACAGGGTTTTCCCCATTCCTGTTGTTTTACGGGAGAGAACCAAACCTGCCGTTTGACCTTAGGCCGGAAGTAGACCCAGAGCCGGTAGATGAGTGGGTGATGGTGATTAGAGACCGGCAACGAAGATTGCAGGAAGCAGTGGAGATCAATGTTCGGAGACGTAAGGAAATAAACAGAAGGAAAAGAGAAGAGAAAGCCCACGAGAGTAGCTGGGAAGTGGGCCAGGAGGTTTTGCTGAGGAACAATGTAAAAATAGGCCGGTGTAAGCTGCAAAACCATTGGTTTGATACGAGATGGCACATTGTTGAGGTCCTAAATCCAAGGCCTGGTTTATATCGCATTGAGCCCAGTGGGGGAGAAGACCTGGAAGCGAGAGTGGAAAACCGGAGCAACTTGAAGGCTGCTCCACCCCAAAGGCATCTGGGAGACCCAGCGATGGATGAATCTGAAGATGAAGACGAGGAGCCCCCACCCCAGATGAGCAAGATGAAGAGAAGTAGTTCAGAGAGGTCGATCGAGCCTCCAACTGAAAGACGAAGCCGACAAATTACAGTTTAGGTGTGCATGGTAATGAGAAAAGGCAGGTTGTAGAGGGTGAGTTGGAGGAGTTGTGAGCAGGGCAGAGGGGATTGGAGAGATGGTTAGGTCAGAGATGTACGTTGAGTAGTGGTTGCTGTCATGAGCGGGATTGAGAGTACGGTTGTAAGGTCCAGGGCCTCACTAATATGGACTGGTACATTGTCAGAGGGTTGGTCTGCCGGCATGAGGTTCGGAGACGTGGACTGAGTATTGTTTTGACACTGGTTCCTCTTAGTTCAAGGGCCAGGCAAAGGAGAGCATGTTTGTTTTGGACTGAGTATTAATTTTGACATTGGTTCTCTAGTTAAGGGCCAGGCAAGGGGAGCGTGATGGTCTGGTTGGTTTTGAGTTGGGCTAGGCAAGAAATGGAGTTGCTGGCTGCGAGTTGGAATACGGCAGATTTGAAGGTGGCTTCTAAGTTGTTCTCTCAGCACATGAGGACAGTGCTGTTTTTTTTAGGGGGGTCGAATGTTAGCGGGAGAGAGAAGTGGAGAAGACGGGAATGCTGCGTTTAGCACATTAAAGGGGTAAGATGCAGTTTCTTAGAACAATTTTTTAGGGGGGTCGTATGCATGTTTTTCTCAGCACATGAGGACAGTGCTGTCTTTTTTTAGGGGGGTCGATTGTAATATTCAGAAATTTCAGAGTAATTTCAAACACCGCACAATTGGCGATACTGAGCTTTCAAGGTCGTCGGAGGGAAGAGAGCGCTCCCTGCACATAGCGAGAGGTTGTGGAACTAGGCCTAAGTGATATTAAATGTAATTTGCCGAATTAATAATGATGCGATTCATAAAGTTAAGGGACTATTATTGAATTTGAAATTATTATAGATCGTTTATCAGTCTGAATAATGTCACGGGTGTCCCAAGGAGTTATTAGTTAGGCGGAAAATATGTCACGTAGGCCTAAGCTAGCGCCTTGGAGAGACGCGACGCTGGCTGGTCCTCAGTCAAGTGAAAGCGATTGGACCTACAAGACGTCCCTGCGCGTCCGTCCACAGAAATAGTCACGTGGCCTAGTCACCTGTGTTGCACTATTGCAGTACAACAAGTAAGTCTCATTCGATCTCAGACAGGGTTAGATAGGGCAGTGGTAAAGTAAACAAGAGCTAACAGTGAGTTCATTTCAGGGTTTCCGTCAGAACCCACTTGACTGCGAGAAATTGACTGCGAGAGTGATGACCGTGAGAGATTGACTGCCGTTGATGATTGAGGGTGGCGATTGTCGCCATTGGACCGATCAGTGTAGGCCTGTCACTGTTTAGCGGGGTATCAAAGGATCTCCTGAGGGAATCTAGCCGTCTGGGTGCCCAGCTGACGACGGGACGATCGTTGGGGTCATCCGCTCTCCTCTACCTCGGCTCACAACACCACATGTCTCGAGCAGCTTAGTGAAACCCTCTTGCTAACGGGAAGCTAAAGCTTCTCTCAACTGTACAAGGTCTGATTGGCTCACTCCCTTCCGTTTCATGGATGTACTGTGGGTAAAGTGAGGCCAGCTGAATGATACAGGGCCGCACACTGGGGCCAAGAGTCAGTGGAGTTAGAGGTACACTTTCCAAGGTGGAGAAAGGCTGATTTAGGCCTTCAACTACGGGTGCCTGTTGGTTGTGCCTTAAACGACTACGGAGTGCAGGTGGAATCTGTGTGTGTGCTAGGTTAGGGAGCATGGTTCACGGGTATTGGACTCAGTAACGTCTCTATAATTGTGACAATATTTTTGTGTGTGGTTAATACTATTTTTTCAGTTACTAATGTATGCTGTGTGCATATAAAATTTCTTTATAGTTTCAATCTCTGATATAACCTTTGTTCCCCAGAGTAGTGTTTAAGTTAGGTTAGGAGGTGTGCATCTGTTGGTGTAACATAATTATGTTGAGTGCCCTTAAGGCCTATTCATTGTAGAGTATTTAATTTCTTATTTTTTAATACCATTTCCTCAGTGACTGATATTATTTTGTTGAAAACCCTTAAGGCCTGCATCTGTTGGTGTAACATAATTATATTGAGTGCCCTTTAGGCCTATTCATGGTGGAATTATTAATTTCTTATTTTTGAATACCATTTTCTCAGTGCTGGATATTATTTTGTTGAAAGCCCTTAAGGCCTGTTTCATGTGTGCAAGCAACATTTCTTAATACTTCAAATTTATTGTTGCCTGAGTTTCTAATAATTTCTATATCATGTATAACTTTTATTCCCCAGAGTAGTGTTTTAAGTTCAAGTTAAGAGGTGCGCATATTGGTGTATCATTATTTGATTGTGTTTGTAGTGTTGGAGGGAATATAAGTGTCTAAATTTTATAGTGTGTCTCATTCATCCCAGTCACAGACGCTATCCTTCCACGGGTCACGGACAATTCATTTTGTTTAGTAGATTTAAGTGTTCTTGTGCTGGTTCGGGATTTTTCTCAAAGGGGCGCTTCCACTGCCATTACCATCTAATAATCTTTAATAAACCCCAAGTCAAGTGAGAAATTAAAGTCCAGTATATTCCGACCGGTTACATATATATTTTTATTATATATATATATATATATATATATATATATAAATATATATATATATATATATATATATATATATATATATATATATATATATATATATACATATATATATATATATATATATATATATATATATATATATATATATATATATATATATATATATATATATATATGTATATATACATATATATATATCTTGATAAAATCACACGGGAAAATGGAAACAACGGAGTACCTTAGCTTTCGTCTTTATATATATATATAGTATATATATATATATATATATATATATATATATATATATATATATATATATATATATATGTATATATATATGTATATATAGTATATATATATATATATATATATATATATATATATATATATATATATATATATATATATATATATATATATATATATATATATGTGTATATATATATATATATATATATATATATATATATATATATATGTATATATATATATATATATGTGTATATATATGTGTATATATATGTGTATGTATATATATATATATATATATATATATATATGTATATATATATATTATCAACGACCTCACCAGCAAGGAATCGAACCCTCGACCTACTGGGTGTTCAAAGTCCGCGTGTTAAATGGACTAAAAATGAAGTATATATATGCACCTCGCGTTTCATACCAGCTGGATTCGGTAAAATGCTACTGACACCACATACGAGGCACGGGCAGTTTCCCAATGAGGTTCACGGCGCCATCAGCTCGATGAACAGGCTTTGTGTGAAATATAACAGAGTCTAGAACTGCTTTTAGTGTCCTTGTGGGCTAGCCGGTAAGCGTTCCCTAGGGCCACCCAGTAGGTCGAGGGTTCGATTCCTTGCTGGTGAGGTCGTTGATAATATGTTCAAAGTCCGCGTGTTAAATGGACTAAAAATGAAGTATATATATGCACCTCGCGTTTCATACCAGCTGGATTCGGTAAAATGCTACTGACACCACATACGAGGCACGGGCAGTTTCCCAATGAGGTTCACGGCGCCATCAGCTCGATGAACAGGCTTTGTGTGAAATATAACAGAGTCTAGAACTGCTTTTAGTGTCCTTGTGGGCTAGCCGGTAAGCGTTCCCTAGGGCCACCCAGTAGGTCGAGGGTTCGATTCCTTGCTGGTGAGGTCGTTGATAATATGTTCAAAGTCCGCGTGTTAAATGGACTAAAAATGAAGTATATATATATATATATATATATATATATTATATATATATATATATATATATATATATATATATATGTGCAAGTAAATCACTGTAGGTGCGCGTGATCTAGGTATATGCTTATAACCACCAGGAAAGAAGAAAACACGAAGTTCCCAAGCGCTTTCGTGTAATTCACATCTTCAGGGGTGAGTACAGACTATATATATGTATATATATATGTATATATATATATATATAGATATATATATATATATATATATATATATATATATATATATATATATATATATATATATATATATATATACAGTACATATATACATACACAGTGCAGTACAATACAGTATAGCACAGTACAATACAGTACACAACAGTACAGTACTATACAGTACAGCTCAGTACAGTACAGTACAGCTCAATACAGTACAGTACAATACAGTACAATACAGTACAGTACAGTACTGTACAGTACAATACAGCTCAGTACAGTACAGTACAGCTCAGTACAGTACAGCTCAGTACAGTACAGCTCAGTACACCAGAGTAAAGTACAGTACAATACAGTACAGTACAGTAGAGTACAGTACAGTAGAGTGCAGTACAGTAGAGTACAGTACAGCTCAGTACAGTATAGCCCAGTAATGTTCAGTACAGTACAGTACAACCCAATACAGTACAGTACAGTATAGTACAGCCCAGTACAGAACAGTACAGTCCAATACAGCCCAGTACAGTCCAGTACAGCCCAGTACAGTACAGCCCAATACAGTACAGAACAGCCCAGTACAGTGCAGCCCAATACAGTACAGTTCAGTACAGTACAGTACAGCCCAATACAGCACAGTACAGCCCTGTACAGTACAGTACAGTACAGCTCTGTACAGTACAGCTCAGTACAGTACAATACAATACAGTATAGTACAGTACAGTACAATACAGTATAGTACAGTACAGCTCAGTACAATACAGTACAGTACAGTACAGCCCAGTACAGTAAAGCCCAGTACAGTACAGACCACTACAGCCCAGTACAATACAGCCCAGTACAGTACAGCCCAGTACAGTACTGTAAGAGTTGTGTGTTATATAAAACATTAACTCACATATTCCATGAGAGAAGAATTATCACAGCGTTGTCTTGCTAGTCGCCAGTGAAGGCCAAGTTTGTGGTACAAGTTGGTGTTTTCTGCTTCTAAAGTCTTCTCTATTGCATTTCGAGTCTGAAATAAAATATTCCTTGAGTTTATTGATAAAGTTATTATACACATTAATGTTTTTTTCCCAAGATCTTGTTCAGTGTCGCCACCTAAAGTCTGCAACAAGTAGTGACCAGAACCAGCAGAGAAAACTATAATAAGTTTATATTTTCTACTGACAAACTCTTCTTCTACCTAAACTTTGGCACTTATCTGTAAAAGGTTCACTGATATTACAATACTGTACTTTGGTGATCCCTGCAGAGCCATGGTACTGTACAAGGAACACCATGGTACTGTACAACAAGAACACCATGGTACTGTACAACAAGAACACCATGATACTGTACAAGGAACACCATGGTACTGTACAAGGAACACCATGGTACTGTACAACAAGAACACCATGATACTGTACAAGGAACACCATGGTACTGTACAAGGAACACCATGGTACTGTACAAGGAACACCATGGTACTGTAGTACAAGGAACACCATGGTACTGTACTACAAGGAACACCATGGTACTGTACAAGGAACACCATGGTACTGTACAAGGAACACGATGGTACTGTACTCCAAGGAACACCATGGTACTGTACAAGGAACACCATGGTACTGTACTACAAGGAACACCATGGTACTGTCTAGGAACACCATGGTACTGTACAAGGAACACCATGGTACTGTACTACAAGGAACACCATGGTACTGTACAACAAGGAACACCATGGTACTGTACAACAAGAAACACCATGGTACTGTACAACAAGGAACACCATGGTACTGTACAACAAGGAACACCATGGTACTGTACAACAAGGAACACCATGGTACTGTACAACAAGGAACACCATGGTACTGTACAACAAGGAACACTATGGTACTGTACAAGAACACCATGGTACTGTACAACAAGGAACACCATGGTACTGTACTACAAGGAACATCATGGTACTGTATTACAAGGAACACCATGGTACTGTACAACAAGGAACACTATGGTACTGTACAAGAACACCATGGTACTGTACTACAAGGAACACCATGGTACTGTACAAGGAACACCATGGTACTGTACAAGGAACACCATGGTACTGTACTACAAGGAACACCATGGTACTGTACTACAAGGTATACCATGATACTGTACAAGGAACACCATGGTACTGTACTACAAGGAACACCATGGTACTGTAAAACAAGAAACACCATGGTACTATACTACAAGGAACACCATGGTACTGTACAAGGAACACCATGGTACTGTACTACAAGGAACACCATGGTACTGTACAACAAGGAACACCATGGTACTGTACAACAAGGAACACCATGGTACTGTACTACAAGGTATACCATGGTACTGTACAAGGAACACCATGGTACTGTACTACAAGGAACACCATGGTACTGTACAACAAGGAACACCATGGTACTGTACTACAAGGAATACCATGGTACTGTACAAGGAACACCATGGTACTGTACAAGGAACACCATGGTACTGTACAACAAGGAACACCATGGTACTGTACAACAAGGAACACCATGGTACTGTACAAGGAACACCATGGTACTGTACTACAAGGAACACCATGGTACTGTACTACAAGGAACACCATGGTACTGTACAAGGAACACCATGGCACTGTACAAGGAACACAGTGGTACTGTGCTACAAGGAACACCATGGTACTGTACAAGGAACACCATGGTACTGTACAACAAGAACACCATGGTACTTTACAACAAGGAACACCATGGTACTGTACAACAAGGAACACCATGGTACTGTACAACAAGGAACACCATGGTACTGTACAACAAGGAACACCATGGTACTGTACAACAAGGAACACCATGGTACTGTACAACAAGGAACACCATATACTGTACAAGGAACATCATGGTACTGTACAACAAGGAACACCATGGTACTGTACAAGGAGCACCATGGTACTGTACAACAAGGAACATCATGGTACTGTACAAGGAACATTATGGTTCTGTACAACAAGGAACACCATGGTACTGTACAAGGAACACCATGATCATGTTAACATAAGCGGCCTACAGCTGAGACAGACAGGGAGAAACAGGCAGACAGAGTCACATTCATCACAAGTGGAGGGGGACTTGCCTTCCCAGCACTGAGTCCCCAGCTGGCAGAGTCTCCCACAAGAGATAGAGTCCAGCACCCACCGGGACCACTCCCCCAGCAGTACCAGGCCCTACAGACAGCCCCCAGCCGCTGGGCCTCCCTCAGATCACACATGAGTCATTGTCAGAGCTATCCATTAGGGTGAGTTACTTACGTTGGGAAGTGTATTCATTTCATGTTTGTGTCCGAGAGTCAGTGTCTAGTAACGTATATATAATGATCTAATAATGTGTCCATGCCATTGAGTTAACTAATAAATAGCTCTATACTTAAAACTGTTGTTTACAAGATTTCCACTGAGAATATTTAATACAAAGTCAAATAACTATTCAGCAGACCTTCCAACTTTCCTCACTTTACAATCCTACTACTAGAAATTATCTCCATGTATTTTTTATGAGTTTAACCTCATTGAAGTACAGTACAGTACAGCACAATACAGTACAGCACAATACAATACAGTACAGTACAGGACAATAGAGTACAGTACAATACAGTACAACACAATACAGTACAGAACAGTACAGCACAATACAGTACAGTACAATAAGTACAGTAAAGTACAGTACCATGCAGTACAGTACAGTACCATAGAGTACAGTAGAGAACAGTACAGTACCATACAGTACAGTACAGTACAGCACAGTACAGTACAGCACAATACAGTACAGTACAGTACCATACAGTACAGTACAGCACAGTACAGTACCATACAAAAGTACAGTACCATACAGTACAGTACAGTACCATACAGCACAGTACAGAACAGCACAATACCATACAGTACAGTACCATATAGTACAGTACAGTACCATACAGTACAGTAGAGTACAGTACAGCACAGTACCATACAGTACAGTACAGCACAGTACTATACCGTACAGTACAGCACAGTACAGCACAGTACCATACAGTACAGTACAGTACAGTACAATAAAGTACAGTACCATACAGTACCAAACAGTACAATCCAGGACAGTACAGCACAGTACAGTACCATACAGTACAGTATCATAAAGTACCATACAGTACAGTCCAGGACAGGACAGTACAGTACCATACAGTATAGTACAGGACAGGACAGCACAGCACAGTACAGTACCATACAGTACAGCACAGTACCATACAGTACAGTACCATACAGTACAGTACAGTACCGTACAGTACAGTACAGTACAGTACCGTACAGTACCATACAGTACCATACAGTACATAATACTCACTATAGTGACAGGATGGTAAACTCACCCTTTTACTAAGACATATAACAGGCCAGAGAGAGCAGCCACAGGTACACAAACAGAAGCAGCAGCCACACAGAAGCCACCGGGCAGATACTGGCAGAGTCTTCCTGAGGACGGTGTTCACTCTCCCCACCGAGCCTGTGAACTCTTCGGGAGCTAACCTGCCAGTCAGCGCACTTGGGAAATCTCGACAGAAGCGATTGCTTAGACCGAACCTGAAACAAAACAATTCTACCTTAATAATGATCATAATGGAAAAGTTGATGTTCTGGGTAAACACAAGAAATACACTCTGACACGTTCATAGAGTAATCCAGTGTGTATATAATTTATAATAAAAGTTTAAAGTCCTGTTATAATAGTCGAGATAAGTTTATTTCTCTAGAAACAAGGACACCATTTATAATGACGGCATCACGAAAATTGTGACCAAGTCCCAGGTTGCTCATCTGACTTTCTGCCTCATTTACACACAATTGCAGGGTCTCAATTGTTTCTCTTACATGGACAACACAACATATATAATGTATATAATTTCTCACTCGTGATTTATTTTTTCAATTTTGTATTTGTTTATGGATATTATTTTTATTAGTTTTAATATTTTATTTGTATTAATTTGCTATTAATTTTATTAATTGTTGCAATAATAATAATAGATATTATTATTATTATTATAATTATTATATTATTATTTATTATTATATTTTCGCCCCCCCCAGGCCCTGATGTGGGTCATTACCTTTGTCTCGGTGGGCTAATGCCCGTAAAAAAACAAAAAAAATTGTGACCTTTTCATATCTTTTGTGTGGCTTTTTACCCTCTTTTCCCCCCAAAACAATACAATTAATGAAAAGTGCAAACTATATTCTTTAAATAATGTTTCTGAATGCACCTTATACAATATACATGAATAATAATAAGGTAACACAAGAGGAGATGGGACGCCACTGTTTTCGTTTGTGTTTACAGCCAGGAGTCCGGGACGATAGTTCTACACGAGAAAACTAAGAAAATAAGACCCTGGTTGTAGCAGTAGTAAATTTAATGTAAAAAAATTTATATATATGTTTTAAGTAACGTTATTTAATGTAAAAAAATTTATATATATGTTTTAAGTAACGTTATTTAATGTTAATAAATGGAACAATCGAAGTAGCTAACCACTAATGGCAAAGAAAAAAAAAGAAGATGGATTGGGAACACCAACATATACGTGCGCATTTAAGGATACTGCGTCATAAATCTTAAGAATATGTACAAAAGATTCATTATTGTTTATTGCTGAATATGTATTGATTGAATTAATGTTTATATACAGTGGTCCCTCGCTTAACGAGCGCCTCGGTTTACGATTTACCTTCCATAAGATTCTTAACTTCGGTTAACGAGCAATCCCTCGATTAATGAGTTTCTTACGAGCCGACCTCAACATGTTTTCGCTAGCATTTGGCGGTCAACCAGCTGTAGTATTAGTCCGCTAATACAGTAATCGGTTCTAGGGCTTAAATTCCTTACTATTTTAGTAAACATCAAGAAGTTTGTACTATTCAATAATTTTAAAAGTTTTATATTAAATGTTTTAGTCAGTTTAACAATTATTGAACATAATTGAAGTACAGTATTACCCCGCTTTACACGGTTTCACTTTCCGCGATTTTTCAATTACGCAGTACCTTGCCAGAACCGGACTTTCACTTTCCGCAGTGCATCTACTCATATACGCGTGAAGTATAATTTTTTTTTTTTATTTAGCTCATAAAATTCATACAAATTACCCGGCCAGAATATAATTTACATTCCTGGAATTCTTACAATATGATGATCATTTTGAATATAAACATCATGGATTTTGCATTAGACATACAAATTTTAGATCTAATGTAATAATTTGGTTTACACAAAGCAGTATTTTATCTTTTGTGCAAAATATATGAAGTTTACATACAAAATATTCCCTGACCTGCAAGGAATCCAGAAATGTCAATTATATTATCCTAACTTTAGTCTTAGGTATTATTTATTACTAAAAGTTAAAATCTAGTTTTTTCACTCAACATTTCTCTGGTAGGGAGGGAAGGTGGGGGGTGGGGGAGAGGGTTGGGACCGACCGACCATCTGGCGCAGTTTGAAGAGGGGGAGGCAAGTTAGGGTACTTTGATTGACAGATAGTGTCGTGAAGAATATTTTTTTTTTATTAACTGAAGATATTTGTTTTAGCTCATAAAATTCATACAAATTACTGGACCAGAATATAATTTACATTGCTGGAATTCTTACAATATGATGATCATTTTGAATATAAACATCATGGATTTTGCATTAGACATACAAATTTTAGATCTAATGTAATAATTTGGTTTACACAAAGCAAGTATTTTATCTTTTGTGCAAAATATATGAAGTTTACATTCAAAATATTCCCTGACCTGCAAGGAATCCAGAAATGCCAATTATATTATCCTAACTTTAGTCTGAGGTATTATTTGTTACTAAACGTTAAAATCTAGTGTTTCACCCAATCATTTCTCAGAGAGGTAGCGGCCAGTGAGCTGGGAAGAGGGGGGGGGGGGGGGGGGGATTTGAGTCCGTTATTTGAATGGACATTAACCTGGCAACTGTATTTCTCTTAAATATAAATTGTGTGAGCATACCATCATAAAATTTAGATGTTATTTTTACTACAACATAGGTATTGTGTCGGAAAAAGTGGAGTTTGGGGGTCGGGCCAGTCTCTATTGGAATTAATCCCATATGTTCTGTTGTTCACTTTACGCAGTTTTCACTTTCCGCGGTACCCTGTGGGTTCAATTGACCGCGTAAATCGGGGTATAGGAAGCTAGCTTTTTGCGCGCCAAACAGCCTGTCAACACACCAAACAGACGTCAGTCTTTGTGTGTTTCAGTGGAGGTAACATCTTGCTTGAGACTCTCTTCAACTAAATACTTTTTTTCTGTTTCCAAGCAAATTATTGGTCATTTTGAAATTTATTTTACATATTGACAATATATAGCGCAGTGCAGTGTTGATTTAAAGAAAATATTCTTTATTTACAGTAATTTAAACTTAAAATATCACGTGTTGAGATAATCAAGCATGGGTCCCAAGAGATCAAGAAAAGCGATTTACAGTTTGTCCCCGAATTACGTACATCCGAATTACGTACAAACGGCCGATACGTACATCGTTTCTGAAGTCTTTAATTGCAAAAATATTGTCTTAAAAGGGCGAGCAATTTTTAAATTTGGCGGGCGAGCCAGCCGCACCGCGCCGCCACTATCACTGACCATGCAGACGACACGCTAGACGCACCAAAACAACAAGTGTGGTCATTGTGCATACAGTACTTCTCCTGTGAATTTCTGCCCTATTTTGTACACTTTACTCTGTGTGCAATGACTGGTGTAAAGCGTAAGAGTGGTGAAGCCAGTGGGAGTGCTACGAAACGTCAAGCAATCTCACTAGAGGTAAAAATGGACATAATAAAACTGCTTGAAAGTGGTGAAAAGTTGACCAATGTTGCCCGCAAATTTAACCTGAGTCGGTCAACTGTTAATACAATTGATAAGGGCAAAGAAAAGATCAAGGAACATGTGAAATCTGCAGTGCCAATGCAATCTACGATTATAACTAAAAGAAGAGGGAAGGTTCTGGAAGAAATGGAAAAATATCTTGCGCTGTGGATCGAGGACTGCACACAAAAACGTAAGCCTCTGTGTCTCAGTATGATTCAGGAGAAAGCCCTAAGTCTTTTCAACGACCTAAAGAAAGATCACCCTGATGATACTGTGACATTCAATGCTAGCAATGGGTGGTTTAACCGATTCAAGGTGCGAAATATGCTGCATAATGTTCGAGTGACTGGTGAGGCGGCGAGTGCTGATTGGAAAACAGCACAGGATTTTCCAAAGAAACTCGAGGAAATTATCGAGTTACGTACATTTCGAGTTAAGTACAACCTTTTGGTCCCCATTATGTACGTAACTTGGGGACTTACTGTATATCCAAGCAAAGTAAGAAATTATTAAGAAACATGAAGATGGCATTAAAACAAATGTGCTATGCAAAGAATATGGCATGTCGACATCAACTGTGTCAACATTTCTTGAACAGAAAGACAAATTCAAGGAAGTGAAAGTGAGAGACAAATCAACCAGAGTGTTTAAAGGTAGATCCCTAATAGCAGAAACAGCGAGGTTACTTCTCATCTGGATTAGGGAAAAACAGATGAAAGGTGATTCAGTTTCTACTGAATTTATTTGTGAAAGAGCCAGGGAGATTTACAAACATTTAAAGACAGATCAACCTGGTTCTTCAGGCACAGAATTTGAAGAATTTAGGGCCAGCAAAGGCTGGTTCGGAAAATTTTAGAAAAGAAGTGACATATTTAGTGTTGCTAGGCATGGTGAGGCTGCTAGTACTGAAAAGGAAGGGGCAGCAAAGTTTTTAGTGGAACTTAAAAAACTGATGGATACAGAAAATTATCTTCCACAGCAAGTGTTCAATGTGGACGAAACTGGGCTGTTCTGGAAAAAGATGCCCAAAAGAACATTCATCACCAGAGATGAAGCCTCTTTACCTGGGTATAAACCCATGAAAGACCGTCTCACTCTATTGCTTGGTGCCAATGCTTCAGGGGCTTTCCGACTGAAGCCTATGCTTGTCTACCACTCTGAGAACCCCAGGGTGTTCAAGCAACAGAAAGTGGTAAGAAGACGGCTTGGAGTTTATTGGAAATCCAGCCGCAAGGAATGGGTGACAAGACAGCTCTTTAATGAATGGGCTGTTGAGGTGTTTTGCCCTTCTGTCAAGAGCTACCTAACCATCAATAAACTCCCTTTAAAGGCACTTCTCCTCATGGATAATGCCCCTGGTCATGACCCTCAACTTGCCAGAACTTTGGAGTCTCAATTTGACTTTGTGAAAGTGTTGTTTTTGCCTCCCAACACTACATCAATCATACAGCCAATGGACCAGAATGTGATCAGCAACTTCAAGAAGTTGTACATGAAGAATATGTTCAGGTGTCGTCATCAGGCAAATTCCACTGATCCTGAACTAGCACTGAAAGAGTTCTGGAAGACACAATTCAACATCCTGGAGGGTGTAAAATTGATTGTGTCATCATGGCACTAGATCCCTCAATTCTTCATGGAAAGCACTGTGGCCATCAGCAGTCCATGATTTTGAGGGATTTCAGGATGACAGAGTTGGACCAGGAGACTGTGTCCATTGGTCAGTCATTGGGCCTTGAAGTGGAGGAGGATGATGTAGAAGAGCTTGTGATGTCTCATGAGCAGGAACTTACTCCTGAAGACTTGCAGCAACTAGATGAGATGTTAGAGGCTGACAGTGGTGAGGAGGAAACGGAAAGTGATGCCCATATGTCAACTTCAGAGTTGAAAGATGTTGTTCACTACTGGGAGAAGTTCAGGAAACTGGCTTCAAGGCACCCAGATGTGGAAAAATATCTGAACTAACTTTGAGTCATGTTGAGGACACAATGGTCTCCTTCTTTAAACATGAGTTAATTATGAGGAGGAGAGATGCCCCACAGACAAAAATTGACATTTTCTTCAGTAAAAGGCAGCGGGAACAAGATGCTAGCCCTCAGCCTTCCACTTCAAGAAGGAGAGAGGATGTTTCTGGTGGAGAATCTGTCAGTCCAGAGGTTCCTGAGATTTTCATGGAAGGTGACTCACCTTCCAATAAGCAGTAAAATGCTTCTCCTCCACCTCCACTTCCTTCTCTTCTCCTCCACCTCCCACTTCAAATTCACATCAGCATCATCATCCAGGAGCCTTCTACATACACACCTCAAAGTAAGTGTACTTTACTACCTTTTTTGTTGATTTTAGGCAATTTTCGGTGAGCTGGAACCAATTACCCAAAAACCCATTGAAACAATGGTTTCAGTGAACGAGTTTTTCGGTTAATGAGCAACCTTCTGGAACGACTTGTGCTCGTTAACCGAGGGACCACTGTATGTGAAATGAATAATGCAATTCATTAATAATACGTAGAATATTAAAACACACACGGGGAGACAAGACGGCATTGTTTTCGTGAGTGACGATGGTTCTACATAAAAAACTGAAGAAAATAAGACCCTGGTTGTAGCTGTAGTGAACTTAATTTTAAAAAATTGAATACCTGTATGTATATTTTAAGTACAGCACAGTCATTTCTGCTACAACGCGTGATTTGTCTACGCAAATTGGCTATAATGCGATTGATGAATAGAAGAACGATATTTGTAAAACGCGAATGTGTGTTGGCTGTAACACGATTCCACTCAAACGTTTTAAGTGTACTGTCGCTTGGCGGGGTTATGCAGTGTTTACAGTTCACGTTCGACATCACATGTTCAATTGATTCATGTGTTTTGTTTGTGAAGTGTTATTTGATAGGGACTATAAATTTCATCCTTTTTTTGCAAATTTAGCTGTTCCCATAAATACTGTATGAAAAAAATAAATAAAAATAATGTTTCGCAGTGCGGACTAATAGCGTTTTACACCCGCGCTCTCTGTTTCCATCACACGATCAGTTGAAACACGTGGGCCAGTGTTCTTCAGTCTTGGAAAAGTTTCAACATCAAGCATGCAATTGACATCATTGTGGAGGACTGGGGTGATGTAAGGAAGGACTGCATGAGTGGAGTTTGGTGGAAGCTTCTCCCAGATTTAATTCATGATTTTAAAGGCTTTGATGCATCAGAGGAGCTCCCAAAAATAAAAGAAAATTGCGTTTCTCTTGTAAAGTAAGTTGGCTTTGCTGAAGTGGAAAGTGCTGATGTTGAGGAACTGCTTGAGTCCCACTGTGAAGACCTCTCTACAGCTGATATACAACAACTTGTTGCTGCTGGGGAAATAGAAGATGATGAAGTCCGGGATGCAAAACCATGAGAGCTTCCCACTTCTCTTTTGTCTTCTATCCTGAGGGAGGTTGCAGTTGCAGTTTGTGGTGTTAAATCTTTTTTGGCACCTTATGAACAGCTTCTTTGTGAAAGAAGAAAGACGGCAAAGCAGCAAACATTAGACGTCTTTTATAAGTCAACCCTCAAGAAGCAGTCTGAAGACACTGAACCACAGCCATCCACTTCTGGAATTAGACGTATTTTTCGTCCCTCCCATGCAACCAAAACTGCACCTGATGATACTGATGATGACAACTGTCAACTCCTGTCTGCATGACTCCTCAACCTCAACCTTCTCCCCCATCAAGTAATATTCATATTTTTCCAAGGTAAAGTGTTACATTTACTGTATGATTTCATTGTTAGATATAAATGTAACATTTATTTAGACTGTGCTATCATTTGTGTTAGGCTAACTACTAAATTTTTTTTGATTTCGAGTAATCTGCACCAAACCCTTTTTCTCCATAAGCCCTGTTATTTCTATTGCGCGAATTTCTACAACGTGAGGTTTTACAAGAACACAACTATCGCGTTGTAGCAGAACTGACTGTAATGCTATTTAGTATTAATAAATGGAACACTGGAAGTAGCTAACCACTCATGTTAAAGAAATAAGGCAAGACGATTGGGAACGCCAGTGTATGAACAGTAAGTGTGTACATGTGAAAACATATCGTCATTTCTCTACATAGGAATATGAAAGCAACACTTACTTACTGTTCATATTTGTTTTAAATAATATGTACGAATGTAAAACAAATATTCTATTCACCAATGGCGGTAAAGTCTAAAACATAAGGACAGCCTATGAATATTGTGCGAGTTTTTACTTAGATGGCTGAAGCTTTCCATAAAGCTGTTGCTGAAACTGTTACTGAACCTGAAGTTGATGTTGAAGCTGCTTATGATGCTGAAGTTGATGGTTTAGGCCTTCGAATAATAAAACTGCCCAAAGAGCCTTTCACAGCTGCTTTCTTTTCTCATTACAATACAGTGGTCCCTCGGTTAACAAACACAATTCGTTCCAGAAGGTTGTTCGTTAACCGAAACCATTGTTTCATTGGGATTTTGGGTAATTGGTTCCAGCTCACCAAAAATTACATGCAAACTAAAAATAAATGCAGTAAAGTACACTTACTTTGAGGTGTGCATGTGCAGTAGAAGGCTCCTGGTTGATGATGATGGGAATTAGAAGTGGGGGTGGAGGAGAAGGGAGAAGAGAAGACAATGGGGGGTGGAAGAGTAATCACCCCATGCTTCATGCCGCCATTTCACCCATAAAATTTTAAGTTCACTTGGTATAATTCAAGATTATTTTCTTTAAATCAACACTGCACTGCATTATATATTGTCAATATGTAAAATAAATTTCAGAATGACCAATAATTGTACTGTAAAAACGTAAAAATAGTCTATGTTCAAAAGAGTCTCAAGCAAGATGCTACCTCCACTGAGCAGAGACTCAAACTGACACCATTCAGGGTGAGTCAAGTGGCTGTTTGGCGCGCTAAAAACTAGTTCCCTGTACTTCAATTATGTTAAATAATTGTCAAAATGACTAAAAATTTTAATACAAGACTTAGAAAATTATTGAATAGTACAACCTTCTTGATATTTACTTAAATGGTAACGAATTTAAGCCCTAAAACCGATTACTGTATTGGCAGAGCAGCTGGTGAGCAGCCAAAAACATGTTGACACGATTTCGTAAGAATTTCGTTAACCGAATTTTTGTTCGTTAATCGAGTTGAAGATTCTTATGGAAGCTAATTCATTAACCGAAATTTCGTTAACCGAGGGACCACTGTATACATTTTTATGTGGAGGTCATTTGCTTTTATTTAAATTTTAATGCTTTGTTCTGTTAATGGATCCACTTCAGAAAATATGTTCATTGCTTGCTCCATATAATATCCACAGACCTCTCACTTTTTTCATATCGTTTTAACACATCTAGTTTCTTGGCTAAGCTTGGCACTTTCTATTAGCTTTTGAAACAACACTACCATCAATTGCTCTCTTGCTCATGTTGAATAGGGATGGAAAAATGCTGTAAGAAACCTGAGAAAGTTTTTCTCCTGTTCCAGATGCATGAAAACAAAAGGCCCGCCAAACTCTGACTGTTTTTTACCACTCATTAGCCAGGCAGCTTCTTTGCACAAGGCGCTCTTCATTTTTTTTAGTGTGAGATTGTGAGACGGAGTACCATCGTACGATATGTTTTCCCATGTGTGGAAGTGGGAGCTTGTCTGTGGCAGCGCCCGGTTGCCAGTCACCAGCTGATGCGTAAGAGTAAAGTCTGCAGAGAACCTGGACAATTATTCAAACCTCTCACATACAGTAATTTTTTTATTACAATACATCTCAGGATTTAGTTATTATTTATATGAAAATGTAATTTTATTTCATTTTTATTATATTTTGGTCGTAAATACGAATGAAATAAGGATGTAAACCGAAGTGGGTCCTAAATTATCTAGGGTTTCAAATACAAAAAGTTGTTGATCGAACCGTTGTTATCCGAGGCTTCCCTGTGATGACATTGTTTGGACTTTGTTTTGATGATGCCTGATGCTAGTTAACATGACAACATAGTGCTGTTATTGTTTTGATGATTCACTAATGAACCACTGGGATATATCATCAGTTGTATTAATTAATGGGTCAAATTTTACTTTAACTACCATAATTATTTTGGTGTTTAGAGTCAAGATAGGCTACAGGGGGAACATGTTAAGTTTTGGTCATCCCTGTATACTTAGACATGCAGACTATGTTTTTTTTTTCTGGTAGTTTGTGATGTGGTATGAACGGTTTAGACCTTTATTTCCATCGGAAATCACTAGTTTTGAGTTACTACCGCACCCCCTCCAGGGATGCAGACATGGAGCGTGAAATTGTCACTCCAAAGGGGGGGTTTCGCCAGTAGAGAGAGGTCGGGGAAAGTGGGAGTCAAAAAACAAGCAAGTCCTGGGAAGTAAAATTAGTTACTCAGGACAAGGGGTAAAACAGGACCAGGGAAGGTTAGGTTTAAATGTATACTATACAAACAGTAGGAGCGTTAGAAATAAAATAGACTTGCTGAGAGCGGTTGTATGTACCGAGAATGTAGACATCATAGCAATCACCGAAACTTGGATGAATCTGGCAAGCAAAATTTTTTTATCAGAGTACCACATAGAAGGGTACAACCTTTTTTCACAAGGACAGGTAAGGTAGGAAGGGGGGAGGGGTCGCACTCTTCGTCAAGGATACATTAAAATGTTGTATTAATAATTCAATAAAGGGTGAAATAGGAACCGAGTCTGTATGGGTAGAAATCACAGAAGGAAGAGAAAAACTTATTATGGGAGTGATTTACAGGCCCCCAAGTCTTGGGAAAGAAGCAGCTCAGCCCATATGGCAGGAAATGAGTAGGGCAGCAAAATATAACAACCTGTGCATTATGGGGGATTTCAACTTCAGAAATATTGACTGGGACAACATTGTAGGTGACTATGAATCTGAAGACTTCCTAGATGCAGTACAGGACAATTTTTTGAAACAACTAATTACAGAACCTACTAGAGGTGACAATATATTAGACCTAGCATTAACAAATAAAGAAAATATTATCAGAGATATCACAGTAGGGAAAGAACTAGGTAACAGTGATCACAGAGAAATCAGGTTCACCCTAAATTGGGAAACGAAAAACAATGCCAATATGGTCAGAGTCCCAAACTTTCAGTTGGCGGATTATCAGGGTTTAAGAAGGTACCTAGGTGAGGTCACCTGGGAACAGTCATGTAGGTCCCCAGTAGGAAGGGGTGAGGTCATAGATGACACTAGTATACTACATAAAGCACAAGAACAAAATATACCATACAGAAAAATCTATGTTTGTCTTTGGTACCCCCAAAATGTTCTACACTACTGAGGGTATACACAAACACTTGTTATCTTAAAAATAGGTTCTTATTCTCGTACGGGAGATAAATACTGATGGACCAAGAAACTCGCTTCCACACCATAAGGACTGGTGGTCTCCACTCTCTGTATCACTGCGCGCTGGCATGTACAGATGCCAGCATTCATAAGCTGAATACATAAAATGTAAATATGATAATTCATATACATAACATGGTGCATAATACATGGAAATATTACATAGGATTAATACATGTTCTGTAATACTTTACTATACATAATTAATAGAGTAATATATGAATACACAGCTTAAGGTACTACGTCGTGTCCATATTATACAAAAAATTAGGTCAAATAAGAATGAGCCAAGGTGGATGACCAGAAAACTTAAACATGACATAGGAATAAAGAAAGTAATTTATAAGAAATTAAAGGGAGGGGAGGAGCAGCTCAGAAATAGGTATAATGAACGATCTAGGAATGTTAAGAAAAATGTAAGGAAAGCAAAGAGAGACTATGAAATCAAAATAGCAAGAGAATCCAAGGCAAATCCCAAGGGATTTTTCCAGGTATATAGAACAAAGGTCAAGGACAAAGTTGGGCCTTTAAAGTCAGAGAGGGGAGAAGTGATAAATGGCAGTGAAGAAATAAGCAAGCATTGAACAGCTACTTCTTATCAGTTTTCACAGAAGAAATTTGCGAGGAAATTCCAGAGGTGGAACTGATATTTAAGGGAAAGAAGAGAAATTAAAGACTATCACTATCAGAAAAGAGGATGTTCTTAAGAGGATAAATAAACTAAAGAAGACAAAATCCCAAGGGCCGGATGAAATTTTCCCTCGAGTCTTGAAAGAGTGTAGGGAACAGATTAGCGGACCCCTCGTAAATTTATTTACAAAATCATTAGACACCGGAGTTGTGCCAGACTTGTGGAAACAGACAAATGTAGTACCCATAATCAAAAAAGGAGACAGAGCATCAGCGTCAAATTACCGGTCGATCAGTTTGACGTCAGTAGTGGGGAAATTTCTTGAATCAATTATAGCAGATAGCATCCGATCGCATCTAGAGAAAAGCAAATTAATCTACGACTCTCAACATGGGTTTACAAAGGGAAAATCTTGTCTAACAAATCTGCTGACGTTTTTTAGGAAAGTCTTCGAGGTAGAAGATAATGAAGAAAATTACGATGTTATTTACTTAGACTTTAGCAAAGCATTTGACAGAGTACCGCATCAGAGGCTTCTGAGAAAAATTAAGGCTCATGGTATCGAGGGGAATGTTTTAAACTGGATAAAATCATGGCTCACCGATAGAACGCAGAGGGTCAGCGTAGATGGTGTTAAATCTGAGTGCGGCCGTGTAACCAGTGGGGTTCCCCAGGGGTCAGTACTAGGCCCACTCTTGTTCATAATCTACATAAACGATCTAGATACTGGGATCAGCAGTGACATAAGCAAGTTTGCGGATGACACCAAAATAGAGCAGCAGATTAATTCAGGGCAGGATGCAAATGCATTACAGGAGGATCTAAATAAACTGCAGGGGTGGTCTGAAAAATGGCAAATGAAATTTAACACCAGCAAGTGCACCTCGATTTTGCGGTTCAGTTCTGGTGCCCCTATTATAGAATGGATATTAATTCACTAGAGTCGGTGCAGCAAAGAATGACGAAAATGATTCCATATCAAGATAGGTTAGAAAAACTAAACTTGCATTCCCCAGAAAGACGAAGAGTGAGGGGAGATATGATAGAAGTATTTAAGTGGGTGAAAGGAATCAATAAAGGGGATATAGATAAAGTTCTTATAATATCCAAGCAGGATAGGACTCGGAGCAATGGATTTAAGTTGGATAAGTTTAGGTTTAGGAGGGAGATAGGAAGGAACTGGTTCACAAATAGGGTGGTGGACGAGTGGAACAAGCTTAGCAACTTTGTAGTAAGTGCTGGAACGCTGGAAAGTTTCAAAAAGAGGCTAGATAGATTCATGGATGATGGAGAGTGGTACAGGTTGACAACCCTTTATCCGAAATTCCGAATCCCAAAAAGCTCTGAAAACCGAAAGTTTTTTGTGGAGCATATATTTTTTTTTTTTTTTTTTTTACAGGGATTAGCCCACCCAGGCATAGATCACTGACCCACATCAGGGCCTGGGGGGCGAAAATGTAATGGTAATACTAATTATTATTATTATTATTATAATAATAATAATAATAATAATAATAATAATTATAATAATAATAATTATTCATAGTAAATAAAAATTTTAATTAAAAAAAAAACAAAATAAAATAATAATGGTAACAATAATACTGTATTAATAAAATAATACAAATAATACTAATACAGGTTGTACCTCTCTAGTCCGGCAACCTCGGGACCTGACCGGTGCCGGACCATGGAAATTGCCGGACCATGGAAATTCACCCTTTTCCTGGATAGATAGTGACTTGTGCTTATGCCTGGAAGCACTAGCACCACTTTCTCTGCATCATGGTCTCTTTGAAGACATATTGAAGGGTTAAATGTCGTATAGTAGCTTCTTAAATTTCGCGAGTTTTTAATTCTTAACGTATTTTATTGGAACACACACAAAACTAAATAAATAAAAATTTTGACGGCGGAAACTTGAATTTCGACGGGTTTGAACGGCCCGCCAACGTGCAGACGACGTGCATAATAGTGTAAACAGCGTCATTTCCCTTATGTACAAAAGATTCATTATTGTTTATTACTGAATGTCTTTTTTATTGAATTAATGTTTATGTGTGCAAAATGAGCAATACAATTCATTAATAATACGTAGAATATTAAAACACACGAGGAAATGACAAAGCATTGTTTTCGTTGATTACAAAACCAGTGACTAACTGGTTCTACATATAAAACTGAAGAAAATAAGACCTTGGTTGTAGCTGTAGTAAAATTAATATGGTTGTTTTAAGTAATGTTATTTAATGTTAATAAATGGAACAATAAAAGTAGCTAATGATAATGGTAAAGAAAAAAGAGAGATCGCATATGTAAATGCGCATGCGCACACGTGAAAACATATCGTCATTACTTTACATAAGAATATGAAAGCAGCACTTATTTACTGTTCATATATATTTTAATTAATGTTTCTGAATTTGTTTTTATTGAATTAAAGTACGTGTGTGCAAAATTAACAATACAATTTATTAATAATACGTGAAATATTAGATGAGACGAGACCGCTGCCGGCATTGTTTATGTTAAAGCTTACGAAACCATTGACTGATTAGTTCTACATATAAAAATGAAGAAAATAAGACCCTGAGTTTAGCTGTAGTAAAATTAATGTAAAAAATGAATATGGTTGCTTGAAGTACCTGTAATGTTATTTAATGTTAATAAATGGAACAATATAAGTGGTTAACCATTAATGGTAAAAAAAAAAGTGAGACTGCTCGTATGTAAGTGCGCACATGTGAAAATATATCGTCATTACTCTACATAAGAATATGAAAGCAACACTTATTTACTGCTCATATATATTGAAGGGTTAAATGTTGTACTTTGTATAGACAAGCAGAGAGAGAGTGCAGCCGAACTGCCGAATGTAAACAAACCTAAATTTCCCGCGGCTTTTTTTTTTAAGGGGATTAGCCCACCCGGGCATAGGTCACTGACCCACATTGGGCCCTGAGGGGCAAAAATTTAATACTCCTGTAATAATAATAATAATTCAGATGTAAGTAAAAAAAAAAAAAAAAAAAAAAAAAAAATGCTGCCTATCTACCTATTGGACAAACCAAAATCGTTCCGGACCACGGGAGTTTCCGGACCACAGAATGCCGGACTAGAGAGGTACAACCTGTAACAATAATAAAGAAATACAAGACCTAGACCTATGAATTATTATTATTACCTGTATTATTATTATTATTATAATTATTATTATATTTTCGCCCCCCCCCCCCCCCAGGCCCCAATGTGGGTCAGTGACTTGTGCCCGGATGGGCTAATACAAAAAAAAAAAAAAAAAAAAAAAACCTAACCATTCTGAAAACCGAAAAATTCCGAAATCCGAAATGCCTCTGGTCCCAAGGATTTCGGATAAGGGATTGTCAACCTGTAGTAACTCTCGACAGGAGCTGCCATGCACAGGCCAACCGGCCTATTGCAGACTCCTTATTTTCTTATGTTCTTACGGGTGTATGTTAAGCTAACCTTATAACTTATCATAACTAACCTAACATAATTATGATCTGTATTTTCTCAAGCGATAGAAAAATGTTTTGTGACAGAAATCCCGTAGAGATAATTTGTGTTATTGTTTAAAGTATTTAATCCAATAGTTAGAATCTTAAGGTTCCCCAGATGACCCAAACCAAAATAATACCAATATTGTTTAGAATGTTTATACTATGAAATATGTTGTTTGGGCAGCTAATATATAATGAGTTAGTTAATGTGCTTAGTACTATTTATATCCAACATAGTATTACTGTGTTGCACAGTAAAGCATAACTAATTATCTAATAATATTTATTTACAGAGCCAATCAGCCGAGAAAGTTGAACACCTACTTCCAGGGTTCATCAAGGCAGATGAAATAAGTTTACCATAAGTAGATGTGTTTATGATAGTAGAGTATTATAAAGAACTCCACCATCCAGCTATGAAGTACGTTAAATTACATCTGTCATCTGATCATCTCAAGTCCCTAGTCCTTCCACAACATTAAATAAAGACATCAGTTACAAAAACTTACATTGTCCAGACATGAAATAGAGAACAGTGATGTAAACTTCCCTGTTGGAATTATCGGTCTTTGGCATCATTTTGGCAGCAAGCAAGTATATACACACCATGATACTTGAGCAGTAATTTATTTTAACCTAACAATAAGGTATGACTGTGCATATCAACATTGTATATGGCCACAAGTCCTGTATTTCTGCTGGTAACAACACACACACACCACAGCAGGCAACCTCCACGTTTCCTCTCAGCAGCTCAGCGCAACCAGTGACGTCACAACCAATCACAAAGCTTTATGCAGTCACGTGACTTTTTACCAACTTTAACCGTTATTTTTTACACTTTTTGGCCCAATTTATTTTAAAATATCATCACCATACGGTAGTTATTTTAAGCGTTTTCTTTACCCATTGACCGGCCATCTTACAAAAAAATTCCGACCGTCAACTCATCCATTGTTCACGTGAAGATTAAGGACCCAAGCTTGTCTAATGCTAATCTACCTTAATCTATCTCCTCTAAATTGCTAAGGGGAACTTATGAGCACAGGGGACGAGGAGACTGTAGTGGGAGCGGGCAAACAAAACAAAAGGTGACAGAGAACTCATGCAAGCAACGATGGTAATGTAAATCAGTCAGAGTTAAAACCAACACACAACAGACAGAGGACTCAGCCAACAGACCTCAGCACACAACAGACAGAGGACACCAACACACAACAGACAGAGGACTCAACACACAGCAGACCGAGGACTCAGCACACAACAGACAGAGGACTCAACACACAACAGACAGAGGACTCAACACACAGCAGACCGAGGACTCAGCACACAACAGACAGAGGACTCAACACACAACAGACAGAGGACTCAACACACAGCAGACCGAGGACTCAACACACAGCAGACCGAGGACTCAGCACACAACAGACAGAGGACTCAACACACAACAGACCGAGGACTCAACACACAACAGACCGAGGACTCAACACACAACAGACCGAGGACTCAACACACAACAGACAGAGGACTCAACACACAACAGACAGAGGACTCAACACACAGCAGACCGAGGACTCAGCACACAACAGACAGAGGACTCAACACACAACAGACAGAGGACTCAACACACAACAGACAGAGGACTCAACACACAACAGACTGAGGACTCAACACACAACAGACAGAGGACTCAACACACAACAGACAGAGGACTCAACACACAACAGACAGAGGACTCAACACACAACAGACAGAGGACTCAACACACAACAGACAGAGGAATCAGCCAACAGACAGAGGACTCAACACACAACAGACAGAGGACTCAACATACAACAGACAGAGGACTCAACACACAACAGACAGAGGACTCAGCCAACAGACAGGACTCAGCACACAACAGACAGAGGACTCAACACACAACAGACCGACGACTCAACACAGAACAGACAGAGGACTCAACACACAACAGACCGACGACTCAACACAGAACAGACAGAGGGCTCAACACACAACAGACAGAGGACTCAACACACAACAGACAGAGGACTCAGCACACAACAGACAGAGGATTCAGCACACAACAGACAGAGGACTCAACACACAACAGACAGAGGACTCAACACACAACAGACAGAGGACTCAGCACACAACAGACAGAGGACTCAACACACAACAGACAGAGGACTCAACACACAACAGACAGAGGACTCAGTACACAACAGACAGAGGACTCAGCCAACAGACAGGACTCAGTACACAACAGACAGAGGACTCAGCCAAGAGACAGGACTCAGTACACAACAGACAGAGGACTCAGCACACAACAGACAGAGGACTCAGCCAACAGACAGGACTCAGTACACAACAGACAGAGGACTCAGCCAACAGACAGGACTCAGTACACAACAGACAGAGGACTCAGCACACAACAGACAGAGGACTCAGCACACAACAGACAGAGGACTCAGCACACAACAGACAGAGGACTCAACACACAACAGACAGAGGACTCAACACACAACAGACAGAGGACTCAGCCAACAGACAGGACTCAGTACACAACAGACAGAGGACTCAGCCAAGAGACAGGACTCAGTACACAACAGACAGAGGACTCAGCACACAACAGACAGAGGACTCAGCCAACAGACAGGACTCAGTACACAACAGACAGAGGACTCAGCCAACAGACAGGACTCAACACACAACAGACAGAGGACTCAACACACAACAGACAGAGGACTCAACACACAACAGACAGAGGAATCAGCCAACAGACAGAGGACTCAACACACAACAGACAGAGGACTCAACACACAACAGACAGAGGACTCAGCACACAACAGACAGAGGACTCAACATACAACAGACAGAGGACTCAACACACAACAGACAGAGGACTCAGCCAACAGACAGGACTCAGCACACAACAGACAGAGGACTCAACACACAACAGACCGACGACTCAACACAGAACAGACAGAGGGCTCAACACACAACAGACAGAGGACTCAACACACAACAGACAGAGGACTCAGCACACAACAGACAGAGGATTCAGCACACAACAGACAGAGGACTCAACACACAACAGACAGAGGACTCAACACACAACAGACAGAGGACTCAGCACACAACAGACAGAGGACTCAACACACAACAGACAGAGGACTCAACACACAACAGACAGAGGACTCAGTACACAACAGACAGAGGACTCAGCCAACAGACAGGACTCAGTACACAACAGACAGAGGACTCAGCCAAGAGACAGGACTCAGTACACAACAGACAGAGGACTCAGCACACAACAGACAGAGGACTCAGCCAACAGACAGGACTCAGTACACAACAGACAGAGGACTCAGCCAACAGACAGGACTCAGTACACAACAGACAGAGGACTCAGCACACAACAGACAGAGGACTCAGCACACAACAGACAGAGGACTCAGTTCATGACTAACTTAAATCTCTACAATGCAAACAGTCCAAGTGTGAGAAATACAATGGACGAGACCAGAGCGTTGGTATGTACCGAAAAAATCGATGTAATAGCATTCACTGAAACCTGAATTAACTTACTAATGTGAGTTACCTGTCCAATACCAAATTAACAATTATAAATTATTCCATACCGATAGGCACATTAGGAAAGGAGGCGGAGTAGCAATCTATGTCAGGGATAATCTGGGTTTTTTTTTTTTTTTTTTTTTAAGGGAATTAGCCCACCCGGGCATAGGTCAAACGACCCACAATGGAGCCTGGGGGGCCAAAAAAAAAAAAGAATGGAAAGAAATTGAAAAATATAGAAAAAAAGGTTATACTGTATTAATCTACACCACGAAGATGCCGGAAAACCAGCTTTTTAAAGTGAGACAGATTGTAAGAGCATGGAAACACAGAAGAAGGCAGACCATTCCACAGTTTGGCTGTGTGAGGAAAGGAGGTACTATAACGGGTTATTCTAGTGTGACTGACATCCACAGAGAAATGGTGGGCACCGTGGACAAGAAGTGTGTTACGAACCCAAGGCCTTGCCGGCGGTACACAGGATGCCAAATCCACTGAACATAGCCCGTTAAAGTACCAGTAAAAGAGAGAGAGTGAAGCAACATTGAGGCGAAGAGAAAGGGGAGATAGATTGTCGACTAAAGGAGGAGAGTTAATAATACGAAATGCCTTTGATTCCACCCTATCTAATAGTTGGACAGAAGAAGAGCCACCCCAGATATGAGAGCAGTACTCCAAGTTAGGACGAATGAATCCCTTATATACTTGGAGCAACTGCTCAGGAGTGAAGTAGCTGCGGCATCTGTACAGCATTCCCAACTTTCGGGAGGCAGCTTTAGTTATACTAAGAATGTGTGATTTCCAGGACATATTGGAGGAAATGGTGAGGCCTAACATAATTATTTCAGAATTTGGGAGGATGATAGCGTCCTGAAATGTAATTGGTGGGAGATCGTCTACTTTACAAAGTGTAATTGGTAAATATTGAGTTTTGTCACTATTGAACTTAACCAAGTTTGTATCACCCCATTCAGAGATGCTGCACAGGTCCGTGTTGTTAGAAGTAATGATATCAGTTCTAGAAACAGATCTAGTTTGAGAGTTAGGAGGAAGGGGAAAATGTGAAGAAGAGTGAAGAGTAGAATCATCGGCGTAAGAATGGATAGAATTAGTTGTAGTGTGAAGTAAATCATTGATAAAAAGAAGAAAGAGAGTTGGTGAAAGAACAGAACCCTGTGGGACGCCACTCTTGGTAGAGAAAGAGCGAGAAATCGATCCCTCGACAACAACTGCCATGGATCGATTCTCAAGGAAGCTAGAGATGAGAGAACAAAGTGGGGGAGAGAAACCAAAAGAGGGAAGTTTAGATAGCAAAGACTTGTGCCATACCCTGTCAAATGCTTTGGAGATGTCGAGGGCCACGACAAAAGTTTCCCCATAATCCCTAAGAGAGGATGACCAAAGATGGGTGCAATAGGAGAGCAGATCACCAGTAGATCTCACCTGGCGAAAGCCATACTGGTGATCCGACAAAAGAGAAAGGCGTTCAAGATGGCGGAGAAAATGGGAGTTCAAGATAGTTTCGAAAATCTTAGAGAGGGATGAAGTTAGGGCAATGGAGCGATAGTTAGAGGGATTAGAATGGTCACCCTTCATTAGGATGGGCTGAACCAAGGCATGCTTCCAAGAAGAAGGAAAACTTTTGGTTTTGAGGCAAAGGCGAAAGAGGCGAGCAAGCACAGGGGCCAGGGCTTCAGCACACTCCCTCAGAATACGAGGGGGTATTCCGTCCGGTCCATGCGCCTTACTCACATCCAACCTGGATAACACACCAGCAACCAAACAAGTGGAGATTATAGGAAAGTGCATAGGTTCAGTAGGAGGTGCAGGGGTAGGAGGGGTAAAGTGGGAATCGTCTAAGGTGGAATTAGAGGAGAATAAGGTGCCAAAGAGGTTGGCTTTCTCAGGGAGAGAGTTGGCTATAGAGTTATTGGGATGGAAGAGAGGAGGAAAAGAAGGCATGCAGAAGTTGTTACAGATGTTTTTAGCTGAGGACCAGAAGGATTTACTAGAGGAAGAATTAGTCAGGACAGCAGTCTTTCTATTAATAAAATTCCGCTTGGCCCTACGAAGAATAGCCTTACAAAAATTCCTAGAAGTAATGAAAGAGGTGTGGATAATAGGAGAAGGGGATAGTTTCATAGCTCGATATGCCCTATCTCTCACCCTGCAAGCAAGAGAGCAGGAGCAATCAAACCATGATTGTAATGTGAAAGTTTTCGTAGAAGATGGGATAAATGCACTCATACCGCCCTGTATAACCCCAGCAATGCTGTCAGCACATACTGAGGCATCCCGAGTGGAAAAGCAACATTCATCCCAAGGAAAGTCGGTGAAGAATTCTCGCAAGGATTGCCAGCTTGCCCTCCAATAGTGCCATAGTTGACGTTTAGAGGGGGGTGGGGGAGGTGGTCGGGCCCAGTTTGATTTAATAGAAATAAGGTTGTGATCAGAAGACCCTAAGGGGCCAAAATTGAGTATGAATAGTGTGAGGGGTTAGAGGTAAAACAAAGATCAAGAATGTTAGCAAGTGAAATAAATAAGGAAATAAAAACTGAGCGGAATACAGAAACAATTTGGATAGAATTTATATATGGTAGGGAAAAATTAATCGCAGGAGTAATATATAGACCTTCTAATCTTGATACAGTAGGTTCTCTAATTTCGCGAGTTTATAATTCGACGTTTTTTATTTGGACACATAAAAAAAACACTACACAATTTCAAATTTTGACGGGCTTGAGCAGTCCGCCAACGTTCAGACGTGCACAATCGTGTAAACGGAGTCATTTCCCTTATGTACAAAAGATTCATTATTGTTTATTACTTAATTTCTTTTTTATTTGATTAATGTTTATGTGCAAAATGAACAATACAATTCATTAATAATACTGTACGTAGAATATTAAAACACACGAGGAGACGAGACGGCATCGTTTTCGTTAATGTTTACAAAACCAGTGATGATGGTTCTACATATAAAACTGGTTGTAGCTGTAGTGTAAAATTAATGTAAAAAAATTAATATGGTTGTTTTAAGTAATGTTATTTAATGTAAATAAATGGAACAATATAAGTAGCTAACCATTAATGATAAAGAATAAAACTGAGATCGCGTATGTAAGTGCGCACATGTGTAAACATATCGTCATTACTCTACATAATAATATGAAAGCAACACTTATTTATTGTTCATATATATTTTAATTAATGTTTCTGAATTTAAAACAAAACTTCTACCCACCAGTGGTGGTAAAGTTCACAACATAAGGACAGCCAATGTTGTGTGTGTGTTTTTACTTGGATGACAAAGTTGCCAAGTCATCAGGTTCAACTCTAGCTGAAGCTGTAGAACATAAAAACTTTTCCTATGTTGTTTTTAGTTTTCATTTAAATTTATCTGTGTTATTTTTATTGGTTTATTAGGATGTTGCTTTATTACAGGTAGTAATTCGCCCAAAAAGTAGGGTAAATAAGGCAAAATTTAACCAAACATTGAAAGTACAAGACTCAAATTATGTTTCTCCATAGGAAGTTGTATTTAAATTTTGGACAATTTGAATTTTGGGAGGTTTTTACAATCTAAATAGTTTTCCAAATATGAGAGCTTACTGTAAAGTTAATGAGCAACTTATTTGGGATGAATGCGCATGGCATCCAGACATAGCAAAGTCTGTATAGTAGGCGACTTTAACTTTAGTCTAATAGATGGGACCGACCTTACGGGTAACTCAGAATCAGAAGATTTTCTTGAAACAATCCAGCACTGTTTCCTGAGACAACATATAACCAAACCCAACCGGGGTAATAATATACTCGATTTAGTTCTGTCAAACAGAGAAAACCTCATTAGTAATGTTGAGGAAGGGAACGAACTTGCAAACAGCGATCAAAAAGAAATTAGATTCCTGGTAGAATTTCAGAGCAGATGCAAGGAAAATTCCACTAAAGTCCCAGATTTCAGAAGGGCAAACTTTGATAGTTTGAAGAGGCAGCTGAGAGGTATCCGGTAAATTTCTCGAAATCAATTGCGCGAAAAATAATATCTCGAACGATCAATTGCTCGAAAGGCAGATTGCTCGAAAATAGTGGTTTAATGAAGAATATCCAAAAATAAGATAAAAAAATACAACTTTATTATTGTTAACTGAACAGTTATAATTAAGAATGGGTACATTTCTATTATACAACAGTTCTAAAATATTCTTCTACATTGTTTGTTTCGTCATAGTTTAAAATAAGTACGGGTACATTTTTATTATTTTTGTTGTTCTTCATACTTAAAAAAATAAAAATGCATTATTGCCAATATTTACTCTATTAGTATGAAATATTGTATGCAACACTTCTTAAATATTCTTCTACATTGCTTGTTTCGTCATAGTTTGATATAATATTCTTTAATCGCATTGAGCAGTCACGGTACTTTTTTCTGCCCCAATCTGTACTGACTCCTCCCACATGTTGTTCTATTCGAAATTCTTGTAAACTTTGTTCTCTCTTTAGTCCATCTATAAACTTCCAAATAGACGGATGACGAGCACTTATTTGATGTTCAAAACTGTTGTGCCACCCTTCAATTGCATTGTTTGTTTTCGACATTCCTTCTACAACATTATCAAACCAGTTCCACATTTCATGTTTAAACAAAGGAGCACGACTACAGCTGCGTCTATACGGCCGCCCAATCCACGTGTCTTCAAAATAATCCACTACTCCTTGAAGTTCACCTGGAAAAACTTAATTTTCAACTAGAAATTCAAATGTTTCCACAACATTGGGTACAGATATAAATGCCAACGCAGATAAGAGACGAACTTTAAGAGCAAATTCAGCATTGGTGTCGTACATTACCTTACTGTCGAGTTCGAGAAATTATTTCGAGCAATTGATAATTCGAGAAATTATTTTTTGAGCAATTGATTTCGAGAAATTTACCTAGATTCCAGCTGAGAGAAGGGGTATCACTCTTGGGGGTGAATTACATGACCTCACATGAGGTGACCTTACACAATGTACCCACAGAGGGCGACCTCATCTTACCTGGAGACCTGACGGTCGAGGATGATCTGATAACGAGATCTGAGGTTGACGAGTTCCACAACAATTTAAATAATGAGTTACTTAATGCACAAAGGCAGAACATACCATACAGAAAACTCAGATCAGACAACAAAGACTCTAAATGGATAAATAATTATTTAAGGAATATTATTGAACAAAGGAAGGCTATAGGTAGGAGAATAAATCGTGGTGATGTCTACCTTCGAGATTATTATAAAGTATTGGCCAGTAGGGTTAAGACCGAGATAAGAAAAGCAAAGAGGAATAATGAACTGAAGGTAGCAAGGGAGGTGAAGTCAATACAGTCAGGTACCGGCGAGCTAACTGAATAAATATTTTTCAACAGTTTTCACCACCGAAATTTAAACATGATACCAGAGGCACCGATGACATACAGAGATAGTAGTGACTAGTAACGATGTTAGTAAGCAAATAGACAAACTAAGGCCTAATAAGTCACCAGATCCCGATGAGATATTTGCCAGAGTATTAAAGGAATGTAAGGAATAGCTGAGTATGCCCTTAGCAAAGTTGTTTAACCTGTCCTTAAAAACGGTTGTAGTATCAGAATCCTGGAGGATAGTGAATGTAATATCGATTTTCAAGAATGGAGATAGATCACTATCCTCTAACTACACTCCAATCAGTCTAACATCAATTGTAAGCAAATTACTGGAAGCAATCATTTCAAACTCTATTCGAAATCACCTGGAGAAGCACAAGTTGATCAATGATTCCCAACATGGCTTCACAAGTGGACTTTCATGTCTAACTAATCTATTAACATTCTTTTCATCAGTTTTCGAATTAGTGGACGAGGGGCACAATTATAATGTGGTATACCTCGACTTTAGCAAAGCGTTCGACAGAGTCCCCCACGAAAGACTAATAAGAAAAGTGGAGGCTCGTGGCATTAAAGGAGATATTCTAAAATGGATTAGGGCGTGGTTACAGGACAGGAAACAGCGAGTGAGCATTAACGGCACCTAATTCGATTGGAATAACGTCACTAATGGAGTTCCCCAAGGCTCAGTTTTCGGACCATTATTATTTATTATATACATAAACGACATAGATATCGGCGTAGACAGCAACATGAGTAAATTTGCTGATGACACTAGAATAAGGCGTGTAATTAAATCTGATGAGGTCTCCAGAAAACTACAGCAAAATCTAAACAAATTTTTTAATGGTCTGAAAAATGGCAGATGAAATTCAATGTGGACAAATGTAAAGTACTCAGTCTAGGACAGTGGTTCTCAACCTGGGGTCCATGGTTCCCAAGGGAGCCACGGCAAGCTGTTATAAATTGTACGTTTCCAAATAATGTTGGGAATCTGAATTAAACAAAACTTGTATTACTTATTGACTTGGCAGAAGAGAATTTTCATTCTTTTTTGTCATTTTGTTTAATCATAACAGCAATACAATTTTAATATGTACATACTCTGGTGCTATTTTTTTTTTATGGATTATTTAAGATTTCACAGGTCCAGTCCCTGTCTGTGTGACAGGGGCTGGACCGAGCTGCTGCACTGGCCTGTTCAGTACGTGTCCGTGTGTCATCCCTTTGCAAGTGGTGATAGGACCGAATGATCTCAGTCTGGCCTGGGATACCATCACGAAACCAGTGGAGTGTATTATCTCTGAACCATATATTGTGCTTGAGCTTGACTCAAGCATAATATACTCCATAATTGGTGTTACTTATTTTGTTTCATAATTTATGTGGTCGCTGCTTTACGTGGGTGAAATATTTGTACACTTCCTTTATTAATTATTTCCTTATTTATTGGTGCCATTGTTGTTCATACTCATTCTTTACTTATATAATCCTACCATTTTTAGTGCTAAATTAGTATGACTCACTATTCTTCTCATTCTTCCAAGTTGGGCAGTGCTTGTCAAAGGAGGCGTGTTCTTGCTTACAGGAAGTACACTTCAGCTTGCTAGCTTGAGTGTGAATGTTTACCTGTGTGCATGATTGTGTATGACTGTATGTGTGCTTTATGTGTGAGTGCATGGGCGTGTTATGTATGTGAATGTGTGTGTGTGTTTGCCATTCTAACTCTTGTCCTATTTATCTGTCCTTCTTTATCATTCTTTAGTCTTTATCACTTGTCCGTTTGTCTGTTCTGGGAAAAAAATGAAGGAGGCCACGATGTTGAAAATTCCTCAAGGAGGGAATGGAGTGAAAAAGGTTGAGAACCACTAACCTAACCATCTGGTGTCAACTGTCTCCTCCACCTTTACCGCTAATAATATAACACGACCACAGTTAGACACAAAAAACTTGAGTATTTATGGAACAAAACTTGAAGAGAGAAACGTCACTAGATAAACTTACGATAATTCACGTGAAACACAAAGCCAACCAGAAGTAAAACTTATATACTATTAAAATAGTGTGTTACAAAGGGATAGGGGCTACTTAGACCTTAATCACAGCTGTAGTGAGGAGAGGAGTGATGGTGAGGAGACAATGACATCACTATTATCTCTCTCCTGCTGCCTTAACTCTTCTCTTACTCACACTGTAATGTTGCCCGCCCCTCTTATGATGACTGGCTCTGGCGTCTGTGTGTACGACTCGAGAGACGAGGAAGAATTCTCCTCTTCATCTCTCTCGATGGTGTTGATGGCATCGAAATCTGCCATCTTTGTTTACACTGACATACACAGAGGGCGCGGACTAAGCACTATTTCACATTCATATTGTCATATAAAATAAATAACACTAAAATAACCAACAAGAACAACAACAATAAAATTTAATTTATTATTTCATTATTTTTATGCTTATTAAATCTTTAAGAGTTTCGTAAATAAATAGTTGCCCAACTGGTGATAAGTAATAACCCTGTGGTATATTCAGGGCCAGACTGCACTGCCAACCACCAATCACAAAATGAAAACAAGTGACGCAACTGACCAGTCAACCAACCACTACAAAGTGTTTCATAACGTCACTTGAGACGTCGATCATGACGTTTACATGACGGAAATGTCACACATGTTTACAGGATATCCCGCTAGGGAGTGATTTTAAAGATAATTTAAAGTTGATAAAAAATTTAAGTTTTGGTAATATTTTATAGTATGGAGCTAAACAAATAGTGGATCACCTGAAGAATTGTCACCCCAGAGTTTGGCAGGGTGACAATTCTTCAGGTGGAAAATCCTGGGGTGACGATTCCTCAGGTGATCCCAAATAGTTAATATATATATATATATATATATATATATATATATATATATATATATATATATATATATATTTATATATATATATATATATATATATATATATATTTCATTAGCCCAATAAAGCACGCGGACTTCTACATACAATCAACACCTCAACCCGCCAGGATTCGAACCCACGGCCCACAAGCCTATGACTGTGACCGGGGAACGCTATATATATATATATATATATATATATATATATATATATATATATATATATATATATATATATATATATATATATATATATATATATATATATATTGTAGTGGACGTCTCCCCTACAACTGCTAGCGGCGTCACCAAGCTGCTACCGCCTTCCCTAGCAACCAACCAGATGTAACCGTATCCTAGCAACGAAACTATTCACCGGCGACTTTCTGGGTTTTCCCAACATGATTCATAGAGGAATGGCGGCTGCTGCAGGGTATATAAGCTCTGTCTCTCCCTTGAGAATATAATGAGGTCGCTCACCAGCAAATCAGCAGGAGCAAACCTCCCTGTGCTCAAAGCCTACTACACGGCCGCCATCAGATCGCTGGTAGATTACAGTGCTCCAGCACTCATTGGACTGAGAGAAGACCAAATAGCTAAGCTAGAAGTCATTCAAAACAATGCTCTCAGGACCATGCTCGGAGCACCCATGTGGACCAGGATTTGCAATCTGCAAATGGAAACCGAGCTACCACCCCTGGCAGTACGAGTCAAGCAGGTGACAGCCGGTCTCCTCGCCAAAATCTGTAGAGCAGACAAGCCCACAGTTGCCAAGATTCGAATCAGTGCCTCCCTCCACCTCGACCACACAGTGCGAGGGGCCACCTGGTCGCACGAGGCAAGCGAGGTCATCCGACACCTGCAAGCAGAAACACTCGTCAAGAACAACCAAGACACACGAGACAATGGTTACGCTGTTCCTCCACCATGGAGCCCTCCACCAGCCACACTCAAATTTACCGACCTAGGCGATAGTAAAGCCAACCTCCAGAAGGAGGACCTCAAAAAAATAACTCTCAGAGCCAAAGCCACCGAGACACCGGCTGATGCAGCATCATACTTCACAGACGGCTCGGTGGACCCAAAACATCATAGATCCGGAGCGGCCTTCTACACCCAAGGTCAGACCCTCAAATGGAGACTTTCCAATGACTGCTCCACCCTACAAACAGAACTGGTAGCAATCTTAAAGGCCCTACAACACGCTGCAACACAACACAACAAGCCCACCATAATTCACACGGACTCGAAATCGGCCATGCAGGCGCTGCAACACACTCAACCAAGAGACAACGTCCACATCATCACCTCGATCCTCGCACAGCTACAGGAATTCCAAAGCCAAAACCGACCAGTCGTCTTACACTGGATTCCCAGTCATGTAGGGATCGGAGGAAACGACGTGGCAGACGAAGCAGCCAAGGCAGCTACACGTTCTGGTAGCGTACACATCCAAGTTCCAGCAAGTGTGCAACAGATCAAGAATCACCTCAGAAAGACCAGCAAGCTCCACATCAAAAAGAGCTTCCTTCATGCACTCAACGCCGGGTCCCAATCAGCCAAATGGTATCTGGCGGCCACAAAAGGGGAACCACCGTTCGCTGACAAGAAAACTCCAAGACAAACCCAAGTCAGCCTTCATCGACTACGACTAGGGTACAAGTGCTCCTGGCAGATGATCGGTAATGACGTCATGGATTGCACCTACTGTCAGGAGCCTGCAGCCAACCCACTTGAACACTATCTCCTCGACTGTGAGGTCACACAAAGCCTCCGAAACAGAACTCAAATCTCCCAGTTCAAAACTGATAATATGTTACATAAATTTATTTGTCAGTGGCCCAAGGTTAAAAATGCTTTAAAAACCTTTGATCTAGAATTCTAGATGTATGATAGTTATTTTGTGGGTCCCCTTTTTTCTGACCTGACTTGACTAGTCACGTCACCACCCTTCTCTTAAGCTCCTCTACGTGTGTGTTGGTGTGGGGATTAGTGGATGTCATCATTTTGACCTGACCTCATGTTTTTAGGTCACCCTGTATATTTAAGCCTCTCTCTGTCCATGTAATCCAGTTGCCTCTGAAGATGTCTTGAATAAAGACGAAAGCTAAGGTACTCCGTTGTTTCCATTTTCCCGTGTGATTTTATCAAGATTTATCTTATCCACGTTTTCATTGTGGATTTTCATAAAATATATATATATATATATATATATATATATATATATATATATATATATATATATATATATATATATATATATATATATATATATATATATATATATGCTGATAACCACAAGGAAAGAAGAAAACACGAAGTTCCCAAGCGCTTTCGTGTAATTCACATCTTCAGGGGTGAGTACAGACGAGAGAGAGAAATACAAATCAAGGTGTATATATACAGAGAAGGGTGAGACCAGGTCCACAATGGTCAGGTATTAGGTAATGACCCTACTAATCTTTAAATAGCACGCAACGGTTGGTGGTCAGGTCAGATGGTCAGGTGACCCGGCCTTCTCACCTGGTCACAAATCTTCTTAATTACAAAAGTGTCCAGCTTGTACATGCCGTTACTCAAATTCATGTTGAATGCTTCGGTATGTTTAATAAAACTAGATTCTATGATGTTCCTACTACACTGGGGAACACACTTTCGGTTGAATGAGTTCTGACACTTGATTCTGGTAGATTTGGGGTCACAGATTCTGAAAATGGCATTCGTTTGTGCAGATCAGATCTAGTTTTGACTTAGTTCGAGATCTGGGTCTGTCTAAAAAGCTGTCAGAATTGTTGGCTTCACGGTTAAAAGATAAAAACTTGCTGAAAATAGACACAAAGGTAACATTCTTTCCCAACAGAGAAAAGAACCTCTTACAGTTCTTTGATTCTAAATTTGACTTCGTCTACTGTTGTGATATTTCTGGATTAGTCACCGCGATGGGAGCTCCAGGTTATGATCCGAAAGAGTGGCGCCTCTTTATAGATAGCTCTAAGCGGAGTCTGAAGTGTTTTATTACATATAGGCAACATCTTTGGCGCAATACCCATAGGACACTCAGTACACCTGAAAGAAAAATATGAACACATCAAAACGGTTTTGGAGCTACTCAAATATGAAGAACACAAATGATCTGTGTTGATCTAAAAATGGTCAATTTTTGGCTAGGACAGCAAGGTGGGTATACAAAATTTCCTTGCTTTATCTGCCTCTGGGACAGCAGAGCCAAAGACAGACACTGGATTCAGAAGGAATGGCCAGTTAGGGAAAGCCTCAATGTTGGGGAAAAGAACATCATTTATGAACCCCAAGTGGAACGTGAAAAAATTGTTTTCCCGCCCCTTCACATCAAGCTGGGCCTTATGAAAAAGTTTGTCAAGGCGCTCGATACTGACAGTGACTGTTTTAAGTATCTGTGTGAAGTGTTCCCTGGTTTAATGCTAGAAAAACTCAAAGCAGGTATTTTCGACGGCCCTCAAATTAGGACGCTGATTAAAGGCCAAGCCTTCACTCAATCCATGACTGATGTTGAGAGAAATGCATGGGGAGCATTCGTTTCTGTTGTAAGGAACTTTCTTGGAAACAGGAAATCAGAGGACTATAAAAAGCTCGTTGAATCTTTGATGGAAAGTTTCCATGTGTTAGGTTGCAACATGAGCATTAAGATGCATTTCCTGAACAGTCATCTTGAACTGTTTCCGGCAAACTTGGGGGACGTGAGTGATGAGCAAGGTGAACGCTTTCACCAGGATATCAAAGTCATGGAAGACAGGTATCAAGGTCGCTGGGACATTCACATGATGGCGGACTATTGCTGGAGCATTCAGCGAGACTGCACTGAGAGGCGATATTCAAGACAGTCCATTAAACGCAAGTTTGTGCCTGAATAAATCTGGCATAGTTCACAAAAGCAACTGATGAATCCAAAATATGCTTGTCAAGGTAAATAAGAGAAATTAAAAATTAATTCTACGTGTTTGGTAATTCCTCTCTGTGTGCTGGTTTAGATTTTTAGCAGTAGTATATGGTAGTCTAACTATATATAGTAGCAAATGGTAGGTAACTCACCGCAACAAAACTACACCCGATGGAAAAAAAACTGGTGCCATATTTGAAATCAGTGACCTCAATTTACCCAGAAACAGGTCTCAAAATGTATGCAACTAACAAAAAGTTGAATTTTGTTCCCCCAGTGCTATCAATTGAATTACATGGTAATATTGAGGAGGCAATATCCCAGTCAATGCAATGCTTGTTATCCCTCAAATGAACAAACAGAGCATTGGATTCCTAGCCTGTCCTAACACTGTATTTGTGTTGTTTAATTCTAGTTGCAAGATCTTTACCTGTCTGGCCTAAGTAAAACATATTACATTCCTTGCAAGGAACTTTATAAATGCAACCAATTGTGTTGTTGGGGGAGTTCTTGATTAACATTTGTTTAACAGTGCATGAGTTTTTAAATGCCACATTGACGTTCCAGGTTTTTAGTTGTGCAGGAATGTGTGAGAAATTTTTGTGAAATGGTAATATTAAGGTATTCTTATGGTCATGGGTGGGCTTGGGATCAGTTCTATAAAAAGTTTTCTTAGTAATGTTTAAGCATTTGTTTATGAAAGATCTAGGGTATTTAAGGTTTGAGCCAATATTATATATATATTTGTATTCCTCATCGATGAATTCCGGACTGCAAATTCTCAAGGCACGTAAAAACATTGTTGAAAATACTGACTGTTTGACTTTATTATGGTGGGCAGAATAATAATGAATGTATGAACACACATTAGTTGGTTTTCTATAAATACTGAACTTAAAAGTGTTACCTATTCTGTGTATCAGACAGTCTAGGAATGGCAATTTACAGTCTTGCTCTAATTCCACAGTGAATTTGACCGAGGGGGCTAAGTTGTTAAGTTGTGGCAGGAAAGCTTTTAGGTCCTCATTACATGGCCAGAGACATAATACATCATCAACATATCTAAACCAGACTGCTGAGGGTGGTAAAATACTACTTAATAGTTTCTTTTCAAAGCATTCCATATATATATATATATATATATATTTATTATATATATATATATATATATATATATATTATATATATATACAGTTGGTCCTCATATTCGCGGTTAATGTAACCCGGAGGGTCCCGCGGAAAGTGAGGAACGCTTAAAGTGAACAACATAACATATGGGATTAATTGAAATGGAGTCCAGGCCGATCCCCAAACTCCACTTTTTGACGACACACAACTATGTTGTAATAAAAATTTTATCTTAACTTTATGATGGTATGAAAAAACAAGTAATATAGAAGAGGTTAGGTTAGGAAAGATAAAGGTTAACATAGGAAAAATAAAGGTTACGTTAGAGAAACTAAAAGTTAGGTGGAACACTTACGGTAGTAGAAGAGATGGGTCGGCATACGGGGATGGAGGCTGGTTCCGAGGCAGAGGGCAGATTACTGGCCCTCAGGTAAATCACCATTACTAGGTGAATCATCATCACTGTCACTTACAGTTGTCAGGGCTTCCCTGACAAATCCCTCAAAGTCAACTTCACTGTCACTATCACTGGCTTGGGCTGGCTGTGGTGGGTTGCGGGTGAAGAAATCTGTTATGCTTTGCTGACGGCTGACGTTGATGTTGTCGTGATACACCTTGATGTACGGCTCCATAGCCTGCACCAGCCGGTTATGGAAGACTTCATAGCGGTCATCGTCATTGTCGCGGGAAAGGAAGGACTTCATCTTCTCTGCACACTCCATGGCACCCTTAATATCACTATGACTTAAATTGTGTTCTTCCGAGACTGCCGCACCTTCTTCCTCCTCTTCACTGGCGTGTTCTTCTTCCAACATCTCGTCGGCAGTCACTTCAGGATTTTTGATCACCTCCAAGATGTCGTCGTTGGTTGTCTCGGGGAAGCCTGGAACTGTAACAGTCTGCGCAGCTTCTCTGGCAAGGTCCACTGCTACTGCAACAGTCTGAACCTCACCAGGCACAGATTGACTCCTCCTCTCACCTGGTATTCCATGCAACACATGTCTCCATGCGTGACGAATTGTAGCAATAGACAGCTGATCCCATGACTCCACCAAGATGTCCACAGCTTTCTTGAGGTAAGGAAAGGTTTTTCTCTGGGGGTGGTGGTCCGGCGGAAGCCATTTTACGGAACAATGGATGCGCGTTTACACGGAGTGGCCTTGAGGGATGAAACTGCCGCGGCTAGGTCAAGCATCGTCTCTCCTCCCTCCCTCCCTCCCCAGGGTGGACACGTCATAATACTTTAAGCCAATTACAGCTAGCAGCAGAGGGGGGTAGGGATGCATGGCCAATCACAGTCCGAGACGTCATATGACGTCAGTGATAACGCAACAAAGACACACTGCGTAACCTTACCGCGCCACTTGCCCAAGCGGAGGGAGAGGCAGGCAGGCGGGCAGGTGAGGCGTGGGGCAAATCAAAAAATAGCGTCGCGCCGGACACTCTCCGCGCAATGGCGTAAACGACCGCGGAATGTAAGAATGTTAGGTTCTGGCAAGGCACCGCGTTAACGGTAAAACGCGGATTATGGGACCGCGTAATAGGAGGACCAACTGTACATATATATATGTATGTCTATAAAGTATCCAGCCATTTACTATTAAAAAAAATATTGTTCGACTGAGTAGTGCGCCTTGAGATACTTATACACCTCAATTAAGTCACCCCTTGCCCGTCTTTAGTATAAGCTAGGCAAATTCAGGCGCTCCTATCTCTCAGGGTAGCTGAGGTGCCAAAGTCTGGTGGCCGTCATTTGAACATTTTCAACCAACTGACAGTCCCTAGCATATCTCGGGGACCAGACGGGGTGACAGTACTGCAGATGAGGAAGGACTTCACTCTTGAAGATCGTTACGAGGGACGGACCGTGTAGATATATGAACGACTTTCTTATAAGACCCAATAATTTATTTGCCTGATTTACCTTCTTCTCGCAATGGCCCGAGAACTTCAGCTCATTGTCAGCATACACACCTAGGTCCTTCTAACATTCAGTCTCAAATAGAGCAGTTTCTTCATCCCGTTGGGACATATGATACGCCTCCTTACCGTTGGTACGCCCCAGGTGCATCCTCTTACACTTCTTGACATTGAATCTTAGCAGCCATTTCTTCGACCATTATTGAAGTCCACAAGGTCCTTCTGCATCTCTTCACAGTCCGCTTGGTTCTTGATCTTCCGAAATAACTTGGCGTCATCGGCAAACATTTGTATGGAGGAGTGTACAACGTCAGGCATGTCATTTATGAAACAAACAAACAACAGCGGGCCCATTACACTGCCCTGTGGTACCCAGCTTGTGACAGGTACGGATGATGAATTCGTGACATTAATCACCATATACTACCAGATTCTGGGGTCACTAATTCTAAGGGGATAACTTAACTATAGTCTTAATTTTAAAGATTGCTGCCACCAGACCCCCTCTGGGCAGTATGTAGCTCGTTAGGTAGCGGCCAGAGTGTACTAGGCATTGGGTTGGGTTTTTCAATGACCAAATCGATAAGGGAAAGATGGGTGAAACAATAACATGTCTTAACTAATTTATTCCTTCTAAAACATATTGCATTCCTTCAAAATACAAGAAGCGTTGGCCTTCCTGAGAAGAACAACTATGATTCTAGTTACACTGCTCACCAACAGACGTCTTACATTAATTGCGTGTCATCCACATACTTATGGCTCATAACAATCAGTGACCTTACCGTGGTCATCCCTTCTTACCATAATACCCAACACATCAGACTGCTCCACCTGTTTGAAATATAGAACATTAGGTTGTCATCATAGTGTACTGCGCACATCATTGTCATCTCTAAAAATCCCATTTAATTCATATTACGCTACAAAACATTCAAATGCACCGCGCTTGTAGAACCTCAGAAAACGGGAAACATTGATAAAGGACAACTCACCTACTCAATGTTCCTAGACCATGTGTTGTATTGTACCCAGGTATAGTTATATCATATTAAGTGTATGTATTCATAGCATTAAGGATCACTCAGGGTAGGCATAAGATGAATGTTAAAGTCCAGTTGAGCCGGACTAGTGTACTGTAAGACTAAGTGTGGATCAGGGTTTGAAGGTCTTACTATTTACGTCTGTGAGCGTGTAGCGAACATAACTCCAACAGATATCATATGAAAATACATGAGAACAATGATCTGGAAAAAGGATAAAGGTATCAGAACTATGTGAGGTGTTGGCAGTGATCCAGAAACTAAACTGGTAAGGAAATATCGTGTATGCGTCGGTATGAATTTAATACACCTCGTATCCTCACGTGACATATACCCACGACAGGTACAGTGATCAGAGAACCTTATGTCTGTGTTCAAATTGTGCAATGTGTGAGAGGAGGATCCCTCATTACAGTTTTAAGTGAAGGTGATACACCCCCGCCATGAACATTCAGCCTTTGTTTCAAGGCGCGTCATGTACCCGCCTCAGTTGCCACGTTGATATAATAACCCCATGAATTTACCCCAAGAACTAGCAAACCAAGACCTTACCTTAGTGTGTAATTTAGGATTAAAATATGGGTTTATAAGGCATGAGTGACAATATAGCGAAAAGTGTTAAGGTGAGAACCCTAAGAAACAAAAGGGAAACTTAAGGCTTGGAAACTGTAGGCCTATGTGACTGGGAGCAGCGGGGCACTGACCTCAGTCTTTCCCTTTCTGCCGTCACCTCAGGTGCCATGTGGTCGGACTACCTTGCCGCCCGGCCGCCATTGTCCCCTTGAGCGTCACAACAGGTGGGGATTACTCCCCGCTATGCCAGTCCACTGTGAACCGGTGGATTCCCAGCGCACCACTCCACATGAATAGTCACAACTAAGGAGACCGTGAGAAACTGCGGTCGTCACTTGGAGCGACCTATAATACCAGGCGTAGAAATAGTGCTGGTATGTCTCTAGGTGAAGCCCTCGTCTTTACCCACCGAGGGCGGTGGGCGAACGAGGTGCCCGTTGTGTATACCTAAAAGTCACAAGGAGTCACATACTTGCAGGTATGGCGTGTAACAGGTGTGTTGAGATGGTGCTACTATGTATGATAACCGACGGTGCTATAGTCCACACAGGTGGAGCAGTCTAATGTGTTAAGGGATAGTGTAAGAAGGAACGACCGAGGTACGGTGTTCACCGATTGTTATGCAATAAGTAGGTGGCTGACCCGCCAGCAATGTAAGAGTCTGGGGCCCAGCTGGGTAACCACATTTCCGTTGTTCTTCTGAGGAAGGCCAATTCATGTATATGTTTTTTACCATTATGTTTTATAAGGAATAAATCAATTAAGACATGTTATGGTTTCACCCTTCTTTACCCTTATCGATCTGGTCAATGGAAAACCTAACCCAATGCCTAGTCCACTCTGCCCACTACCTAACGAGCTACATGCTGTCCAGAGGGGGTCTGGTGGCAGCCACCCTTAGGAATTAAGATTAGAGTTAAGTTATCTCCTTAGATTTAGTGACCCCAGATCTGGCAGTATAATAGCACCATCTCACCACCATGTAACATCATCGCACCACACCTGTTATATTCCACACCTGCAAGTATGGGACTCCTTGTGATTTCTAGGCACACATGTCAGGCACCTCGTTCGCACACCTCCCTTGGTGGGTAGAGACGAGGGCTTCACCAAGAGATATAACAGTACTGTTTCTACGCCTGGTGTCATGATCGTGATAATGGCTAACCTGAAAACCTTAAGGAGTCATATTACGCTCAAACGTCCACAAAACCTTCTGAGTCCCCCAGTGGAAACGTCCCCCGTTTTCTCTGTTTCCCCGTCTTTGTTTGTAGGGAACTTTGAATATAATCCACGGATTTCATAGCAGACGCTGTATGTTGGGACCTGTTGCCATCCAACCCTTGGTAATCAATTTAATTTTGCTTTTGATAGCTGAGTCAGAGCATTGTTAGTGAGGTTTGGTATGTTTTAGGGCGGGCTGGTCGTGTTGCGTCTCTGTAACAAAGCGTGTTCGGCATTCGGGCCTTCTATGTAGAGCGGCAGAAATTGGACAGTGATTACATAAGTTCGTCAAGATCGTCTTAGTGAGGTGAAAGTGTAAATCGATGTCGGACTTTTCATGCTAGACACGATTGTATTTTTGAAAACTCAATTTCCACCGAGTTGGAGGTACAGCCAGGGTCACAGCAATGTGTGGTGATTAATGGCACGAAATCGTCATCTGTACCTGTAACAAGTGGGGTACCGCAGGGTAGTGTATTGGGCCCGCTGTTGTTTGTTTGTTTCATAAATGATATGCCTGACGTTGTACACTCCTCCATACAAATGTTTGCCGATGACGCCAAGTTATTTCGGGAAATTAAGAACCAAGCGGACTGTGAAGAGCTGCAGAAGGACCTCTGTGGGCTCCAGGAATGGTCGAAGGAATGGCTGCTGAGATTCAATGTCACGAAGTGTAAGAGGATGCACCTGGGGCGTACCAACGGTAAGGAGGCGTACCATATGTCCCAACGGGATGAAGAAAATGTACTAGTTGAGACTGTGTGTGAGAAGGACCTAGGTGTGTATGTTGACAATGAGCTGAAGTTCTCGGGCCATTGTGAGAAGAAGGTAAATCAGGCAAATAAATTATTGGGTCTTATAAGAAGGTCGTTCAGATATCTAGACGTTCCGTCCCTCGTGACGATCTTCAGGAGTGAAGTGCTTCCCCATCTGGAGTACTGTCACCCCATCTGGTCCCCGAGATATGCTAGGGACTGTCAGTTGGTTGAAAATGTTCAAAGGCGTGCCACCAAACTGGTGCCTGCACTTCGGCACCTCAGCTACCCTGAGAGATTGGAGCGCCTGAACTTGCCTAGCTTATACTACAGACGGACAAGGGGGGACCTAGTTGAGGTTTATAAGCATCTCAGGGGGCACTACTCAGTTGAGTGTCCTTACTTGGAGCTGGCGGACGCTCGCCCCACAAGGGGTCACAGCTCAAGAGTGAAGAAGCCGCAAGTCCAGAAAACCGTGAGGGCAAACTTTTTCGGAGTGAGGGTTGTAAACTCTTGGAACAATCTACCAGAGAGTGTTGTGACGGCACCGAGTGTGAGCTCTTTCAAGAGAAGACTTGACCAACACTGGAGCGGGTTCAGGTACATTCAGGAGCCGGTGCATGCCCAGTATTTGCCAACAGTGCTTGACAGAGACGTGACCGATCGCCCGGGCGGCTAGCGAGCCGACCTTTTGGTGAAGAATATAAAGGAAAAGAGACGTGACCGATCGCCCAAGCAGCTAACAAGCCGATCAGTGGCGAAGAGGATAAAAGTAAAAGTAAAGTAAGATAATAGTAGGGAATGAAATTGAGATTATAGTCTCAGTTTCAACGTCAGAATGTACAGTAAATTAATTCATCGGAATAGAAGTTGGTGGACTCCCTGGCCTATTTTGAGTGAGGGTACCGCGGGCATTTCTACCGTTAGTGAGTGCCCGTCCCTTCACCCATACAGGTATGCCATTCCACTCTGTGTTGTAATTCGCCCTTCTTTAAGTGATTTGACCCAATTAATAGTTGATTGTGCAAGTGTTACAGTAAAGTAGTTGATATGCTCTGAGTGAAGTCATATTTTCGTCTTTAACGTCCCCTGAAACGTGATGTTGTCACCGTTAGTGAGTGCCCGTCCCTTCACCCATACAGGTCCCTAACGCAGCCTAGGCCGTGTCTGTAGCGTGGATGTTGTATCCACTATGTCTGGGGAGATGTCCGAGGTCCAGTAGGATCAGTTACCTTCGTGAGACCCGGCCGTCAGACACTTCATACTACCTATGGCCCCCATAGCTGGCTCGTCTGGCCCTAACGCTTGGCCTGCGAGATGACCCCGGATCACCAAGCCACACACCACTACCAGCCCCCATCATTGGTGGATGAGTGTTTAACTCAGTAGGGCTATTTGTGTGGTGGAATTAGTCCACTGGGATCTTCAGAGTTCGTCGGAAAGTACTCCATGGTGGCTGGGCCCCATGGCTGTTGCTTGAGTATCACCCCTGACGACTGAGTGTTGTAGTGGCAGTTGCCCCTAGTCTTTATGGTGCTAAGTGACTGTAAGAGTTGTGTGTTATTGATTATGTCCACCCAGTAGGGTTGGAAGTGTTATTGAATATGTTCACCCAGTAGTGGTGTGAGTATGTTGAGCCTGAGGGCCTAGTACTAGATTTCGTCTGTTGGTACAAATAAATTCTTTCTCCTAATTTCATATTAATGTTTAAATAAATTTTGTAATTGTATATTGTCTATTATTTACCTACAGTATTTACCGTTATTTCTTCCCTATTACTTGATACTATCATTATATCTACCCACGAGCCTCCTTTCGTCACGCTACCAATGTTAATAAGTATGAGAGTAAAAGGAATTGTTACTGGCACCCAGAGGCCCTCATAAATGGTGGCAGTAGTGGCCCTCATACTGGTATTATAGGTCGCTCCAAGTGACGACGGCGGAGTTTCTCAAAAATTCCATTATGTATTCCTACTCATGTGTGGTGGTATGCCGGGAATCCACAGGTTCACAGCGGAGTAGCATAACTGTGAGTAGTCATCTCACATGGTGGGGCCAACACGAGGTAATGGCCGCCGTTCTGGTGAGTTCAAAACCCGGGGAACCTGTGTTGATGAGAGAGGAGGTGCCACTGAGAAATAATGCCTGATGGGCCGTTATCACCCACCCCATCACATTACTATTTCACTTTATACACCAGGCAAAGTTGTAACTGTAATAACTGCTATATAAGTCTCTTTTTTTTTAGGGCTGAATACAGCCCGATGAAGTTCACTGACCTGAGTTGATGAGAGAGGAGGTGCCACTGAGGCATGAGGTCCCACACCTCTCACCGACGTAGGCTTACAGTTTCCAATCCTTAATTTTCACTTTAATTTCTTATGGTTCTCACATGAACACTCCTGTTTATCATGACCTTATGCCTTATAAATACATATTTTAATCCTAACTTACATACTAGAATACGGCTCAGGTCTGACAGTTCCTGGGGAAATTAATTGGGCTATATCAACAACTCAAACCTGTAGTCCGGGTACAAAGGACGCTACCCTGAAACAAAAGCCGAATCTTCATAGCATGGGTATATCCACTTCACTTAAAACTGTAATTAGGGATCCTCCCCTCACACATTGCGCTACTTGAACACAGACAAGATTCTCTGATCACTGCACTGTACTGTACATGTCGTGGGTATCCGTCACACAAGATAACGAGATGTATTTAGTTCACACCGACGCATGCAAGATATTTCCTTTCACGTATAGTTTCTGGATCACTTCCAACACCTCAAATAGTTCTGATACATTTATCCTTTTTCCAGATCATTGTTCTCATGTATTTTCACATGATATCTGCAGAAGTTATATTCGCTAAACGTTCACAGGCATAAATAGTATGACCTTCAAACTATGATCTACACTTAGCCCGGATAGTACACTAGCACGGATCAATTGGACTCTCACAACCATCCTATAGATACCTTGAGTTCTCCTTAATGCTATGAATGCATACCATTAATATTATATGACCGTACCTGGGTACAATTCAACAAATGATTCAGTAACATTGAGTAGGTGAGTTATCCTTTATCAATGTTTCCCGTTTTCTGAGATTCTACAAGCGCGGTGGATTTGAATGTTATGTAGCGTAATATGAATTAAAGGCTGTTTTTAGGAATGACAATGATGTACGCTGTACACCACGACTGTTGTCAGGGTGCTGGTGGACCAGTTCTTCTGCCGGTTTGGTGTACCCCACGAGTTGCACTCGGACCAGGGTAGAAATCTTGAGTCAGCTGTGTTCCGCGAGTGTTGTAAACTGTTGGGCATAAGGAAGACTAGGACCACTCCACTTCGGCCACTGTCAGACGGAATGGTTGAAAAGTTTAATTGGACATTGGGACAAGAACTGGCCAAGTACTGTGCTGGGGGGCAGACAGAATGGGACCAGAAGCTGCCTGCTCTGCTGATGGCGTATCGGTCGGCTGTCCACGAGTCAACTGGATACACACCGGCAAAACTGATGCTGGGTCACGAACTGCGGCTGCCAGTGGACCTGCTGACAGGAAGACCACCTGATGATGAACTTCCTGATGAAACCACCAGTTACATCAGAGGCCTCCAAGAAAGGTTGACGGAGGTCCACCATCAAGTTTGAGGAGCTCTGGAGTTCTCGGGTGAAGGGATGAAGCGCAACCATGATGTCAAAGCAAGCCAGGTCTATTACAAGGACAGTGATAAGGTCTGGCTGTATAACTCTCTGCAGAAGGGTCAGTCACAGAAGTTGCAGAGTCCATAGGAAGGGCCGTGCACTGTAGTGGAACGCTTTTCAGATGTGACCTAGAGGGTCAGGGGAACATAAGAAAATAAGGAGTCTGCAATAGGCCGGTTGGCCTGTGCATGGCAGTTCCTGTCGAGAGTTACTACCACTCTCTATCATCCATGAATCTATCTAGCCTCCTTTTGAAACTTCCAGAGTTCCCGCACTTACTACAAAGTTGCTAAGCTTGTTCCACTCATCCACCACCCTATTTGTGAACCAGTTTCTTCCTATCTCCCTCCTAAACCTAAACTTATCCAACTTGAATCCATTGCTCCGAGTCCTATCCTGCTCGGATATTATAAGAACTTTATCTATATCCCCTTTATTGATTCCTTTCACCCACTTAAATACTTCTATCATATCTCCCCGCACTCTTCGTCTTTCTAGGGAATGCAAGTTAAGTTTCTTTAACCTATCCTGATATGGAAGGTTTCTAAGTCCCGGAATCATTTTTGTCATTCTTCGCTGCACCGACTCTAGTAAATTTATATCCATTCTATAATAGGGGCACCAGAAGGTAGTCCACGTCAATCGTCTGTGGCAGTATCATGGGCCAGGGCAGTACACCTGGGAAGACTCTGAGGAGCAGCCACCTACCACCGACGAGGACCAGACCGGAGATCCTGGAAGAGCTCAGGACCGTACCGTACTGTTCCCTCTCTGCGGAATTGGACGTGACAGGAAAGGGGGACCGATCTGAGTACGTCGGCGGCAGGAGCAGTAGAGGAGGAGACCTACCAAGTTTGAGGATTAACATGAATATAGTGAATGAGGGAGGGGGTAGTGTTATTCCGAGGCATAACTTTGTAATGTCATCTTGTAAACTACAGTAGGTGTTTTAATTGTTTTCTGTACCATTCAGCAGTTATTATGGCAAGTTTAGGGAGATTTTCTTGTTGATGTTGATGGATTAATTATGTAAGAATATCTAGAATGTATTGCATCATTTTTGTTCTGATTTACTTCTTATTGGAAGCCTAGATCATTCTAGAATTCTCCAGGCAGGTTTCGAGCCGACCTCCCCCGTCTGGACAACACTAGAATGTTCTAGGCATCTGATGATGAGGTAATTAAGCAACAGCGTGAAGCTGACTCGGTCAGTCTTTTTCGGAGTGAGAGTTGTAAACTCTTGGAACAATCTACCAGAAAGTGTGACGGCCCCGAGTGTGAGCTCTTTCAAGACTGACCAACACTGGAGCGGGTTCAGGTACATTCAGGAGCCGGTGCATGCCCAGTACTTGCCAACAGTGCGTAACAGAGACGTGACCGATCACCCAAGCGGCAAACGAGCCGATCAGTGGTGAACAGGATAAAAGAAAAAGAAAAGTAATCAGAGACGTGACCGACTGCCCAAGCGGCTAACGAGTCGATCAGTGGTGAAGAGGTTAAAGGTAAAAAGAACACCTGACGATAATTGTTGTGCAAGTATTGTGGGATTGTTGTGATTAATATAAAGTGAGAAGACTAAGGAACTGTACACTGGTAGTGTGCCGACTATGTATTGGAAGTGTGGACTCCAGCTGTGAAGCATTACCCTGTTAACAGTGTTGTGAAGAATTACTGTTTATTAAAGAAGACTACAGAGCACAAGTGTGTGTCTGGGACCTGGTGAAACTCTATCTGCTTGTTGTTGTCTGGACACTGATACAGATTGTCGGGGAATTACCGGAGACTGGCGGGACAGCCATTGATATTTTATTTTGCCGCTTGCAGCGGCTACTTTATTGTGCACCCCACACTCATCCTGTGAGCGGTAGCGCAAAAGGATTACAGAATAGAGTTTACAACGGGTCATAATAATTAATCCCCGTTGTCAGGATATTATGGCACTGAATGTTACACAATATTTCAATTACATTATTTGTTTAGTTCTATACATAAAGGGTAACTTATTCACAAATGCGTGAGTACAGGCGTGTGAGGCAGTATGTCTGGCCTCACACTTTGCTATTCACATTTGCGTGAGAAGTATTCAAACACATTGTGTATTTGGTCCTGTACATGAGAACTGATATAGTTACTAAGTGCAAAAAAAGTGGATACAATCTTAATATGTCGGCTATCTTGCCATTAAAGATGAAATGTTGTGCCATTTCACGCACAGTGTGCTTGGACCTGTCCCTAAAAGGTTCTAGCTTCACACAGTCGAGGACGTAGTGTTCAAGCGTGTGGCTATATGTCTGGCCACACACTTTACATTTAGTTTTGTTTACATCTGCTTGAGGAACATACTGCCAGAGGTACTTACATCCTAACCTTAATCTAGCGGTTACAACATCTTGTAATCTAGTGATCTTGTTACTTGCTCCATATACATGTTTCACTTGATACATCTCATCATGGTAAACTATGGATCGACTAGTGCCTGTTTGCACTAGTCTACTTGCGTCAAACTCATCAATAAGTTCTTTCCTAATTACAGTTTTAAGGGTTCCTTTTGACAGGCCCAAATTGTATTCAACGGTGTCTTTGTTAGACGCGAGTTTGGCGAGGGCATCAACTCTGTCATGTTTTATGAAGCCTATGTGAGGGGATCCACAACAGTTTGACCCTGACACCCAGGTCAACAAGGTACGCATATTTGTGTCTGCCTTCAGAGACAAGCGCGTGACAACCTGAGTTGAGGGTGTGGGGTACGGGTTGTTTGTGTTCACACTCAGGATGGGATGGAGAAAGGAAACTTACAATGTGCTCTCTGTATACATGTTGTATTGGATGTACAGTGCAGCTTGGTGCTGGGAAGGCAGCATGGTTACAAGCGTTGAGTAGAGAGAGCTGGTTGGTGAGGGTGCTCAGAGGACGACAGCTTGTGGGTCGCCATGCTCGCCGGCGGGAGCAAGGACCGCCAGGCAGGCGGAGGAGGAGGAGGAGGGGTTGCTGGCTGGTTGGTGTAGGTAGAAAGAGAGTGGTCACCACGAGGTCAGGTCTTAAATAGCGGAGGTAGGCGTGGCTTAGTAGTTGACCTCCGTGATGTATGGCGGCGCTGGTTGACCTAGACCACGAGGCATACACTGGGGAATTCGCGGGATCGTCTACTCAGCGACAAACAGCATTTGTAGGGGAGAAATCCACTACAAGGGTGCCAAGGGCAAGTAGTGAGGATAGAGAGTCAGTGATGATGAGACTGTCAGTGACAGTGGTTTCAATGAATTTAATAGCTGTGAGTATGGCAACTAATTCAGTTGTTAATTCTAACTCCTTTCTCAATTATAGTACCGTCAGGTTGAGTCACAACAATAGCACTTCCAGCCCTCCCACAGGCGGTGTTAAGAGATCCATCAGTGTAGATGGTCTGTGTGATATTATCATCAGTTTGCAGAGTGTGTATGTGTTCAAGAGCTCTCACTTTGGCAGTGTTGGAGATAAATGCTCTGTATAACTATTTTTTTAGGGGGATATGTCGGGAACTGTTGTGTTTCAACTTTGTACAAGTTGTTTAGTCCAAACATCTTCATATGTGTAGCTGTAGTTTGGATCCATTTAAACTCACCAGTCCCATGGTTCATACAACAAGGTCATACATTCTAGCAATTTTAAGGAAACAATGTTATCAGGATCACCACGCAGAAGCCTCAGGGCTTAACGTAGTACACTTGTCTCGTGAGGGGGTAAAGACGTTGTCTGCATCCCTGGAGCGTGAAATTGTCACTCTGAAGGGGGGGTTTCGCCAGTAGAGAGGGGTCGGGGAAAATGGGAGTCAAAAAACAAGCAGGTCCTGGGAAGTAGTGAAACAGAAGTAGATAATGCCGAAAATATAGTTAGTCATAATAACAAACATCAAAGTAATAAATGTAAAACAGATAGAAACAGAAGAAATATATTGAGTGTTTATTATACTAATAGTAGAAGCCTGTGTAACAAAATGGACCAGCTCAGGGCCATTGTTAGTAATAACGGAAACATGGATAAATTCAAACAGCAAACATTTTTTAGCAGAATTTCATATTCCAGGATATAACCTATTTAAATTTGACAGAGTAGGAAGGAGAGGTGGCGGTGTAGCAGTGTATATCAGGGTGTCATTAAAAAGCTGCAATAAATCAAACATTAAAACAAATAGCGACAATGAAAGTATTTGGGTAGAGATTGGTGAGGGCAGTGAATCCGTAGTCATTGGTGTTATATATAGACCACCTAATTTGAGTAGGAACGATGGTAAATTGCTATGGGAGGAAATAAAGAAGGCATCTGATAGAAACAATGTATGTATTCTTGGCGATTTCAACTTTTCAGGCATAGATTGGAAAAATCAACTTAGCAATAATGAATCTGAAGATTTTCTAGAAGCAGTACAAGATAGTTTTTTATATCAATTCATAAACTCGCCCACTAGAGGAAATAATATCCTCGATTTAGTTCTCAGTAATAATGAAAATCTAGTAAAAGATGTTGGGATTGGAGACGAACTAGGAAACGGTGATCATAAAGCCATATATTTTAACATAATATGGGATGGCAGGAAGAAGGAAAATTCGGCCTTGATCCCGGATTTTAGGAAGGCTAATTACGGTAGCTTAAGGAGAGACCTAAGGGATGACCCTATGGTCAAAAGATTAATCCCCCCACACCTCCGGAAACTGTCAACTTAGGACGGGATAACCCCGAATTTAATTTAGCAGCTACTTATGAACAATTTATTGCAACAACCAATAATGCTCAAAATAAACACATCCCTAAAAGAAAATTCAGATCGATACGGAACCAACCAAAATGGATGAATAATAGACTCTTAGATCTTCTAGGGAAAAAGAAAGGAGTATATAGAAAAGTTAAGAAAGGCGAAAATCACTTACTTGGTTACTATCAGAACCTAACAAGACAGGTAAAAACAGAAATTAGGAAAGCAAAGAGAAATTATGAAATCAAGATAGCAAACGAATCGAAAAATAACCCCAAAGCTTTTTATCAACTGTATAAATCAAAGGTTAGAGATACAATAGGTCCCCTTAAAACTACGACAGGAGAAATGACTGATGATGGGTTAGAAATGTGTAGTACGTTAAATAGTCATTTTCGCTCCGTATTCACAAATGAAAACCTAGCACAGTTTCCAGAAGTTCATAAGGTATATAACGACAGTATAGAAAATATGTTGATGAATATCAATATTACTAGTAACGATGTGCTTAAAGTAATTAACAAACTGAAGCCTCATAAATCGCCTGGTCCAGACGAGGTATATGCTAGAATATTAAAAGAATGTAGAGATGAGTTGAGTAATCCCTTAGCAGTTTTATTTAATAAGTCATTAGAATCGGGCCTAGTGCCAGAAGCTTGGAAACTTGCAAATGTAGTTCCGATTTTCAAAAAGGGTGATAAATCAATTGCATCAAATTACCGTCCCATTAGTCTCACGTCAATCATAGGCAAGTTGCTAGAGTCAATTATTGCTACAAAAATCAGAAGCCACCTTGAAACATTCAACTTAATTCATTCTTCTCAGCACGGGTTCACCCAGGGACGTTCTTGTCTCACAAATTTGCTTAGCTTTTTCTCAGAAGTATATGAAGCGGTAGATAATGATAAGTCATATGATATGATTTATTTAGATTTCAGTAAAGCATTCGATAGAGTCCCTCATGAGAGATTGTTAAGGAAGGTAGAAGCACATGAAATAGGGGGATCATTATTAAAATGGATTAGGTCATGGTTAACTGGTAGGAAACAAAGAGTCAGCATAAATGGATTAAAGTCAGACTGGGGTGCGGTCAAAAGCGGAGTTCCCCAGGGATCTGTATTGGGCCCTCTGCTGTTAGTTATATTTATTAATGATCTTGATTTAGACATAATTAGTAGGATTAGTAAATTTGCAGATGATACCAAAATGGGGAGAGTGATAAATTCAGACAGTGACTTTGAACACCTTCAAAGAGATCTAGATACCTTACATGAGTGGTCAGTAGACTGGCAAATGAATTTTAATACTGATAAATGCAAGGTACTACAGATAGGGAAGACGAATACAAACGTTAAGTATAAACTAGGTAACACGGAAATAAAAAACTCAGTTTGTGAAAAAGATCTAGGTGTATTTGTTAGCAACGACTTGAAACCTAGAAAACAATGTATTAGCGTTCCCAACAAGGTAAACAGGATTCTAGGGTTCATATCTAGGTCTGTGAGTAACAGAACTGCTGACGTTATCTTGAAACTTTACCTAGCATTAGTGAGGCCACACATGGATTATGCGGTTCAGTTCTGGTGTCCTTATTATAGAATGGACATAGATTCTTTGGAGAGTACAAAGAAGAATGACAAAAATGATCCATAATATTAGAAACCTTACATATGAAGAAAGACTGAAAAGCTTAGGCTTGCATTCATTAGAGAGGCGTAGAGTTAGGGGAGATATGATAGAGGTGTACAAGTGGGTGAGTGGGATTAACAAGGGTAAAATGGAAGATGTTCTGAAGCTCAGTAATAACGAAATAACTAGAACAAATGGCTTTAAATTAGATAAATTCCGATTCAGAAAGGATATAGGCAAGCACTGGTTTGGTAATAGAGTTGTGGATATGTGGAATAGGCTGCCGAGTGCTAGGGAGCTTCAAGACGAAGTTGGATAGGCACATGGAAGTGCTGGGATGGGTGTGAAAGGGATCTGCCCTGTATGGGCCAGTCGGCCTCCTGCAGTATCCCACTTTCTTATGTTCTTATGTTATGTTCTTATGTTAACCAGTGGTGGAAGTAGTGAAAGGGAGGGTGGTAATAGTTGCCTTTATACACTAAACCCCTTTTTTTTATTTTACGCATGTACACCGACCCTTGATATAATTACAATAAAATTTAACTTAAAAAATGATACTAAAATAAATAAAGATATTTTTAAAGGCAAACAATATAAAACTAGAGATGTTTACGTCTGAAGAAGCACCTTGTCATTTATCCACCAGGTCCTTTTTCATATAAATTATTCGAACTCATAAAAATTATTAAATCAACGTTTCTTATTTCGTAGCATTATTTATATGACATATAATATTTTTATAAAGGTAAAAGTTTAAGCTAAACATGTGTTAATTTAAGAATTTGAAAGTATTAAATATTTTAGTTTACCATAAACATTGTAAATTTTACAAATAACGATAAATACATATATATGTTAATATCATTAATATAATTTTATTATATTTTTAAAATTAAAACTATAAAAAAATTGTCAACAGAGAGAGAAAGAGTTTGTTGTTACTGATGTGGACAGTTTGAGGTGTTTGGTGAGGCCAAGGACCAAATTGTGTGAAGTCATTAACAGACAAGATGGGCTTTATCACCTCTGCCGGTAATGTATCCTTATCCTCACCTACCTCACATTAACACTTGCATAACATTAACACTCACCTAACTCACATTAATACTCGCATAACTCAAATTAACAGTCACTTAACAGTAACACACCTAAATCACTCGTCTCTAAAGTGAGGCGAGGAAGGGAAGTTAATTTGTGTCTAGAGCTTCATTATGGCACCAGATAGATAGTTAGGATGGTAATTACCTCATCAGATAGATAGTTAGGATGGTAGTTACCTCACAAAATGATCACCAAGAGCACTGAGGAGTTGTTCGCTTTGATTCAATATTGTGACGACTAACCTAACCTAAAGTTCACTGGTCGAGCGATAGGATGATAAATCACCCAGGGCGTGAAGGATGAGGTAAAACACGGTGAAAAACTGATCATACGACACTAAAATATCACCAGGTGAAGAAATGAATTATTTACTCCTCCCCAAAATGTGTTTGCTGTCACGTCCACAAAAACATAAAAATTACACCAAGATGCTTCAACAAAGTTGCTTTCATTAGACCAGATATCAAATTAGTACTTACTGTTTAATATGACGGGGTCCAGGGAGCAGCTAACAAGTTAGATAAAGTTATGTACGTTTCTTTGCCTTATCGTTTGTGAGTTCTTATTGACTCAGGTTAGGTTAGGTTTAATTTATAAATAACTATGGAATTTGAAAAAAAAATTCTGATGGGTTTTGCTGGATGCAAATGCACTACAGGAGGATTTAAATAAACTGCAGGAGTGGTCAAAAAAATGGCAAATGAAATTCAACACCAGGAAGTGCAGCGTACTTAATATTGGAAGAACAAATACTGCCAATGTATACAGCCTTAACAACATCAACTGAGAGAAGTCGACTTGTGAAAGAGACCTAGGGGTACTTGTAAGCCCGGACCTACGGCCTAGAAAACAGTGCGTTAATGTTCGAAATAAGGCAAACAGAGTACAGTATTGGGTTTTATATCTAGAAGTGTAAGTAACGAGAGTGCAGAGGTCTTATTGCAACTATATCTTGCGCTAGTTAGGCCGCACCTCGATTATGCGGTTCAGTTCTGGTGCCCCTATTATAGAATGGATATAAATTCACTAGAGTCGGTGCAGCGAAGAATGACAAAAATGATTCAGGGACTTAGAAACCTCCCATATCAGGATAGGTTAAAGAAACTTAACTTGCATTCCCTAGAAAGACGAAGAGTGCGGGGAGATATGATAGAAGTATTTAAGTGGGTGAAAGAAATCAATAAAGGGGATATAGATAAAGTTCTTATAATATCCGAGCAGGATAGGACTCGGAGCAATGGATTCAAATTGGATAAGTTTAGGTTTAGGAGAGAGATAGGAAGAAACTGGTTCACAAATAGGGTGGTGGACGAGTGGGACAAGCTTAGCAACTTTGTAGTAAGTGCGGGAACTCTGGAAAGTTTCAAAAGGAGGCTAGATAGATTCATGGATGATAGAGAGTGGTAGTAACTCTCGACAGGAGCTGCCATGCACAGGCCAACCGGCCTATTGCAGACTCCTCATTTTCTTATGTTCTTCTTATGTAAGGCAAACAGAGTATTAGGTTTTATATCTAGAAGTGTAAGTAATAAGAGTGCAGAGGTCTTATTGCAATTGTATCTTGCATTAGTCAGGCTGCACCTCGATTATGCGGTTCAGTTCTGGTGCCCTTATTATAGAATGGATATCAATTCACTAGAGTCGGTGCAGCGAAGAATGACGAAAATGATTCCGGGACTTAGAAACCTTCCATATAAAGATAGGTTAAAGAAACTAAAGTTGCATTCCCGAGAAAGACGAAGAGTGAGGGGAGATATGATAGAAGTATTTAAGTGGGTGAAAGGAATCAATAAAGGGGATATAGATAAAGTTCTTATAATATCCGAGCAGGATGGACTCGGAGCAACGGATTTAAGTTGGATAAGTTTAGGTTTAGGAGGGAGATAGGAAGGAACTGGTTCACAAATAGGGTGGTGAACAAGTGGAACAAGCTTCGCAACTTTGTAGTAAGTGCTGGAACGCTGGAAAGTTTTAAAAGGAGGCTAGATAGATTCATGGATGATAGAGAGTGGTAGTAACTCTCGGCTGGAGCTGCCATGCACAGGCCAACCAGCCTATTGCAGACTCCTTATGTTCTTATGTATCTAATCTTCGGTTTTGCCGGAAATCACTCGTTTGTGATTTAGGCCCCCCCCCCCCCCCCCCAATAGTTGTATCGATTGAGTGTTTCCGGTACTCTGTGCTACTAACTTATTCAATATAACCAAACTAAACCTTACCTAACAGGGCCAGACCCTAGGGGCAACAGGTGCTATGCTTTTATTCTTTTTTTAATTCAATAACTTCCTTATTATCAATTTACGATGGAAGTGTAATATAAGAAAATTATCAAAGAAATAATAGTTCTATCGATTGAGTCTAGTGAATTTCAGGAATTCTGTGGTTGCTTTATGGCCAAACTATGAGTGTCCGTTGCAAAACAAAGTGAAATTGTGGCATTTTAAATTTAATTTCCTATGAAATATTGGTGTCGGGGAAATACTTGCCTTATAATTTGATGTACAGAGTATTTATTGTGTTACACCGGTCTTTATCTGGAAGCTGTGGGATGAATACGAAGAAAAATATCACCACTTTTAATTTTCTAAAAAATTATCATTGTCTTCTGCCAAGCTTGCATGAGTAATAACAATGTATTTATTTTGTTTTAGTCAATTCAATTTCAATTGTTTATTTCTTGATAGAGGAAGCGGGATCCTAGTGCTGTCACTAGGTACCCCCTGTACAATGACACCAGAAGCATCTGGCAAGTGTCACAAGTATATACAGTGTAAATATTATAAAGGGGCTTACTAAAGCCTAAGGAAGGAAGGAAGGATATTCCTTTAACACATAATCAATGTTATTTACAAAATATCTGGCCAGTATGGGGAGGATCATCGTGTCTCCGTCAGGGGGTCGTGGAGTGGTGGTCCAGCAGGCGTCACGGAAGCGTTGTGTGTGGGGACATCTTAGGAGGTAGTGGATAAGGGTGCTGCTGTTGGGTCTTATGCATAATGCACAAGAGCGTTGCTCAGGGGATGCGGGGATACCAAACTCCCAAGCAAAGTCATACCCAATGATGATACGGGCAGCAATCACGTCCCCTTTCCGCGACCCTTTCCCATAGACGTACGAGAGGTCAGGAAGTTTACGGAGGACATCGTACCAGGTGGGCGGAGAGTCCAGGGAGATGGTTGCTTCCTGAGCTTCTCTCTGTTTGCGGCGAATTTGGGTCCTAAGCTGTAAAAGTGTTCGAGGAAGAACGTAGTCAGGTGTGGCCTTGTTGCAGCCAGTCTTGTCAAGGCCATCTGCTGCCTCATTCCCCAAGACACCGACATGACTGGGTATCCATAGGAATGTCACAGGACGGCCTGCATCCTGAAGTGTGGATATTAACCCTCGTATTCGGAGGATGAGGTCCTTATTTTCCCCTGATCCAAATGCGATCCCGTTGAGAGCAGACCTGGAATCGCAGCAGACAAGCAAGGGGCAGAAACCATCTTCTTCCTCAGCGAGAAGGGCAGCAAGGAGTGCTATTAGTTCAGCCTGAGTGGAGGATGCCCCGTCAGAAACTCTGAGAGACAGTTTGATAGGCTCAGGGGCATCAGGACGGGAGATGTAGACACCAGCCCCGGCCCTACCTGTAGCGGGGTTAACAGAACCATCAGTGTAGAGGACGACCCTACCTGGGGACCAGTGGGCGATCCTGGAGAGGTGGTATTTGCAGAGAATAACAGGGTTCACCTGGGATTTCAGGAGCGGTCCACCGAGGGCAATCACTTCAGGTTGAAAATCCAGCCAGGGATGCAAACATGTCACTGTCACCCATGGTTGGAGAAAACCATGATTTAAAAAAAACAAAACAATATATTTGATTTGTATCGGATTTTTTTTTATTTAAATCAATTTTTTTTTACTAATTGCATTAAAATAGTATTTTTAAATCATAAAAACAGTATTTTTCAACCAAAGTTTATTCAGGATAAACAGAAAATTGGCAGTAAGATATTTATGCAGTAGATGTACCAATGGAATTTAACACAATAATATTCTTTTTGTAAAATAAAAGAAAACTGGTAACATATCTTACATTTGAGTGCACACATCAAAACGTAATAATGAAATTTAACATAAATGCTCGTATAGGATTACAGTGTTTCAAAAATTAATAACTTAACTTCTTCAAGTCAACAGAATAATATTCTCATTTTGTAAAAAAAATAATACTGGTAACAAGTTTATTTTCTTACATTTGTAGGATTATAGTGTATTAAGAATTACCGGTAATAACTTCAAGTCAACACAATATTCTCATTCTGTAAACAACAAAAATAGTTCAAAACATTTAAATTAGCTTAGTTGAACATTGAAATGCTTATGTACTGTGACAAGCTCAGATGTCTTTTCCTGTCCTAGGCGATTTCTTACCTTTGAGTGTACAAATCCATATGTGGAAAAAATTCTCTCAACCGCTGCTGATGATGCAACAGCTGTAAATAATTGCCTAGGAATATCCATTACATTTTCTGTCATATCATTGGCAAAATACTGCCACCAAGCAAGGGGCGAGAGAGATTTTACAACATCTTTACCTAAATAGACCTCTTTAAATGGTGCACTTCTTCCATGGAAGGACATTAATGTAGAAAGGAAATGTGGAAGAGACTTGCTCACATACTGTTCTGCAATGTCTCGCGGCTCAGGAGTCAGTAGTCTGCCCTGATACCTTGGATCTATCACATTAGCTAGAAAATGGGCAGGTGTCAATGCTACTTTGATTCTTTTTTCAAAATTATCCATATCCTTCTTATCTGTTAAATACTCCTTAATACAGTCAATCCTCATATTACGCAGTCCCGCATTCCGCGTTTCACCGTTAACGCGGTGCCTTGCCAGACCCTAATATGCTCACATTCCGCGGTCGTGAACCCCATTACGCGGAGAGCGGCTGGCAAGTCGCGCCATTTTTGGATCCAAACCTCCCGCCATCCGCCATGTTGTGTAAGAGGCGCGAAAATGGTGCGCACAAGGTCGCCCAGTCATCAAAACATTACCAGTTCTTCACCCGCCACCCACTACAGCCGGCCCAAGTCAGTGATAGTGACAATTATAGTGAGGATATGGACTTATATGAACTTTGGGGGGTTTGACAAAGAGGCCCTGCAAGCCTCTGTGGTGGATAGTGATACAATTGATACAAGTGATACAGGTGAGGGCCAATAATCTGCCCTCTGCCTCGGAACCAACTGCCCATCCCCGTGTGCCCAGCCATCTTTTCTACTAATGTAAGTGTTAAAAAACCTAATATTATTGATATTTCTCTTAATTATTAATTGTGTGTGCATGCCATCATAAAGTTAAGATAATATTTTTACTACAACATAGTTGTGTGTCGTCAAAAAGTGGAGTTTGGGGATCGGCCCGGACTCCATTTCAATTAATCCCATATGTTATGTTATTCACTTTACGCGTTTCTCACTTTCCGCGGTACCCTCCGGGTTACATTAACCGCGTAATATGAGGATTGACTGTATCAGTTTTCAGTTTTACCCAGATTTCTACAGCATCACTTAATAGGGTATGTTCTCTCTGGACACAGTCCAATGCCACAGCAATAGGCTTAAGTCTCTCTAAATAGTCTTCTTCAGTTCTTTTTAATGCCTTATCATTAACTTTCCTTTCAATTTTCTTATCAATGTTTTCACTATTTTCTTTGCACACTTTGACAAGGGTCTCCCAGTTCTTTAAATAAGATTTAATAGAATCTGTCACTGTTCCATCGTGTGTCTGATGGCATTACTAGCATTGTTCCTCCTGCTCTTCTATACAAAGATCCTGGGATGTGATGATTTCTGAAGTACTTAATGATTTCAGTAATGTGCTCCTTAATGTTCTTGATTTGCAGGTCTTGTGAAAGCAAATTTAACAGGTGTGCAGAGCAACCATATGTTATAATGGATTTATCTTGTCCGAATTCACTTCTCAATTTTGCCATATTAGCAGCATTATCTGTTGCACAGCTTCTTACTGTGCATCCAAATTTATCTTCACACTTTTTTGAAGCACATTCAGCTAATTTCAACAGATATTCAGCTGTGTGTCTTGATTCTGTGTCTATAAAGTCAACAAGATAGATACAGTTGTCCGCTGTTAAAGTTATACATACTATAGGCTCATTATGGACATTACTCATCCATCCATGGCCATGCAAGCTGTTTTCCCACTAAGTTCTTCTGAATAATTCTTTAATCACTGAATCGTAGGCTTGATCCAAAAGAGACCCTCCAATTTGATGTCTATTAGGTGGAACATATCCTGGTCTTATCATTTTAATCATCTTGATAAACTCTTCGTGCTCCACTGTTCGGAAGAGTGAATTTGTTGCATATATATAATTAGCAACTTGCTGATCCAAAGTGACGTTTTCAGACTAAGTAGTTTTTATCACAAAACTAGTTATGCTTCCTTGCCATTAGACAACTGCCTGTACTGACAGGATCAGTACAGGAAAGAACAAAACATACATGCATGATGCAACTACCAGTACTGTATTAAGAATACTTTCACCACTCTAAAACTAATATAATTATTGAAATTATGATCAGAAATAATACTTATGTTGTTTAAAAAGAACATAGTACTAAGTTATAAAAATAGAATATCTGAATATGTATAGCCTAGTGCCTACAGTCTGTTCACTCTAGTTTTGCAAACATTTACAGCCCCTTGCTCCTTATTGGCTGATATATAATGCTGGGAGAAGAGAATACTACAGTTCTTCTGAATTTCAATAGTATTTATTATCTTAGTTAACAATATATTTCATGTAAATATATACAGTTGTACCCCACTTAACGCGGTCAATTGAACCCAGAGGGTCCCGTGTTAAGTGAAATCCGCGTTAAGTGAACAACAGAACATATGGGATTAATTCCAATAGAAACCAGGCCGACCCCCAAACTCCACTTTTTGACGACACATAACTATGTTGTAGTAAAAATTTTATCTTAACTTTATGATGGTATGAAAAAACAAGTAATATAGAAGAGGTTAGGTTCGGAAAAATAAAGGTTAACATAGGAAAAATAAAGGTTACGTTAGAGAAACTAAAAGTTAGGTGGAACACTTACGGTAGTAGAAGAGATGGGTCGGCATACGGGGATGGAGGCTGGTTCCGAGGCAGAGGGCAGATTACTGGCCCTCAGGTGAATCACCATTACTAGGTGAATCACCATCACTGTCACTTACAGTTGTCAGGGCTTCCCTGACAAATCCCTCAAAGTCAACTTCACTGTCACTATCACTGGCTTGGGTTGGCTGTGGTGGGTTGCGGGCGAAGAACTCGGTTATGCTTTTTTGACGGCTGGTGTTTATGTTGTCTTGGTACACCGTGATGTACGGCTCCATAGCCTGCACCAGCTGGGTATGGAAGACTTCATAGCGGTCATCGTCATTGTCGCGGGAAAGGACGGACTTCATTTTCTCCGCAAACTCTATGGCACACTTAATATCACTATGACTTAAACTGTGTTCTTCGGAGAATGACGCACCTTCTTCCTCCTCTTCACTGACGTGTTCTTCCAACATCTCGTTGGCAGTCATTTCAGGATCTCTGATCACCTCCAGGATGTCTTCGTTGGTGGTCTCGGAGAAGCCTTCAGCTGTAATATTGAGCGCAGCTTCTCTGGCAAGGTCCACTGCTACTGCAACAGTCTGAACCTCACCAGTCACAGGTTCACTCCTCCTCTCACCTGGTATGCCATGCAACACATGTCTCCATGCGTGACGAATCGTAGCAATAGTCAGCAGATCCCATGCCTCCACCAAGAAGTCTACAGCTTGTTTAACGTTAAACTTCTTCCAAAATTGTTTGACGAGAAGTTCTTGAGTCACCACCTCTTGTTCCTTGTCCTCGTCGCTTTTGCTCTCGCTGTCGGTGTCACCCAGCTTACGCAACTCATCCTTGGTGTTGGTAGAGTCGTTCAGGAGCTTGAACTTCTTTGCAGAGTACGCAGCTTTAACATTGCAGATCAACTCCTGGTCCATGGGCTGGATTAATGACGTAGTGTTGAGAGGAAGGAAGACCACTTTTACGTTGGGGTGACGATCCATAAGTAGGGGCGAGTGTCCAGGTGCGTTGTCAAGGAGCAACAAAATATTGAATGAAACATTCTGTTGCTCGCAGAATTTCTTCACGTCGGGAACAAAACAGTTGTCAAACCAGAAGAGGGACAGAGAAGAGGACATCCACGCCTTATGTGCGGTTAGCCAGTGGACATTAAGCTTGTTCATGTCCATATTCTTGTAGGCATGTGGCTTGCGGGCTGTGTGAATCACCGATAACTTAGGTTTACAGGTACCGGAGGCATTGGTGGTAAACAGGACGGTGATGCGTTCCTTCTGCAACTTCCGACCCCTTACCTTGCTGGCAGACTGGACAACGAAGGTCCTGGAAGGTAGCTTTTTCCAGAAAAGACCATATTCGTTCATGTTAAACACCTGGTCGTCAGTGTACTGTCCTTCCTCCATAATCTCACCAAAGAACGGAGGAAAATCTCTAGCCGCCACACGGTCAGCACTCGCTTCCTCACCACCAATGTTGATGTTGGTGATCTTGTTCCTCTTCTTAAACCTATGCAGCCAACCAGAGGAAGCATTGAAGGGTTTGGGCTCTGCAATTCTCAGCTTACGTGACACTGCTGCGTATAGCTCACGTGCGTACTCCTGCACTGAGCGTGTGTCCACCGCCATGTTGCGTCGCGCCTGACGAATCAAATAACTCACCAGCAAATTTTCCACTTTTGCCAGCACCCTGTTCTGGCAATACCTGATAGATCAGGGGTTCTCAACTGGGGGGGGGGGGGGAATTTCCCCCCCTCAGGTTTTTCAGGGGGGGAAAACTGATACTAATATGGAAAAAATAAAGGATTTTCAGTATTATATGCATATTATTTGGAATGCACTTTTTGAGGCAGACAATCTTGGAAAGGAGGCGCGAATGACATTCTGACATATGGTGAAAGGGGTGCATGGGGCAAACAAGGTTTGGAACCACTGTGATAGATGAAGCACCTGCAGACTTTGTGATTTTCATGTGCTCTTTGATCTTGGCTGCATCCTTCTTGATCATGCGAATCGTTGATTCGTTGACGCCATGCTGGCGTGCGAGATCAACTTGCCGTGTTCCTTTCTCCAAATCTTGAACAATTTGGTACTTCACCTCGTAGCTTAAGGAACGTCGTGTCTTCTTTGGCTTAGTGCCGCTGGGTCCAGGTAAGGAAAGGTATCTCTCTTGTGGCGGTGGTGGTCCGGCGGAAGCCATTTTACGGAACAATGGATGCGCGTTTACACGGAGTGGCCTTGAGAGATGAAACTGCCGCGGCTAGGTCAAGCATCGTCTTTCCTCCCTCCCTCCCTCCATCCCCGGGGTGGTCGCGTCATAATACTTTAAGCCAATTACAGCTAGCAGCAGAGGGGGGTAGGGATGCATGGCCAATCACAGTCCGATACGTCATATGATGTCAGTGATAACGCAACAAAGACACACACTGCGCAACCTTACCGCGCCGCTTGCCCAAGCGGAGGGAGGAGGAGGAGGGAGAGGCAGGCGGGCGGGTGGCGCAAATCTAAAAATAGCGTCTCGAGCCGGACACTCACCGCGTATATGATGAAAAAATCCGTGTTAAGTGAAAGTTCAGCTCTGACGAGGCACCGCTAAGTGAAACCGCGTTAGGCGGGGTAATACTGTGTGTGTGTGTGTGTGTGTGTGTGTGTGTGTGTGTGTGTGTGTATATATGCTGATAACCACAAGGAAAGAAGAAAACACGAAGTTCCCAAGCGCTTTCGTGTAATTCACATCTTCAGGGGTGAGTACAGACTAGAGAGAGTAATACAAATCAAGGTGTATATATACAGAGGAGGGTGAGACCAGGTCCACAATGGTCAGGTATTAGGTGATGACCCTACTAATCTTTAAATAGCACACAACGGTCGGTGGTCAGGTCAGATGGTCAAGTGACCCGGCCTTCTCACCTGATCACAAATCTTCTTAATTACAAAATTGTCCAGCTTGTACATGCCGTTACTCAAATTCATGTTGAATGCTTCGGTATGTTTAATAAGACTAGAATCTATGATGTTCCTACTATCAATTGAATTACATGGTAATATTGGGGAGGCATTATCCCAGTCAATGCAATGCTTGTCATCCCTCAAATGAACAAACAGAGCATTGGATTCCTGGCCTGTCCTAACACTGTATTTGTGTTGTTTAATTCTAGTTGCAAAATCTTTACCTGTCTGGCCTAAGTAAAACATATTACATTCCTTGCAAGGAACTTTATAAATGCAACCAATTGTGTTGTTGGGGGGAGTTCTTGATTAACATTTGTTTAACAGTGCATGAGTTTTTAAATGCCACATTGACGTTCCAGGTTTTTAGTTGTGCAGGAATGTGTGAGAAATTTTTGTGAAATGGTAATATTAAGGTATTCTTATGGTCATGAGTGGGCTTGGGATCAGTTCTATAAAAAGTTTTCTTAGTAATGTTTAAGCATTTGTTTATGAAAGATCTAGGGTATTTAAGGTTTGAGCCAATATTATATATATATTTGTATTCCTCATCGATGAATTCCGGACTGCAAATTCTCAAGGCACGTAAAAACATTGTTGAAAATACTGACTGTTTGACTTTATTATGGTGGGCAGAATAATAATGAATGTATGAACACACATTAGTTGGTATTCTATAAATACTGAACTTAAAAGTGTTACCTATTCTGTGTATCAGACAGTCTAGGAATGGCAATTTACAGTCTTGCTCTAATTCCACAGTGAATTTGATCGAGGGAGCGAAGTTGTTAAGTTGTGGCAGGAAAGCTTTTAGGTCCTCATTACATGGCCAGAGACATAATACATCGTCAACATGTCTAAACCAGACTGCTGAGGGTGGTAAAATATTACTTAATAGTTTCTTTTCAAAGAATTCCATATATAGGTTGCTTAATACAGGTGAGAGTGGATTACCCATTGCCATACCAAATTTTTGAGCATAATATTCCCCATTACATTCGAATTTGCAATCCTTAATACATAGTTTGATGAGTTCGATGAAGGAAAGAAGAAAACACAGTGATTTACTTGCATATATATATATATAATATATATATATATATATATATATATATATATATGCTATATATATATATATATATATATATATATATATGCTGATAACCACCAGGAAAGAAGAAAACACGAAGTTCCCAAGCGCTTTCGTGTAATTCACATCTTCAGGGGTGAGTACATCTAGTCTGTACTCACCCCTGAAGATGTGAATTACACGAAAGCGCTTGGGAACTTCGTGTTTTCTTCTTTCCTGGTGGTTATCAGCATATACCTAGATCACGCGCACCTACAGTGATTTACTTGCATATATATATATATATATATATATATATATATATATATATATATATATATATATATATATATATATATATATATATATATATATATATATGCTGATAACCACCAGGAAAGAAGAAAACACGAAGTTCCCAAGCGCTTTCGTGTAATTCACATCTTCAGGGGTGAGTACAGACTAGATAGAGTAATGCAGAACAAGATGAATATATACAGAGGAGGGTGAGACCAGGTCCACAATGGTCAGGTAATGACCCTACTAATCTTTAAATGGCACACAACGGTTGGTGGTTGGGTCAGATGGGACAGTGACCCGCCCTCTCACCTGATCACAAATCTTCTTAATTACAAAGTTGTCCAGCTTGTACATGCCGTTACTCAAATTCATGTTGAATGCTTCGGTATGTTTAATAAGACTAGATTCTATGATGTTCCTACTATCAATTGAATTACATGGTAATATTGAGGAGGCATTATCCCAGTCAATGCAATGCTTGTTATCCCTCAAATGAACAAACAGAGCATTGGATTCCTGGCCTGTCCTGACACTGTATTTGTGTTGTTTAATTCTAGTTACAAGATCTTTACCTGTCTGGCCTAAGTAAAACATATTACATTCCTTGCAAGGAACTTTATAAATGCAACCAATTGTGTTGTTGGGGGAGTTCTTGATTAACATTTGTTTAACAGTGCATGAGTTTTTAAATGCCACATTGACGTTCCAAGATTTTAGCTGTGCCGGAATGTGTGAGAAATTTTTGTGAAATGGTAATATTAAGATATTCTTATGGTCATGGGTGGGCTTGGGATCAGTTCTATAAAAAGTTTTCTTAGTAATGTTTAAGCATTTGTCTATGAAAGATCTAGGGTATTTAAGGTTTGAGCCAATATTATATATATATTTGTATTCCTCATCGATGAATTCCGGACTGCAAATTCTCAAGGCACGTAAAAACATTGTTGTAAATACTGACTGTTTGACTTTATTATGGTGGGCAGAATAATAATGAATGTATGAACACACATTGGTTGGTTTTCTATAAATACTGAACTTGAAAGTGTTACCCATTCTGTGTATCAGACAGTCTAGGAATGGCAATTTACAGTCTTGCTCTAATTCCACAGTGAATTTGATCGAGGGGGCTAAGTTGTTAAGTTGTGGTAGGAAAACTTTTAGGTCCTCATTACATGGCCAGAGACATAATACATCATCAACATATCTAAACCAGACTGCTGAGGGTGGTAAAATATTACTTAATAGTTTCTTTTCAAAGAATTCCATATATAGGTTGCTTAATACAGGTGAGAGTGGATTACCCATTGCCATACCAAATTTTTGAGCATAATATTCCCCATTGAATTCGAATTTGCAATCCTTAATACATAGTTTGATGAGTTCGATGAAGTCATCTTTCGAGACGGGCAGTGAAATGTTATCCAGGGAATCTATGAGGAACTCTAGTAAATCATCAACTGGGACCTTTGTAAAAAGTGACGTTACATCAAAGCTGACCAGTTTAAAATCATGATTAATGTGCAAGTTATTGAGTTTATCAACCAGATCCATATTATTCTTGATATTGGAGTTAGAAATGTTGCCAACTAGGGGATTTAGTAAGGAAACTAACCATTTAGATAGTTTATAAGAGATTGACCCAACAGAGCTAATGATGGGTCTTGCTGGGTTATTGGGCTTGTGGGTCTTGATTAAACCGTACATGTAAGGCAGTGGAGGGGACGTTGAAGTAAGATGTTTAATGAGAGTAGCTTTGCCTCTCAATAGGGACTTAAGTTTTTTGTTGAACTGGTTGTTGACAGTGTTGAGAGGATTATTTATGAGTTTAGAATATGTTGTAGTGTCACATAAAAGGTCATTCATTTTTGAGATATAGTCATCTTTGTTTAAAATCACTACTGTGTTGGCTTTATCTGCTTTAGTGACATGTAGATCCTTATTTTTCTTAAGGGCTTGGAGTGCTTTGGTGAATCTTTCTGGACAGTTTGAAACACAAGGCTTGGACATAGATGCATACACTACACCTTTACACATGTTCACGTCTTCACTTGTCAAATTACTGAATTTCTCCAAATTGCAAAATGCTCTGGCTATGTCAACACTGTCGACTCCCTTGTTGGAACCATCAAAACTTAAACCATAGCCGAGGGCACACAAGGTATCATTGTCTAGTTGTTTAGAGGAGATATATACAGTGACCCCTCGTTTAACGAACACCTCGGTTAATGTAATTTCGATTAACGAACTGCCTTCCATAAGGATCTTCAATTCGGTTAACGAAAAAAAATTCGGTTAACGAACTGACCTCAACATGTTTTCGCTTGCACTGACTTGGCAACCAGCTTTAGTATCAGTCCGCCAATACATTAATCGGTTCTAGGGCTTAAATTCCTTACTATTTGAGTAAATATCAAGAAGTTTATACTATTCAATAATTTTGAAAGTTTAATATTCAATTTTTTAGTCATTTGGACAATTATTGAACATAATTGAAGGTAAAGTGACTAGTTTAATGCGCGGCATCCAGCCTCTTAACACAGCAAACAGGAGTTAGTCTCTCTCTGTTTTCACTGGAGGTAACATCTTGCTTGAGACTCTCTTCAACTAAATGCTTTTTTTCTGTGTTTCCAAGCAAGTTATTGGTCATTTTGAAATATATTTTACATATTGACAATATATAATGCAGTGCAGTGTTGATTTAAAGAAAATAATCTAGAATTACACCAAGAGAGCTAAAATTTTATGGGTGAAATGGCGTCATGGGGTGACTTCTCTTCCACCCCAATGCCTTCTCTTCTTCCTTCTCCTCCACCCCCATTCTAAATCCCATCATCATCATCATCATCCAGGAGCCTTCTACATACACACCTCAAAGTAAGTGAACTTTTCTACCATTTTTGTTGAATTTAGGAAATTTTTGGTGAGCTGGAACCAATTACCCAAAAACCCATTGAAACAATGGTTTCGGTTAACGAACGACCTTCTGGAACGGATTGAGTTCGTTAACCGAGGGGTCACTGTATATAGATATAGTGATTTATGGGAATTTTTGGAGTGTCTGATTATATGCATTTTTGGCTTTACTTTGTATATACTTTTCTGTAAGCAAAAACCAATTACCCAATATCCCATTGAAATAATGGATTCGTTTAACAAAATTTTCGGTTAACAAACGACTCTGTGGAACGAATTGTGTTCGTTAACCGAGGGACCACTTGTACAGAACAGTACAGAACAGTACAGTACAGAACAGTATAGAACAGTACAATGCGGAACAGTACAGTACAGAACAGTACAGTATAGTACAGTACAGTACAGAACAGAGCAGTACAGTACAGTACAGTACAGTGCAGTGCAGTGCAGTACAGTACAGTGCAGTGCAGTACAGTACAGTACAGTACAGTACAGTACAGTGCAGTACAGAACAGTACAGAACAGTGCAATGCAGTGCAGTGCAGTACAGAACATAACAGTACAGTACAGTACAGCACACTACAGAACTATTATAATACACCTTAATGGTAACTTAGCCCCTAAGTAGCACTGGGGTGTTAAATATTAAGGTTAAATAAAGTTCATGGGGTAATAGAATGTGAATATTACTGTGAACATTTACCAAACTAATTTGTTCCTTTTGATGTGGTTATAGCGGGCATCTTGGCCCTGCTGGACGAGAATGAAGATCAGCTGAGAGTGTTTGCCCTGGAGAGATTAAATGAGATCACCGACACTTTCTGGCCCGAGATAGCTGACTCCATACAGAAGATGTATGTTATAATTATTCCTTTGGTAAAGTGAAAATATGTTTTGTGTGTGTACATAAGAACATCGGTCCGACTAATTACCCAAATGTAGCCACAATGAAGTCAAATAAGGTTCTACATGAATAAATCGGACTGCCAATCACTTCTCGACTAGTATTTGGTGTCACAAAGTCACAAAAAATTGGAAAACTTACTTTAATCTGAGTTAATAGATCACGTGCCTGTACCGAGGGAGCGAGTAATTACCCAAATGTACCCAAATGTAGTCGCAATGAAGTCAAATGATGGTCCTACAAGCTTAAATCGGGCTGTGAATCACTTCTCGATTATTATTTGGTGTCATAAAGTCACAAAAAATTGGTAAACTTAATTTAATCCGAGTTGTGTTAGGTTAGGTACATGCACTTGATCTATTAACTCAGATTAAATTAAGTTTACCAATTTTTTGTGACTTCGTGACACCAAATACCAGTCAAAAAGTGATTGGCAGTCCGATTTATTCTTGTAGGACCATCATTTGACTTCATTGCGGCTATGTTTGGGTACATTTGGGTAATTACTCGCTCCCTCGGTACATGCACGCGATCTATTAACTCAGATTAAATTACTTTTTCCAATTTTTTTTTTTTTACTTTGTGACACGAAATACTAGTCGAGAAGTGATTGGCAGTCCGATTTATTCATGTAGAACCATTATTTGACTTCATTGCGGGTACATTTGGGTAATTAGTCGGACCCTAAGAACATAATACAGTAGTAAGCTAGGTACAGTAAAGTATATTATTAATGATAACTTACTTTGTGCTTTAATGGCTAACCAACAGAGAAAGACTTGAAGAGGATGGAGACTTCCCTAAGCAAGAGTTGGCAGCCCTGCTGGTGTCTAAAGTTTACTTCCACCTGGGGTCTTACCTGGACTCTCTCACCTATGCCCTGCGCTCAGGTCCCATGTTGCACCAGGACCCCAACCAACTGTACATTGACACCATCAAAGGTGAGCTGTTGTCTAGGCAGCTCTTGTACATAAATCATTGGCCACTTATACAGTAGTATATTTTAGAAAGAACATGGACAATCTTCCATTGTTTTGTGATACTTCCTACTTGATATTGCCTTATCACAACAAACTGTTTTAATTTATAGTTATTATCTGTATCAGAATACAGGGTGAGAAGAAATAGTTAATTTTCAAGACAACTAAAGGGTGTGTGTGTGTGTGCGTCCATTTGTTTATTCTTTCTTCCTGAGGTGGAAAACTTCCTCCCAGAATCTCAATGTGGCTTTAGACCATCACGTGGCACCACTGACATGATCTTTGCTGCCCATCAGATACAGGAAAAGTGCAGAGAACAGCGTCGTGACCTTCATTGACTCGGTCAACGGGGACCCCCTATGGTGATCCTCAGCCGTTTTGGCTGCTCACCACAATTCATCGCCATTGTGAGGCAGCACCACGATGGTACGAATGGCAGTGTCCTGCACAACGGCACCCAGTCTGAGTTCTTCCCCATCCAAACGGGGTTAAAACAGGGATGTGTAGTGGCACCAACTCTCTATTCAATTTTCTTAGCTGCCTTCCTTTCTTGTGCCAGTGCCAATTTAGCCAGTCGGGTTGACATCGAGTACCTGGTGAAGGATCTTTTCAACATAAGACAATTCCAGGCAAGAACAAAGGTGTTGGCAGCTTCCATTACTGAACTTTAGTATGCAGAAGACCTCACCCTTGTCGCTCACACTGAACGTGACCTACAGGAGATCCTAAACACCAACACAGATGCGTATGCACACTTCGGCCTTGAGGTGAATGTACGTAAGACTCAGATTCTCTTTCAACTTACCCCTGGTTCAGACACGCCTCCACCATCCTTCCAGCTTAACAGTACTTCCCTCTCTAATATTACCCATTTACAGTGTCTTGGCTTCAAATAGTCCACCACCACGGGCATCGATGAAAAGATTTAGCATCGGATCAGATGTGCATCTGGAGCCTTTGGCAGACTCTTTACCCATATCTTAAACTGATTGGCAGCGAGATATGGGTCACATACAGGAGGCACCTCAGGGCACTTGAAATCTTTCGCCAACGCAGTCTACGTTCCATCCTCCGAGTTCGCTGGGAAGACGAGAGAACAAATGCCAGTATTCTCGCTGACACCAACTGTAGGAGCATCAGGGCTACCATTATCCACGAACAACTACGCTGGACTGGCCATGTTACCCACATGGACGACAGTACACTGCCAAAGCAGCTACTTTACAGTCACCTAACGAATAGTAAACATAATGCCAGCGGGCAACTGAAAAGGTATAAGGATAGGTTAGGTTAGGTTAAGAAAAACCTGAAAAGGTGCAAAATTGACCCCCTCACCTGGGAGGTGATCACTCCACACTGTAACGCTTAGAGGAGCACCACACGAGAAGGTGTCAATACATTTAATTTAGCCCGATTGCACACCGAGGCAGACAAGCACCAACGCCGGTAAGATGCTGCCGTTCCCACTCCCGCACTAGATGTAGCCCTCCACAAGTGTAACATCTGTGGACAGGCCTGCTGATCCCGTATCAGCCTCTCTAGTCACCTGAAAGCTCACCAACGAAGGTGACATCCTTAATAACTCATATCATTGTATCATAGCTGGATGATCTTTGTACTCGATTCTGAGTGACAGCAAAATAGTAGGTGTGTGTTTGTGTGTGTGGTTATATAACAGTTATATGTGTCCCCAGTACACGCCATCGATCATTACATCAAGCTACGAGCCCAGAAGGATGCCAAGATGGATCCCCGACTAGAGACGCTCCTCAACAACATGTTTCAGCGGTGTATTGAAGACCAGCAGTACCGCCATGCCATAGGTATAGCCCTGGAGACCCACCGCATGGACTGGTTCAGGGAGGCCATCATGACCTCTGTGAGTAAGGCTGTACTCTACTGAATATATTTATATTTCTAAACTCTTGTTCCAGGTGTACATGTAGCCCTCCACACATGCAACATCTCTGGATGGCCCTCTCAATCTCATATAGGCCTCTTGAGTCACCTCAGAGCTCACCAGCTAAGGTGACATCCTTAATAACTCATATCATTGTATCATAGCTGGATGATCGTCACACTGAATTCCGAGTGACAGCTAAGTAGTAGTAAGGTATAGTAGGTCACAGCTTCTACACCTAAAACTGGTTCATGCAGCTCGTTAACTTAGGGTGTGGTTGTTGTGCTGGCGACAGCTTCTACACCTTAAACACTGGGTCATGCAGCTTGTTAACTTAGGGTGTGGTTGTTGTGCTGGCGACAGCTTCTACACCTTAAACACTGGGTCATGCAGCTTGTTAACTTAGGGTGTGGTTGTTGTGCTGGCGACAGCTTCTACACCTCAAACACTGGGTCATGCAGCTTGTTAACTTTGGGTGTGGTTGTTGTGTTGGCGACAGCTTCTACACCTTAAACACTGGGTCATGCAGCTTGTTAACCTAGGGTGTGGTTGTTGTGTTGGTGGCAGCTTCTACACCTTAAACACTGGGTCTTATAACTCGTTAACTTAGGGTGTGGTTGTTGTGTCGGCGTTAGCTTCTACACCTTAAACAAATTTACGCCCAGGTGGCCCTTGGGTCAGCCATCCTCGAACACAAGGGGGCAACCATTATTATTATTATTATTATTTGTGTGTGTGTGTTTAAAGTTTTATCAGTATAAGGTTCTCAATCTTGCTTTGTTATCACATTATGTCAAGTGTTGAACTAAAGTTTGTAAGCAGCTGGTATTATGAAAGGTTTGCTTCCCTCTGTACTGTGTTTAGAGGCCAGTATGAGGTGTCTAGGCAGATACTGTGCTGTACAGTACTCTCAGATCACAAGTGACCATTAGAAGTATCTGAATGTACTCTACTGTTATGAGATGGTCAATTATCATGATTTATATGAGAAAAAGAATTAGTTTATATTATATTACAGGATGACATCGTAGGGAGTCTGACCTACTCGTACAAGATAGCCATGCAATACATAGAGCAGCGCAAGTTCCGCGACCAAGTTTTGGAACAGTTGGTGTCGTTGTACCAAGGTCTGGACACCCCAGACTACGTCAACATGTGTCAGTGTTTGATCCACTTGGACAAACCCCACGAGGTCGCTTCAATACTTGATAAGCTGATTAAGAACGACAGTCTGAGGAGTGAAGTAATGGTAAGTGTGTTGTCCTGTTTTATTGCTAATACAGTCATGTCGCATCTTACGCACATTCAACTTCATGCTCTTGGCTTAGGAAACAGTGAGTGTATGGCTGGGGGAGATAACGCCATATAAGACACACGGCCACCCACCCCCCCATTGCTGTAGGGAGTATTAAGGTAAAAACTTTGGTGTGTACAGTACCAGTAAATGCGAGGAATAAATAAAAATAAATAAGTTGCAACAGAAAATACTGTACAGTCAACCCTCGCTTTGCACGGTCCCACTTTACTCGTTTCCATGTTTACGCGGTACCCTGCCGAACACGGAATGCTCACTTTCTGCGGTGTGTGTACCCTTTTACGCAGAGAGCGGCGCGAGTAGGGTGCGCACAAGGTCGCCCAGTCATCAAAACATTACCGAGTTCTTCACCTGCCACCCACCACAGCTGGCCCAAGTCAGTGATAGTGATAATGAGTGAGGATATGGACTTTGAGGGGCTTGACAAAGAGGCCCTGCAAGCCTCTGTGGTGGATAGTGATACTATTGATACAAGTGATACAGGTGAGGGCCAATAATCTGCCCTCTGCCTCGGAACCCACCCCCCATCCCCGTGTGCCCAGCCATCTTTTCTACTAATGTAAGTGTTAAAAAACCTAATATTATTTATATTTCTCTTAATTATTAATTGTGTGTGCATACCATCATAAAATTAAGAAGTAATTTTACTACAACGTAGGTATTGTGTCTGAAAAAGTGGAGTTTGGGGGTCGGCCTGGTCTCTATTTCAATTAATCCCATATGTTATGTTGTTCACTTAACGCGTTTCTCACTTTACGCGGGCCGCCATGGGTTCAATTGACTGCGTAAAGTGAGGGTTCACTGTATTGCCAAACCAGTAAATAAAATCCAAGTGAATGTTTAACACAGTCACCATTTACATACACTCCCTGGTTCACCATAGACCATGAGGGACGCAGCCTCCACTGTCTCCCTAGCAATCCCCCCACTCTGCACCCCCCTCTCGCTCCCTTTGTGTTTGTCCTTATGACAAATATTACTTTTCCTTTTTTACAATAAGTATGTAGGACGGTGTGTGCCTGTAATTGAGTAGAAATAAATGAAGAAAGTTATGTACGGTAAAGCCTCGAATAACGTCGTTAATGTGTCCTCTAATATTGCAGTGTGGGGTGAATCATCTTGTAGCGAATCATTAATTACCATAAAAATAAAGCAATAATAATGAGATGTGTTCCCAAGTGTGACCTTTTCATATTTTTTGTGTGGCGTTTTACCCTCTTATCCCCCAAAATCAATACAATTAATGAAAATTGCAAACTATATTCTTTAAATAATGTTTCTGAATGGGCCTTATACAATATACTGTAAATGAATAATAATATGGTCACACAAGAGGAGATGGGACACCATTGTTTTCCTTTGTGTTTACAGCCGGGAATCCGGGACGATAGTTTTACACAAGAAAACTAAGAAAATAAGACCCTGGTTGTAAAAAAATTAATATACATGTTTTAAGTAACGTTATTTAATGTTAATAAATGGAACAATCGAAGTAGCTAACCACTAATGGCAAAGAAAAATAAAGATGGATTGGGAACACCAACATATATGTGCGCATTTAAGGATACCGCGTCATTTATCTTAAGAATATGTACAAAAGATTCATTATTGTTTATTACTGAATATGTATTTGATTGAATTAATGTTTATATATGTGAAATGAACAATACAGGTTGTACCTCTCTAGTCCGGCAACCTCGGGACCTGACCGGTGCCGGACCATGGAAATTGCCGGACCATGGAAATTCACCCTTTTCCTGGATAGATAGTGACTTGTGCTTATGCCTGGAAGCACTAGCACCACTTTCTCTGCATCATGGTCTCTTTGAAGACATATTGAAGGGTTAAATGTCGTATAGTAGCTTCTCAAATTTCGCGAGTTTTTAATTCCTAACGTATTTTATTGGAACACACAAAAAAATAAATAAATAAAAATTGACGCCGCAAACTTGAATTTCGACGGGTTTGAACGGCCCGCCAACGTGCAGACGACGTGCATAATTGAGTAAACAGCGTCATTTCTCTTATGTACAAAAGATTCATTATTGTTTATTACTGAATGTCTTTTTTATTGAATTAATGTTTATGTGTGCAAAATGAGCAATACAATTCATTAATAATACGTAGAAAATTAAAACACATGAGGAAATGACACAGCATTGTTTTCGTTGATTACAAAACCAGTGACTGACTGGTTCTACATATAAAACTGAAGAAAATAAGACCTTGGTTGTAGCTGTAGTAAAATTAATATGGTTGTTTTAAGTAATGTTATTTAATGTTAATAAATGGAACAATAGAAGTAGCTAACGATAATGGTAAAGAAAAAGAGAGATCGCATATGTAAGTGCGCATGCGCACACGTGAAAACATATCATTACTTTACATAAGAATATGAAAGCAACACTTATTTACTGTTCATATATATTTTAATTAATGTTTCTGAATTTGTTTTTATTGAATTAATGTACGTGTGTGCAAAATTAACAATACAATTTATTAATAATACGTGAAATATTAGAGGAGACGAGACCGCTGCCAGCATTGTTTATGTTAAAGCTTACGAAACCAGTGACTGATTGGTTCTACATATAAAACTGAAGAAAATAAGACCCTGAGTTTATCTGCAGTAAAATTAATGTAAAAAATGAATATGGTTGCTTGAAGTACCTGTAATGTTATTTAATGTTCATAAATGGAACAATATAAGTACCGTATATACTCGTCTATAACCCCCCCTCGTTTATAGGTCGACCCTGGTTTTTTGACCAAGAAATTGTTAATTTACGATATTCCTCGTTTATAGTTCGACCCACGTTTTTGAGGGTAATGGAACAACAAAACCTTCACTAAAAACGCTCTATGTCCTATAAACTGAGGCTCGCCGTGCATGAAACACGAGTGCCGAATGCAAATTGTTTACCATATATTATTACGACACTTTACACTGAAACGCGGGTAGTTGCAACAAAAATATTGTATATTTCCATTCAAGTATTTATTCAAGTCAATTAGGAGGGAATATTATTGTAATACAACAGTCTTTTAACTAAACCATTCAAAAAGCGATTACGGTAACATCTTTTGAACGAAAGAAAGCGAAAGTCATTGCTTTCGTCACGATTTTATCCCACTTTCCACTGAAATATGTACGTAATTTCAGCAGAAATATTACATTTCCGTGAATGTATTATATCAAGCACAGTATGAATAGAATATCATTGTAATATAACAGAATTTTAACCGAAAACACTTAAAAAAACGAGTAACATCTCAAGAACAGAAGCTTAGGTAAAGTCTTTTGTTTTCGTCATGTATTTTATCCTATTTTACATTGAAATACATCACGTTTCAGCAAAACTAGTTTTTATTTCCGAGAATATATTTGTTCAGGCGCAGTTTAGGTGAAATATACGTGTGATGTAATAGTTTTTTAACTGAAAACGATTCGAAAAACACGTGTACCGTCTAGTCCTGTTCAAGGAGAGGACTGGGAGAAGCTGTTTGGTGCTGCAGACGATGACAAGGAAAATGATTTTGATGGCTTTTAATGAAAATATTCAGAAATATGGTATCGTAGTATTTATTCAAGTCAATTAGGATAGAATATTATTGTAATACAACAGTTTTTTAACTGAAAACCATTCGAAAAGCGATTACGGTAACATCCTTTGAACGAAAGAAAGCGAAAGTCATTGCTTTCGTCACGATTTGATCCCACTTTCCACTGTAAAACGTACGTCATTTCAGCAAAAATATTACATTTCCGTGAATGCATTATATCAAGCACAGTATGAATAGAATACCATTGTAATATAACAATATATTAACCAAAAACTATTAAAAAAACTAGTAACTTCTCTTCAACATCGGAAGGTTAGGTAAAATATTTTGTTTTCGTCATGTATTTTATCCTATTTTACATTAAAATACATCACGTTTCAGCAAAACTACTATTTATTTCCGAGAATATATTCATTCAGGCACAGTTAAGTTAAAATATACATGTGATGTAACAGTTTTTTAACTGAAAACGATTCGAAAAACACATGTACCGTCTAGCTGATACAGCTGGTGGTGCGTGGTGCGTCGTTGTAAACAATGGGAGGTTGAAGTAGATTACCGGGTATTATATTAAGTGTGAAATATTGAAAAGGTTTTCAATACCGGTATTTTTTGTAGATCAATGAAAACTGTGATACCGTATATGATATTATAAGTTAGCCTGTGCTAAGAACTTCAACATAGACTACTGAAAGCACGTTGTAAGGTAATTTAGCCTGTTGTAAGTTGGTGAGCTTCATTTACTGAAGGAACTGCACAACTTTTCATTACTAATTGGTACATATTTTACGTTTCCATTGTTTACTGGCAGTAAATGGTAAATATTTTTCATGTCTGAAGCTAAAAGTTGCTCCTCGCCCTTCCCATCATGCACGGGTTCAATCTAACAAAATTATTACACATGTATAGGACGACCCCCAATTTTTTGCCTAAAAATTTGGTCTTAAAAACTCGAACTATACACGAGTATATACGGTAGCTAACCATTACGTACTGGTAAAAAAAAAGTGAGACTGCTCGTATGTAAGTGCGCACATGTGAAAATATATCGTCATTACTCTACATAAGAATATGAAAGCAACACTTATTTACTGCTCATATATATTGAAGGGTTAAATGTTGTACTCTGTATAGACAAGCAGAGAGAGAGAGAGCAGCCGAACTGCCGGATGTAAACAAACCTTAGTTTCCCGCGGCTTTTTTTTTTTTAAGGGGATTAGCCCACCCGGGCATAGGTCACTGACCCACATTGGGGCCTGAGGGGCAAAAATTTAATACTCCTGTAATAATAATAATAATAATTCAGATAAGGAAAAACAAAAAATAATAATAATAATAATAATAATAATAATAATAATAATAAGCTGCCTATCTACCTATTGGACAAACTAAAATCGTTCCGGACCACGGGAGTTTCCGGACCACAGAATGCCGGACTAGAGAGGTACAACCTGTACAATTCATTAATAATACGTAGAAATTAAAACACACAAGAGGATAAGAGACCGCATTGTTGTCAGTGTTTACCGCCATAATGTCAGTTATCCACCTGAAACTGAAGAAAATAAGACCCTAGTTGTTGTTGTAGTCAAATTAATGTAAAAAATTTGTATGTTTTAATTACAACTGCTCCTTCACCTTACGACAATACGATAGGGTTAGGGACCTAAATCCAGGTTGTAAGTCAAAAATGCTTAAATAATACATAGAAAATCTTCTCAGCACCACAAAACTCACACTTTTAAGCTTGCCAGCCATTTTAAATTGAATTACAAACAAAAATTTTGTCAGTACACAGCGCAATCACTGACGTCGGGAATCGAAAATACGTAATTTGACAATTTTGGTACGACTGAGGCGGTCGTATGTCCGGATGGTCATAAGTTGAGTAGGTCGTAAGTCGAGGAGTAGCTGTAATGTTATTTAATGTACAGTAGAAGTAACCACTGATATTAAAGAAAAAGTGAGACTCATAATGGAACGCCAATGCATACGTGCGCACTCAAGTAAACATAGTCATTTATCTTAAGAATATGTACAAAAGATTCATTATTGTTTATTACTGAATGTGTATTTGATTGAATAATTGTTTATATATGGTTCTTTATTATTATTATCAGTGTTATTATTATTTATTTTTTAATTTTGTATTTATTATAAATTTTAAATACTTTGAACTAATTATTATTATTTATATTGTAATTATTATTACATTTACTGGAAGCAATAATTTCAAACTACAAGTATTTGAAAACACCTGGAGAAGCACAAGTTGATCATTGATTCCCAATATGGCTTCACAAGCGGGTATTCATGTCTAACTAATATATTAACATTCTTTTCATCTGTTTTCGAATCAGTGGACGAGAGGCACAATTATGATGTGGTATATCTTGAATTTAGCAAAGCCTTTGACAGAGTCCCCCACGAAAGACTAATAAGAAAAGTGGAGGCTCGTGGCATTAACGGAGATATTCTAAAATGGATTAGGTTGTGGCTACAGGACAGGAAACAGCGAGTGAGCATTAACGGCACTAAATCCCATTGGAGCAACGTTACTAGTGGAGTTCCCCAAGGCTCAGTACTCAGACCATTATTATTTATTATATACATAAACGACATAGATATCGGTGTAGACAGCAACATAAGTAAATTTGCTGATGACACTAAAATAGGGCATGTAATTAAATCTGATGAGGACTCCACAAAACTACAAGCAGATCTAAAAAAAAAAATTAATGGTCTGAAAAATGGCAGATGAAATTCAATGTGGACAAATGTAAAGTACTCAGTGTAGGAGATGTAAACAGGGATACCAGATACCAGATGAACAATGATGTTATTGAGAAATCCGACTGCGAGAAAGATTTAGGAGTAATGATAAGTAGGAATCTTACACCAAGTAAACAATGTGTATTTGCTTGAAACAAGGCTAATAAAGTACTTGGGTTCATACAATGGAGTGTTAGTTACAAGACTAGCGAGGTTATCCTAAAACTATATCTTGCGCATGTGAGATCTCACTTGGATTATGCAGTTCAGTTCTGGTGACTGTACTACAGAGTGGTTATAGAATCCTTGGAAAGAATTCAGAGAAGAATGACAAGACTAATCCCGGGCATTAGGAACCTTGAGTACAGAGACAGGTTAAAGCATTTTAATTTACACTCCCTCGAGAGACGTAGAGTGAGGGGCGATATGATCGAGGTGTATACAGTGGTCCCTCGGTTAACGAACACAATTCGTTCCACAAAGTCGTTCGTTAACCGAAACCATTGTTTCAATGGGATTTTGGGTAATTTGTTCCAGCTCACCGAAAATTACATACAAAGTAAAAAAAAATTCAGTAAAGTACACTTACTTTGAGGTGTGTATGTAGAAGGCTCCTGGTTGATGATGATGATGATGATGGGAATTAGTAGTGGGGGTGGAGGAGAAGGGAGAAGAGAAGGAAGTGGAAGAGAAATCACCCCATGCTTGATGTCGTCATTTCACCCATAAATTTTTAAGTTCACTAGGTGTAATTCAAGATTCTTTTCTTTAAATCAACACTGCACTGCACTATATATTGTCAATATGTTAAATAAATTTCAGAATGACCAATAATTGTACTGTAAAAACGTAAAAATACTCTGTGTTCAAGAGACCCACAAGCAAGATGTTTCCTCCACTGAACAGTGATACAAACTGAGGCCTTGGTGGGTGAGTAAAGTGGCTGATGGGCGCACCAAATACTAGTTCCCTGTACTGCAATTATGTTAAATAAGTGTTAAAATTACTAAAAAATTTAATATAAGACTTGGAAAATTATTGAATAGTACAACCTTCTTGATATTTACTCCAATTTTAATGAATGTAAGCCCTAGAACCGATTTCTGTATTGGTGGACTAATCTTCCAGCTGGTGAGCAAGTCAAAGTATGTCGAAACATTTTCGTAAGAATTTCGTTAACCGAATTGAATATTCTTATTGAAGGTAATTCGTTAACCGAGGGACCACTGTAAATGGAAGTCAGGGCTAAACAAAGGGGACATTACAAAGGTACTAAAACTATCCAACCAGGAGCGAACTTGTAATAATGGTTTTAAATTAGACAAATTTAGATTTAGGCACGAAATAAGTAAACATTGGTTTGGAAATGGAGTAGTGGATGAGTGGAACAAGTTACCAAACATCATCATTAACTCGAATACGCTGAATAGCTTCAAACATAGGTTGGATGGATATATGAGCAATAGGGGTTGGGTGTAATTAGGACTGCCCAGTATGGGCCAATAGGCCTGTTGCAGTTTCCTCCATTCTTATGTTCTTATATTTTTACTAAAATTTTTCCCTAGTGCAAACTATAGTATGATTACAGTGGGGTATGCTATAACGAACGGATCCTACTACGAATATTCCTATAACGAACGGTTTTACCTATAAAATTGAGAATGCTATAACAAACGAAACTCCTACATCGAACAATTTTTTTTTTTTTTTTTTTTTTTTTACTAATTTATTGTTTTTTTTATTACAAGCATTAATGATATTCTTTATTTCAGGGGTTTAGATGCATATTTATGCACTTTTTTATAATTTTTACAATTTTATATTATATTTTTCAGTGTTAAGTGGTTGTATTTGGGGTCCTGGAACGGATTAATCCTATAACGAACGAATGCTATAACGGACAAGGTTCTAGAACCAATAGATTCGTTATAGCATACCCCACTGTATATTCAAATTAATCACTATCTTATGAGAATTCCAGCAATGTAAATTATATTCTCCCCGGTCACTTCTGTGACATCTTATAAACAAAAAACAAAACTCTATCTAAGGACATAAATTAACAAATTAATACTTCACTAGATCTTAGGCCCCAACTGTCAAACATGTCACTGTTACCTCCCCCCCCCCCCCAATCTTCCCAGCCAGGGTGGTGGTTATAGACTTGCAGATTTTATCTTCTATAATATCTCAGACTAAAGTTAAGAGAATATACTTTGCATTGCTAGAATCCTTGTAAGTCAACGAATAATTTGAATATTTAAACTTCATATATTTTGCACAAGAGATAAAAATTTTAGCCCTTTGTGATACAATTAGTTAAAACTAAAATTTGTATGTCTAATGCGAACCATAGCATGTATATATTCAAACTAATCGCTATCTTATAAGAATTCCAGCAATGTTAATTATACTCTCCCAGGTCAGTTCAGTGAAATTTTATAAGAGAAAAACTTAGTCACTCTTAAGAACAGATAAATAAATAAGCACTAGACCTTTGCATCAACTGTCAAACACATCACCTCCCTCCCTCCCTCCCCCCCCATCTTCCCAGCCAGTAAACAGACCATTTCGCATCCCTTAATCTTAGCTGTGTTGATTTATGAGTGTTTCTTTTAACATAATACGACAAAAAACAAACACTGCTTTGTTTTTTCTAGGAGATGGGCTGAGGAGCATCTGGGTAGACTGTCAGTCTCTTTAGTATTTTGTGTTTCTCTCAAGTACCAAACTAAATTATTCCATTGAAACAACACTTGGATTTAGTGCGAATTCGGTTTAAAGTGACCTCTCTTGGAACGTATCTCGCGTTATAGCGACTTTCTACTGTGTCATAGCTGGATGATCGTCATGTTCGATTCCGAGTGACAGCAAAGTAATAATAATAATAATAATTAACGGTTTATTGAAAAAGTTCTGCAGCCCGAGGGCTGAAAATATACATTGGTCATAAATGACTTAATACATACATTGACATTGGTGGTTTAACAAAAGCCTTCATTAGAGAAAGGTAAAGGAACATACAGTGAACATACAGATTAATGTTTACAGTGGAGGTCACGTAGATCATGTGAGCTGAGGTGTTGAACAGCAGACACGAAGTGTAGTATTATAGGGGGCAGGGAAAAAACACTTTTATTTGAGTTGCAGGCTGCACTTTTCAGGCATCGTTTGTATGGCTGTAACAAACACCTGTGCAAAATTTCATGCCATTTCATGCATACTTACCCTGCCGCATCGCGAACGACTTTTTGTCAACTTTTAGTGTACAGTTCGTCCCCGAGTTACGTACATCCGACTTACGTACAAACGGCCAATACGTACATCGTTTCTGAAGTCTTTAATTGCAAAAATATTGTCTTAAAAGGGCGAGCAATTTTTAAATTTGGCGGGCGAGCGTATAGTTTGCGTGCCAGCCGCACCGCGCCGCCACTATCACTGACCATGCAGACGACACGCTAGACGCACCAAAGCAACACGTGTGGTCATTGTGCGAACACGTGTGGTCATTGTGCATACTTCTCCTGTGAATTTCTGCCCTATTTTGTACACTTTACTCTGTGTGCAATGACTGGTGTAAAGCGTAAGAGTGGTGAAGCCAGTGGGAGTGCTACGAAACGTCAAGCAATCTCACTAGAGGTAAAAATGGACATAATAAAACTGCTTGACAGTGGTGAAAAGTTGACCAATGTTGCCCGCAAATTTAACCTGAGTCGGTCAACTGTTAATACAATTGATAAGGGCAAAGAAAAGATCAAGGAACATGTGAAATCTGCAGTGCCAATGCAATCTACGATTATAACTAAAAGAAGAGGGAAGGTTCTGGAAGAAATGGAAAAATATCTTGCGGGGATTTTCGAGTTACGTACATTTCGAGTTACGTACAACCTTTTGGTTCCCATTATGTACGTAACTTGGGGACTTACTGTATACCAAAAATTAGGTGTCATTTAATGTTTTCCAGGATAATGATAAATTTTACATGGGCGACATCGATTTAATTCACATGTTATTTTACAGGTACACCGTATAGAAAATCATTACAAGTTCATATTGAAATTCTTTTTTGTGCGGAACCTTGGCATCATTTTCCTAGACAATAATCTTTGCCTAATATATCCATCTCTCGATTCGTATCCCGTCACTTCAGTGCAAGCTTCAGTCATCACTTTTATGCCTCTCTCGACCGCCTGAGTGCTGTTTGGCCACTTGGGCACCACTAATGGTGTCTCAAGAATGTCATTAACCTGTAGATTTGACAGAGAAGCAATGTAAGGAGGCTCAGTCTTGAGTTCATTCCTCCAGTTAATCATGGAATGATAGTTTTTTGCTTGCCACTTTAGTTTCGGAGTCACCACCTTTCTCATGTTGACTACAGGAGGCACATCCTCATTCCCATCTCCATCTTTACCCTCCTCATCAGTATAGTTTAACAAATTCTCGTCAACAGCAGCATCAGAATCTTCCTCCTCCTCTTCAGGTCTGCCAGTGCATTCTTCCTTTTGCTGATTCTCCTCTCTAATTTTTCTTATCATTGAGACAGCCTTTTCTCTAACAGTCATGTCCTCATCTGCACACATACCAAGAAGAAGTTGATCTGTGTGGGCGAAGTATGCATTTCTCTGGACAGCCTTCTTCACTATCGTCTCCTCCTCACTATTCAGGTGTTTCATATATAGCAGGGACTGGAATACGTTCCTTGAGCCGTGTGTTACGTAAGGGTGTATCTTGATGTAAAACCACATTGGAGCACTGAACTTTATTATTGTAATGACAATTCTTTTCAACTCATGGCTGGGTCTTGATGTTGCTACATACAGCCTGAGGATTCTACTCCATAAGGTGTTCCACCTTGACGCACAGGGAGGACCTGGCTCAATAGCAGCCAACTCATCTTCAACAACACCTGTGATAACTCCTTTACAAATCCTATACAGGTATTTCTGATCTCAGGACAGATCTTTCTCCACTTCATCATTAAACACAGGGAAATCAGGGAAACTGACTGGCTGGAAGGCGACAACTGGAAGCTCAGACAAAGACTCCTTGATCTGCTTTCCAATGGGACCACGCCAATGCTCAGGACCACTTGGTTTACCATCATAGTGATAAAAAACTGCGCGGAAAGGCAGCTCATTTCCGTGAAGCTGACATATGAAATAATGGAGCGGGTGACCAAGTAACATTTCAAGACGATGAATGACTCCATTTTCTGATCCTACATTTACATTGGTTCCATCACAACCAACACACACAATGGGCTGCTGGGTTAGATTTTTCTCCACCAGAAACTCGTGAATAGTTTTGGCAATCTGCTTTCCGTGTCCAGTCTTGGGAGTCACATGTGAGATATTCATTGCCAGGCTCAATCATGATGACATAATGATCTTTCACCATCATCCTCGAACTCCATTTATCGGTCTTCTCATTCTTTATCATCACACGAGTGGCGGTCTTCTTACCATCAAAATAGAGTGATGTCAAATTTTCTAAACTAGCCATCTCAATTTCTTGCCTCTTAAATCGGTATTTTTGTCTCGCATCCCTCAGCTTATGTGGTCCAATAACCTGACTCTTTTCATCCTTTGTGATAATGCCATAGTCAGTTAAGGTGGCAGTAGCAATGGCAGCTCCAGCATAATCACTAATCAAGTATCGGTCACAAGCGGCAGCCAGTGTACGGAGTCTTGTCCGCCAACTTACCCAGGTCTCCCCTACATTACAGTACAGTAACACAACATTGAGAAATGAAATGAGAAAAGGCTGATAATCAATATAGACATAGCACCATACTCATCTGCACCAAGACAACTTAAATAAAATAAGAGATATGAAAAAAAAGTTGATAAACACTGGACAGAACATTGCACCGCCACAGTGGCTGTTTGGCTAGTACTGTAGGTAAATTTAAAAATTTCAGTAGAAAATGCGGCAGACTAAACCTCGACATATCAGCTTCAAATTTGGCACGGAGTCTTAGGTATGTATAAGGAACAATGCCTGAAGAGTGCAGCTTTGAGCAAAATTTCACTGCCCCCTATGTAGTAACTACCTCACAGATGGTGTTATGAGGGGCATCACGTGGAGTAGTAGTTCCCTCACAGATGGTGTTATGAGGGGCATCACGTGGAGTAGTAGTTCCCTCACGGATGGTGTTATGAGGGGCATCACGTGGAGTAGTAGTTCCCTCACAGATGGTGTTATGAGGGGCATCACGTGGAGTAGTAGTTCCCTCACAGATGGTGTTATGAGGGGCTTGACATGGAGTAGTAGTTCCCTCACAGATGGTATTATGAGGGGCCTGATGATGTAGTAATTCCCTCACAGATGGATTTATGAGGGGCCTGATGATGTAGTAATTCCTTCACAGATGGTGTTATGAGGGGCCTGATGTGGTATAATAATTCCCTCAGATGGTGTTATGATGGGCATCACATGGTGTAGTAATTCCCTCACAGATGGTGTTCTGAGGAGCCTCACATGATGATGTAGCAACTCATTCACTAGGTGGTGTCGTAGCATCATGGGGACACCACGTGGTCTGGTGTCACAGGACGGTGTGGTCCCAGGCCTCCCCATCGTGGAGTCTTGGGCAATTATCACTGGGTACCTGGGACCTCACTGTGTGAAGGTTAGCTTGGGTAAGACTCAACTGTTACTGCCGAGTAGTTTTTCACTGCCTTAAGCACACACCGCTATTCAACACTGGTTCCATTCCTTTCCTAAATGAAATAGCAACTTCTGGTGAGAACTTGTTGATATTCCAGTGGGGAGGAGGGGTTCAGGGGAGGGATTTGGTATGGGCCAACATAACAGTTGACGTGGCTGCTGCTGAGCAGCGCCAGGTGCGTCTTGACCCGTCGGTGGTCACAGTGTGTGCGTGCGCCACCCGCCCGTCTGTCCGTTCCCCCCCGGCAGCCGGTGCTTCCTCCTGTGTAGTCTTGTCAGTTAGTTCTCTTTCAAACACTGCTGGACACATTTCACTTACATTGTCTGAAGTGAGTCCTTCTTCAAAAGTAATCAATGTAGTTGAAGTGTTTGGTAACAATGTGTTGTGTATAGATGTGGCAGTACAGTGTTATTTTACCCTTATGTGGACAAAGTCAGTGAACTATGAGAACAAGTACAGGTAGTCGTCGACTTACGACCTATGCGACTTACGTCCGTTCGACTTTACGACCGGCGGTACGACAGTTTTGGCCCCAGCCTCCTGACGCTGCCGGGAGCTGGAGCCGCGCGCATCCCCGCGCTCAATTACAAACACGCTCGCTGGTACAGCACACTTCCCTCCGTGTCTGTTTGCCTTGTGCCTTTCTTTTGTCTCGGAAATCTTTCTTGAACCACCACCCCCCCCCAAGATGTCTACCAAGAGGAAACTGTCTTCATCTACTCCTCAACCTGCCAAGAAGCAAAGAAAGGCCATTGATTTAAACACTAAAATGATGGTGATTAAACAGCACGAAGGGGGTAAGAAAGTGAATGAGATTGCACGTGATCTGACGCTATCACACTCTACTGTGTCGACGATTTTGAAGGATAAAGAAAGGATTCGTGAAGCTGTGAAAGGTTCTGCACCCATGCAAGCGACAGTTATAACGAAGCAACGGACTGGGCCTCTCCACGAAATGGAGAAATTACTTTACATTTGGATGGAAGATCAGATCCAGAAACGGACACCGTTAAGCCTTTTTACTGTGCAGACGAAGGCTAGAAGTCTATTTCAGACTTTGAAGGAGCGCGCCGGAGAAGACTACAGTCAAGAATTTGCAGCAAGTACTGGCTGGTTCAAGAGATTCAAGAAAAGATTTCAATTTCATAATGTTCGAGTGACTGGGGAAGCAGCGAGTGCAGACGAGGAAGGAGCACGCAAGTTTGTTGACAGTCTGGATGAATTAATTACGGATGAGGGATATCTAGCAGAGCAGATATTTAATGTGGATGAAACGGGATTGTATTGGAAACGGATGCCAGAACGCACTTACATCCAAAAAGAAGCCAAAAGCATGTCTGGATTTAAAGCATTTAAGGATAGGCTTACTCTGCTGCTTGGCGGGAACATCGCGGGGTTTAAGCTGAAACCTTTCCTAATCTTCCATTCAGAAAACCCGCGGGCGTTGAAAAATGTAAACAAGCACACGCTGCCCGTTTACTTTCGTTCTAACCGTAAAGCATGGATGACACAGGCACTGTTTGAAGACTGGTTTGTAAATTGTTTTATTCCTCAAGCTCGTGAATATTGTTTGACGAAAGAAATTCCTTTCAAGATTTTATTGCTACTGGACAATGCGCCTGGACATCCACCTCATCTATCAGATATTCATCCGGACGTGAAAGTGATTTTTATGCCGCCAAACACGACTTCAATTTTGCAGCCTATGGACCAAGGTTCAATTGCTACTTTCAAGGCTATCTATCTCCGAACCACCTTTGCCCAAGCCATAGCCGCTATAGATGCCGACCCAGAACTATCGTTGCGTGACTTTTGGAAACAGTACAACATTCTTATGGGTATCAAGAATCTGGCAAACGCCTGGGAGGCTGTGACGGAGAAGTGCATGAATGGCATCTGGAAACAGTGTGTTAAGCGCTATGTTCATACTTTTGCAGGATTTGACAGTGAAAATGAGATTGAAGTTATTCGGGAAAAAATAGTAAAACTGGCAAAAGATCTTTCTTTGGAATGTGAAGTGGAAGATGTTGAGGAGTTGCTAGACCAAGAATCAGAGGAACTTACAAATGAAGAGCTAATCGAATTGGAAGAAGAAAATGTAGCAGAAGAAGAAAGGAGAGAAGCAGCGGATAACGAAGAGGAGGAGGAGCCACAAAGGACGTTCACCACTAAGGGATTATCAGAAGGTTTATCTCTACTAAATAAACTTCTTGCCCATTTTGAAGGAATGGACCCAAACATTGAACGATTTGCAAGGATTGAGCGGATGGCACGCAATTCGTTTCGTCCATATCAAGAAATTTACGAGGAGAAGAAGAAACGAACAATTCAGACAAAGCTCACCATGTTCATGAAAAAAACAACTCCTCCGGCTACCCCAAAGGCTGCCCCAGCTGACGACCCCGACGATCCACAGCCAAGCACCAGCGGCCAATAAGATGTTTTTTGTATGTTTGTATGTTTTGCAACTAAAATGTTTTATATGTTTTGCACCTGTATTTTTTTTTTTTTGTATGTTGTGTAAATAATAAACCAATTGTACTGTAATATGCAGTGATTTACTTAAACCTGACGACCGTAACAATAATGAACAAAGAAAATGTTGATAAAATATGACTTAAAGATGATTACACATTATAATATACGTAAGGTAATTATAACATAGGCCGACTTACGACCAGATCAACTTACGACCGGTTGGCCGTAACCAATCTCGGTCGTAAGTCGACGACTACCTGTACTGTGTTTGTCAACTTTTATGGACAGAGCTGCCACTGTTCACAAAACTGGTCAACAGAGTACTTGTCTTCTTACTCCATACAGTACAGTACAGGTAGTCGTCGACTTACGACCTAGATTGGTTACGGCCGCCTGGTCGTAAGTTGATCTGGTCGTAAGTCGGCATATGTTATAATTACCTTACGTATATTATAATGTGTAATGATAATATAATCATCTTTAAGTCATATTTTATCAACATTTTCTTTGTTCATTATTGTTACGGTCGTCAGGTTTAAGTAAATCACTGCATACTACAGTACAATTGGTTTATTATTTACACAACATAAAAAAAAAGAAAATACAGGTGCAAAACATATAAACATTTTAGTTGCAAAACATACAAACACATACAAACATACAAAAAACATCTTATTGGCCGCTGGTGCTTGGCTGTGGATCGTCGATATCGTCAGCTGGGGCAGCCTTTGGGGTAGCCGGAGGAGTTGTTTTTTTCATGAACATGGTGAGCTTTGTCTGAATTGTTCGTTTCTTCTTCTCCTCGTAAATTTCTTGATACGGACGAAACGAATTGCGTGCCATCCGCTCAATCCTTGCAAATCGTTCGATGTTTGGGTCCATTCCTTCAAAATGGGCAAGAAGTTTATTCAGTAGAGATAAACCTTCTGATAATCCCTTAGTGGCAGGTTGAGGAGTAGATGAAGACAGTTTCCTCTTGGTAGACATCTTGGGGGGGGTGGTGGTTCAAGAAAAATTTCCAAGACAAAAGAAAGGCACAAGGCAAACAGACACGGAGGGAAGTGTGCTGTACCAGCGAGCGTGTTTGTAATTGAGCGTGGGGATGCGCGCGGCTCCAGCTCCCGGCAGCGCCAGGAGGCTGGGGCCAAAACTGTCGTACCGCCGGTCGTAAAGTCGAACAGACGTAAGTCGCATAGGTCGTACGTCGACGACTACCTGTATACAGCTTCTGGTCGCCAATATCAATTTTCACTGAATCTGTGCATGGCATTTGCTTATGACAACATTACTGTGGAAACTGTAATTTATTGTTTGGAGAAATACAGTGGGGTATGCTATAACGAACGGATCCTACTACGAATATTCCTATAACGAACGGTTTTACCTATAAAATTGAGAATGCTATAACGAACGCAACTCCTACAACGAACGCGGATGAATACCGGACTATTTCGCCTGGCGTATGAATATTGTTGTACCGCGACCCACAACAAGAGCGTCAGGCGCCATCTTTGTCTCATTGTGTAGCCAGTGCACCACTGTTATTGTTTAAATTTCGTCTTTTGATGTGGAAATTCGCGTTATTTTTATAACTATTTTGTTATACAAGTATACAATTGTAACAATGAATCGTCCAAAGCGAGTGAGAAAGCTAATAACCCTTGAAACTAAGAAAGAAATTATAAAGAAACGTGAGAATGGAAGAAGCATTGCGAAACTTAGTGATGAATATGGGATGGCTAAATCGACTATATGTACGATTTTGAAGAATAAAGAGGAGTTAAAAACTGTGCAAGTGGCTAAGGGAATCTTTAGACTTAGCAAAGCAAGGTGTAATGTGATTAAAGAGATGGAAAATTTACTCTTAGTGTGGATAAAGGAGAAAGAAATGGCAGGTGGTAACATTAGTGAAGCTATAATTTGTGAGAAGGCTAAACAATTGTTTGAGGACCTTAAAGCCAAGACTCCCAGTGGAAGTGATAGTGATGTGCCAGTGTTTAGGGGTACCTGCATGCTGAATAACACTAAGGTAAGATAAAGTACCGTATTTTTTACATTTTCCACAGAATTTTTTCAGTGTTAAGCGGTTGTATTTGGGGGCCTGGAACGGATTAATCCTATAACGAACGAATGCTATAACGAACGAGGTTCTGGAACCAATTACGTTCGTTATAGCATACCCCACTGTACAGCAAGGAAAATGTACCAAGTGAGGCTGCATTGCAAAAACATTCTGTGAACACCTGTAAATGACACTTTTTATTTGGTTCGTGCTTTCTTTGAGAACATTCATAAATATTAACTATTTTGGCAACAAATTGAATTTGACTAATACTGTAATATTCCTCACAGGTATAATATTGACAAACTTTTGGGGAGTTTTGTTGCTTATTTTGGCCTTTGTCTTTTTAAGATTTGAAGTGCCTAAACATTGGGATTCTACTGATAATATAATGTTTCAAGCAATGTTTATATTATTTAAAGTGATTGTCTATCATACATATTTGTTTATTTGGTGCATTATGATAAATCCACTTTTTAAAATCATTTCAAATTATTTTATTTCACTTCAGGACAACGAGCTGATGGCTTATCAGATAGGCTTTGACCTGTACGAGAGCGCCACCCAGGACCTGCTGTCTCACGTACGTCAGGGTCTACGAACCACCGCCCCCGTACCTTCACTTTTAAAAGACGTCGATGCTCTCACCAGCGCAACTACCACTACCACTGCCACCACAGCCTCAACAGGAGGAACAAGTGGGGGCACGACAGAAGAGGAGGAGAAGAACGACACAACAGCAGCAGTGGATGAAGGAGGAGACGTAGCAATGAGTGAAGAGAAGACACTGGATGACCTGGTACAGTACAGTACTAGTATGTCTTGTACTAACACAACACTGGATGACCTGGTACAGTACAGTACTAGTATGTCTTGTACTAACACAACACTGGATGACCTGGTACAGTACAGTACTAGTATGTCTTGTACTAACACAACACTGGATGACCTGGTACGGTACAGTACTAGTATGTCTTGTACTAACACAACACTGGATGACCTGGTACGGTACAGTACAGTATGTCTTGTACTAACACAACACTGGATGACCTGGTACAGTACAGTACTAGTATGTCTTGTACTAACACAACACTGGATGACCTGGTACAGTACAGTACTAGTATGTCTTGTACTAACACAACACTGGATGACCTGGTACGGTACAGTACTAGTATGTCTTGTACTAACACAACACTGGATGACCTGGTACGGTACAGTACAGTATGTCTTGTACTAACACAACACTGGATGACCTGGTACAGTACAGTACTAGTATGTCTTGTACTAACACAACACTGGATGACCTGGTACAGTACAGTACTAGTATGTCTTGTACTAACACAACACTGGATGACCTGGTACGGTACAGTACAGTATGTCTTGTACTAACACAACACTGGATGACCTGGTACAGTACAGTACTAGTATGTCTTGTACTAACACAAGTGACAGTGAGTTAATATTACATGTGAAATAAAGCTAACTATTTTGTTTGTATTTATCATGGGACAAGTTTATTTTTCTTGTTTAAGTTTTACAGGTGTTATTGAAACCCCAGTTGATGGTGAGTATTAAATTTTGAATTCTCACACAATACAGTGCTAAAAAGTCTTAGCTTTTAGTCTATCTTCTCTCAATAAAGGTGCACAATTACAAATATTAAACAAATTAAAGTTTAGTAACAACTAATTTTTTAAAGGAATTATTAAGACTGTGCATGAAAAATATTGTTGCAATAAACATAAGTGTTTGAGATTGGGTACTGTATATTTTAACTATTAGGCGCTGACAAAATGAGTAACTATGTGAGAAATTAAGGCAAATGTGGTAAAAACATCCTGGTCAAGTGTTTCCCCGGACCCCAGGTGGGCCACATTAGCCATCTAACCCCCTCCTTTATACACTAACCTTATATTACAGTAAGAAGGACATAACTATTGTCAAGGTTAAAGGTGTAGTGTACAGTTCATATGTTGTGAAAGCTGTCCTGGGATGCGAGATGTTAGTATGCTTGGTTGGTTGGCAACTGAGCACGCATCACGGCTTACTCTCGGTGCGCCTCTGGCAATCGTGAGGCGAAGGTTAACTCTGTGGGTTCCCTCACCACGGGGCCATTTTTTGCCTCTTTTACGGTGCATTACCCCGACATAGTGGCCATCAGAGATGTCCAGGAGGGTTACTACAAGGGAGGACATTGCAGCAGTCATTGCATTGTACAAAGCAAACCACGAACTGAGAGATATTTCTGCTCAGACTGGTGTGGGGTTGTGTGTTGTGCAGAAACTTGTGAAGCGTTACCGTGAACTTGGAGAGGACGTGTTGCCAGCTCCCCTACCCAAATCTGGTAGGCCTAAATTATTGTCTCCATGGACACTTAAGGTTATTAAACGCCAAGTTAGGTCCAATCCCTCTCTCACAGCACGTGAAGTGGAAGAGAGAAACCCCCCGTCTTCTGAGTCACGTCTCCTTACAGTGGCTCAAAGACTGTGAGGTACCTTTCTTTAATGACCGGCCTGGCGGTAGCCCAGATCTCAACCCAATAGAAAATTTGTGGTCCATGTTAAGCATCATTTGTGCGACACTGACACATCATCAATCCTGAAGCTTCAGGCAGCTATCAAGGATATCTGGGCTAACTTGCCACCTGATCTCTTGCAAAACCTTGCTAAAGGACTGCCTGAAGCACAAAGGGAACATTACAAAGTATTAATTGAAGTGGCAAATGTTACTTGACTTTATTTATATAACATAATAGTAAATATGCATTTTTCTCTCAGCAGAAGAACTAACTTTCCGCACAGACTGTATTCTGCTTATGTTATGGTCATGGGTCAAATACTGTGTAGTGTATACTACTTATGTTATGGCCATGGGTCAAATAATGTGTAATGTAGTTGTTCCTGAGCTGGACATCTTACCAGGAACCGGGCGGTAACCGACCCCCACAGACCCGAACGTTTTGTTTACTTGCATTTCACCTCGTGTTTAGCCTATTGCTGCTGCACTATTCAGTCTTACTCAGGTATTCTACATCACTATAGGAGAGGAGTAGCAAACACAATGTTGGAATGCACAATATATTAACAAGAAACACCTTCAACCAGCAATAATCAAACATTAACAATCTCCACACTCATACAACAGTTACAGAAATATAAAACAATACTCTTACAATCACCCTAATCCTACCACATAGAAATGTACATAAACATTACAAACTTACATTACATTCTAAGCCAGAGTAACACAATTTGCTATCAACCACAACCGGCTCCACCGACGAGCGACTACCAGCTCCACCGACCAGCGACCACCAGCTCCACCGACCAGCGACCACCAGCTCCACCGACCAGCGACCACCAGCTCCACACCCTTGTCCGTCCTGGAATGCTCTGCCCTCCTCCCTGGTGCACTGCACAACTCCGTTCGAGATCTGAACAACACAGATACGGAGCTCCGGAGAGCCTAACCATGAGCCCAAGATATGGGCCATTCAATGTATCCCTGATCCATGACTCGAGATCCGGAACATCGAGTTGGGAGATCAAGTAACGGGTAGAGCGGCGGTCGTGCAAACACGGGTCGATGGTCGGGTACCGGTCTAGTCCTCGGGCTTCGTAATACCTCCCTTGTTTAAGAACAAAAGGTGTCATTATGCATCTTTTTTTTAACAAGAGATGGGTTCAGTATAGAATCTGTACATGTCACTGGTTTATACAAACAATATAACTGATAAAATAAATCACCATAAAACATAATTGCCAAATATCCTTCACCAACACTCTATTGGGTGAATAAGATTATATTAGTAAACTTCTAAAACACATTGTGAAATATGGAGATTATAACATACCCCCAAATTGCCAACTTTAGTCTAATTCTGCAATATTAAGTTGACAAATGTCGAGACAATCAATATCGGCCTCTGGACAAAGTGTCTGCCAATACATTTTCTTTTACCTTTGATGTGGTGGATATCAAGGCTATATCTTTTCAACTCCAGACTCCACCTTAAAATTCTTTGATTCTTATTACTCATTCGCTCAAGAAAAGTCAATGGATTAGGATCAGTGAACACCTTTACAGGGTGTTTAGCAGGATACTGTATATATAAATCTCAAAGTGCCTTAGTGCCATGATGAGCCCTAGTGTTCTTGTCAATGATGGACCTCAAGTACTCTTCACACATACTCCTGTATCTGGCCAGCTGCCGCTCATTTGCTCGGCACAGATGATCGACTCTGGGAGGTTGACGACCCTTGTCTTGCCGATGCCTGTGGTCGTTCTGGTCCTGCGTCCTCTGGGAATTGGGTTAAGTGGATGGAAAGCACCCGGGCGGGTGTACGTCGCCCTGCCTGCTAGTGAAGTCATCGGCATCGTAGAAGGTGAAGTGTCCACACAGACCGTCCGGGTTGTCTGCGTGTGTGGGGTGAGCCCACACGTCCAGACGATGGTGGCAGTGCTGCACCACAAGCTTGGAGGAGCCTAGTAACATAGTACACTGGCCGTTACGCTGCGCCAGAATGGAGTGAACTTTGGATGAACACCACATTTGTTCCACCCCCAATAACAGGCACCATGTAGAGATCACCATTCACCAGTAGGTTGAACACGCTGGAGCCCAATGATATCACGGTGTGTTTATCGTCCTCAAAAGTGGTGCGTCCGAGGCAGGAAGGTCCTCCAAAACGCGCTCCCAAGTCACCGAAGACACCAGCCTCGGGGTCATGAGTCATGTCGGTCTGAGCCACGGAGTATTTACAGTAGCCGGGCCAATCGTACCGGCGACCGTCGAAGGTGAAGAAGTGGGGGTCGTCTCGTATACAGCAGTCGTCTATGTTACTTCTGGGCAGCCACCCCTTCCTGGTACAGTGACCAGACAACTCTGCTCCCTCGCCGTACAACAACCCGTCAAACTAACGACGGTGGTTTGTGCCGGGGTCACCCGGGAAGTGAGGGAGGATCTTGCCGTTGTTACACACTAATTGGAGACATTGTTAACTTTGTTCTTTTTTTTTTTTTTTTTTTTTTTTACAATATACTGACTATGAGTTTAACCCAATAATTACACAGGACAACAAATTTTTTATAATTCCCAGTTGCATGAGATTTCTTTACTGTTTCTTACCATTTTTGATCTGCTGATTTCATATTTGAAACCAGTTTTGTTCTGCATGCTCCAGTTTTCATGTAATTTGAGGTTTTACATTCTAGCCGTTTGCGGTCAAATTAATTAATTACACGATTATGGTATCAATAGGGAGATATAATTTTGTCTGTTTTTTCTTTCAGATTTGGTCATGGCTACAAAGAGAAATCAATGTGTGAACAAACCTGATGCCTTCTGTTATATTTGTGGATACTTCACGCTTATTCGTCAGAGGCGCAATATAACATCGTTTGTGAGGCGCGGCTATAAAGCGTACTTCGGACTTACTCTTGGCGACCAAGACAAAAAATGGGCTCCACATGCTGTGTGTCATAACTGCTGCGTGACTGGACAAAAGGAAAACGTAAGGGCTTACCGTTCGGAATTCCCATGACCTGGCGAGAACCGAAGGACCACACAACTGACTGCTATTTTTGTCTGATCAATACGAAGGGTGTTGGCAAGAAAAACAGACATAAAATATCGTATCCTAGTATCCCTTCAGCAATTCGACCTACTTTGCACTCTGATGAGCTACCAGTTCCAGTTTTTAATGGGTTGTCTCCAGCTGAAGAGGAGGGAAGCGACAAAGACCAAGAGAGTGAACATGAAACTCAAGAAATACTTGCAGATTCCGACGATTCTTCTGATGGTACACCAGAGTCATCAACCCCTCAGAAGTTTAGTCAGCCAGAGCTGAATGACCTTGTGCGTGATTTGGGTCTCTCCAAAAATGCAGCAGAAGTTCTAGCTTCTAGGTTGCAAGAAAAGGCTCTACTGAACCAGACCACAAAAGTTTCAGACTTCAGAAAGCGGGAACAGGATTTTGTGCCATTCTTTACAGAGGAGAATAAGTTTGTTTACTGTCATAATATCCCGGGTCTTCTCCAGGAATTAGGGATTCCATTGTATAGTCCAAATGACTGGCGATTATTTCTAGATAGTTGTAAGCGTAGCCTGAAGTGTGTGCTACTACATAATGGTAATGTCTATGCAGCTGTTCCAGTGGGTCATTCTGTGTGCTTACGAGAGGAGTATAATGACATTAAAACTGTGATTCACCTGCTAAAATACCATGAGCACAACTGGACAATTTGTGTTGACCTCAAAATGGTGAACTTCCTTCTTGGCCAACAAAGAGGATTTACAAAGTATCCCTGCTTTCTTTGCATGTGGGACAGCCGAGCTAGAGACAGGCATTGGAACCTGAAGGAGTGGCCCTTACGTGAGACTCTGGAAGCTGGTATGCCAAACATTGTCAATGATCCAATCGTCAGTCGAGAAAAGATCATATTTCCTCCTCTCCATATCAAGCTGGGCCTGATGAAACAGTTTGTCAGAGCATTAAATACTGATGGTGAATGCTTCCAACACATAGTCTCTGCTCACCCTGCTTTGTCATTTGAGAAGATAAAGGCAGGTGTGTTTGATGGACCACAAATTCGTGCACTTGTACGTGATCAAGACTTTGTCAGAAAGATGGATGACAAGGAAAGGGGTGCATGGCTTTCATTTGTGGCGGTAATGGAAAACTTTCTTGGTAATAAAAAGGCTGACAACTATGAAACCCTTGTAGCAACCATGTTGTCAGCCTTTCATGACCTTGGATGCAATATGAGTGTCAAACTCCATTTCCTATATAGTCATCTTGATAGATTCCCTGAGAACCTAGGGGCAGTAAGTGACGAGCAAGGCGAGCGGTTTCATCAGGATCTCAAGACCATGGAAGACCGCTACCAAGGGAGATGGGACAAACATATGATGGCAGACTACTGCTGGAGCATTAAACGAGAGTGCCCTGAGACATTTCACAAACGCAAGAGCTTCAAGCGCAAATTCCTACCTGGCTAAAATGTGATTGGGCTTTGTCTCCTCATAGTAACAAATTTCTTACCTAACAATGAGTTTTATACAAATTTTAACCTTTGTTTTAGATGGAACATGTTTCAAATTGTGTTGTTGAATAAATTTAGAATATGTAATATTTTATTGTTTATTACCCAGCTAATTTAATGACAGTTTAATGACATATTTTTCAAGATAGACGACGAGGTCAATAAGACGAAGACGAAATTTTGAAATTTCAAAATACCTTGATTGCAAAAAAACTAGAGCTTACAGAAAGAAACCAACTTCAGATATGAGGTCAGCACACCCAAATTTGGTAGAATCAAGTGTTTATAGCAATGCAACAAAAACTTTGTTGACCAGTGTTATCTCTACAGACAGAGCTGGAGAAGACGCATCAAAATAGGGTAGAGAAGCTGGCCAGGATCCTGAGTGGGGAGATGACCATCGAGCAGCATCTACAGTTCCTCATAGCCAACAACCACACTGACATGTTGATACTGAGACACAGTAAGGAGGCCGTGCGAGCGTCCGTCTGTCACACAGCAACGGTCATAGCCAACGCCTTCATGCACTGTGGCACCACGTCTGACCAGTTCCTCAGGTGAGTCGGGTGATGAGCATATGTCTTACATGGTGAAGGTTAACCCCAGAAGACTGAGGGCACCAATATGGTAACAGTAGTGTCTCTTGGGTCATCCAGCCACCTAACACAACACATTATGTAAAGAAAGGTTATTTCTTACGTCATTAATAAAGAGAAACTAGTGGTTGATTTGTGGCACTTCTCTTATTATGTAAAGACTGCTGCTGCCTGCACACCAAGGCTGCTCTTTCATGCTCACTCATAACAACAACACTAAATTTATATATTTTTTCTGTAAACTATGATAATATGTTATTTTTTCTTTGTGTGGTAAAACACATGAACCAACAGACATGTTACGTCACCCAGTGTAGTGATACACATGAACCAACACACGTTACCTCACCCAGTGTAGTGATACACATGAACCAACACACATGTTACCTCCCCCAGTGTAGTGATACACATGAACCAACAGACATGTTACGTCACCCAGTGTAGTGATACACATGAACCAACACACATGTTACACCACCCAGTGTAGTGATACACATGAACCAACACACATGTTACCTCACCCACTGTAGTGATACACATGAACCAACAGACATGTTACCTCACCCAGTGTAGTGATACACATGAACCAACAGACATGTTACGTCACCCAGTGTAGTGATACACATGACCAACACACATGTTACCTCACCCAGTGTAGTGATACACATGAACCAACACACATGTTACCTCACCCAGTGTAGTGATACACATGAACCAACACACATGTTACCTCACCCAGTGTAGTGATACACATGAACCAACACACATGTTACCTCACCCAGTGTAGTGATACACATGAACCAACACACATGTTACCTCACCCAGTGTAGTGATACACATGAACCAACACACATGTTACGTCACCCAGTGTAGTGATACACATGAACCAACACACATGTTACCTCACCCAGTGTAGTGATACACATGAACCAACACACATGTTACCTCACCCAGTGTAGTGATACACATGAACCAACACACATGTTACCTCACCCAGTGTAGTGATACACATGAACCAACAGACATGTTACGTCACCCAGTGTAGTGATACACATGAACCAACACACATGTTACCTCACCCAGTGTAGTGATACACATGAACCAACACACATGTTACCTCACCCAGTGTAGTGATACACATGAACCAACACACATGTTACCTCACCCAGTGTAGTGATACACATGAACCAACACACGTTACCTCACCCAGTGTAGTGATACACATGAACCAACACACATGTTACCTCACCCAGTGTAGTGATACACATGAACCAACACACATGTTACCTCACCCAGTGTAGTGATACACATGAACCAACACACATGTTACCTCACCCAGTGTAGTGATACACATGAACCAACACACATGTTACCTCACCCAGTGTAGTGATACACATGAACCAACACACATGTTACCTCACCCAGTGTAGTGATACACATGAACCAACACACATGTTACCTCACCCAGTGTAGTGATACACATGAACCAACACACATGTTACCTCACCCAGTGTGGTGATACACATGAACCAACAGACATGTTACCTCACCCAGTGTGGTGATACACATGAACCAACACACATGTTACCTCACCCAGTGTAGTGATACACATGAACCAACACACATGTTACCTCACCCAGTGTAGTGATACACATGAACCAACACACATGTTACCTCACCCAGTGTGGTGATACACATGAGCCAACACACATGTTACCTCACCCAGTGTAGTGATACACATGAACCAACAGACGTGTTACCTCACCCAGTGTAGTGATACACATGATCCAACACACATGTTACCTCACCCCAGTGTAGTGATACACATGAACCAACACACATGTTACCTCTCCCAGTGTGGTGATACACATGATCCAACACACATGTTACCTCACCCAGTGTAGTGATACACATGATCCAACACACATGTTGCCTCACCCAGTGTAGTGATACACATGATCCAACACACATGTTACCTCACCCAGTGTAGTGATACACATGAACCAACAGACATGTTACCTCACCCAGTGTGGTGATACACATGAGCCAACACACTTGTTACCTCACCCAGTGTAGTAATACACATGAACCAACACACATGTTACCTCACCCAGTGTAGTGATACACATGAACCAACACACATGTTACCTCACCCAGTGTGGTGATACACATGAGCCAACACACATTACCTCACCCAGTGTGGTGATACACATGAGCCAACAGGCGTGTTACCTCACCCAGTGTAGTGATACACATGAACCAACAGACGTGTTACCTCACCCAGTGTAGTGATACACCTGAACCAACACACATGTTACCTCACCCAGTGTGGTGATACACATGAGCCAACACACATGTTACCTCACCCAGTGTAGTGATACACATGAACCAACAGACGTGTTACCTCACCCAGTGTAGTAATACACATGAACCAACACACATGTTACCTCACCCAGTGTGGTGATACACATGAGCCAACACACATGTTACCTCACCCAGTGGTGATACACATGAACCAACACACATTACCTCACCCAGTGTGGTGATACACATGAGCCAACAGACGTGTTTCCTCACCCAGTGTAGTGATACACATGAACCAACAGACGTGTTACCTCACCCAGTGTAGTGATACACCTGAACCAACACACATGTTGCCTCACCCAGTGTGGTGATACACATGAACCAACACACATGTTACCTCACCCAGTGTAGTGATACACATGAGCCAACACACATGTTGCCTCACCCAGTGTAGTGATACACATGAACCAACACACATGTTACCTCACCCAGTGTGGTGATACACATGAACCAACACACATGTTACCTCACCCAGTGTAGTGATACACTTGAGCCAACACACATGTTACCTCACCCAGTGTGGTGATACACATGAACCAACGCACATGTTACCTCACCCAGTGTAGTGATACACATGAGCCAACACACATGTTACCTCACCCATTGGTGATACACATGAACCAACACACGTTACCTCACCCAGTGTAGTGATACACATTAACCAACAGACGTGTTACCTCACCCAGTGGTGATACATATGAACCAACACACATGTTACCTCACCGAGTGTAGTGATTCACATGAACCAACAGACATGTTACCTCACCCAGTGTAGTGATACACATGAGCCAACACACATGTTACCTCACCCATTGGTGATACACATGAACCAACACACGTTACCTCACCCAGTGTAGTGATACACATTAACCAACAGACGTGTTACCTCACCCAGTGTAGTGATACACTTGAACCAACACACATGTTACCTCACCCAGTGTAGTGATACACATGAACCAACAGACATGTTACCTCACCCAGTGGTGATACACATGAACCAACAGACATGTTGCCTCACCCTGTGGTGATACACATGAACCAACACACATGTTACCTCACGCAGTGTGGTGATACACATGAACCAACAGACATGTTACCTCACCCAGTGGTGATACACATGAACCAACACACATGTTACCTCACCCAGTGGTGATACACATGAACCAACACACATGTTACCTCACGCAGTGTGGTGATACACATGAACCAACACACATGTTACCTCACCCAGTGGTGATACATATGAATGCAACACACATGTTACCTCACCGAGTGTAGTGATTCACATGAACCAACAGACATGTTACCTCACCCAGTGTAGTGATACACATGAGCCAACACACATGTTACCTCACCTAGTGGTGATACACATGAACCAACACACACGTTACCTCACCCAGTGTAGTGATACACATGAACCAACACACATGTTACCTCACCCAGTGTAGTGATACACTTGAACCAACACACATGTTACCTCACCCAGTGTAGTGATACACATGAACCAAGAGACATGTTACCTCACCCAGTGGTGATACACATGAACCAACACACATGTTACCTCACCCAGTGTGGTGATGCACATGAACCAACAGACATGTTACCTCACCCTGTGTAGTGATACACATGAACCAACACACATGTTGCCTCACCCAGTGTAGTGATGCACATGAACCAACAGACGTGTTACCTCACCCAGTGTAGTGATACACATGAACCAATACACATGTTACCTCACCCAGTGTAGTGATACACTTGAACCATCAGACTTGTTACCTCACCCAGTGTAGTGATACACATGAACCAACACACATGTTACCTCACCCAGTGGTGATACACATGAACCAACACACATGTTACCTCACCCAGTGTAGTGATACACATGAACCAACAGACGTGTTACCTCACCGATTGTAGTGATACACATGAGCCAACACACATGTTGCCTCACCCAGTGGTGATACATCTGAACCAACACACATGTTACCTCACCCAGTGTAGTGATACACATAACCAACAGACATGTTACCTCACCCAGTGTGCTAATACACATGAACAAACACACATGTTACCTCACCCAGTGTAGTGATACACATGAACCAACACACATGTTACCTCACCCAGTGTAGTGATACACATGAACCAACAGACGTGTTATCTCACCCAGTGTAGTGATACACATGAACCAACAGACATGTTACCTCACCCAGTGGTGATGCACATGAACCAACACACACGTTACCTCACCCAGTGTAGTGATACACATGAACCAACAGACATGTTGCGTCACCCAGTGTAGTGGTACACATGAGCCAACACATTTTACCTCAACCAGTGTAGTGATACACATGAACCAACAGACATGTTACCTCACCCAGTGTAGTGATACACATGAACCAACACACATGTTACCTCACCCAGTGTAGTGATACACATGAACCAACACACATGTTACCTCACCCAGTGTAGTGATACACATGAACCAACACACATGTTACCTCACCCAGTGTAGTGATACACATGAACCAACACACATGTTACCTCACCCAGTGTAGTGATACACATGAACCAACACACATGTTACCTCACCCAGTGTAGTGATACACATGAACCAACACACATGTTACCTCACCCAGTGTAGTGATACACGTGAACCAACACACATGTTACCTCACCCAGTGTAGTGATACACATGAACCAACAGACGTGTTACCTCACCCAGTGTAGTGATACACATGAACCAACACACATGTTACCTCACCCAGTGTAGTGATACACGTGAACCAACACACATGTTACCTCACCCAGTGTAGTGATACACATGAACCAACACACATGTTACCTCACCCAGTGTAGTGATACACCTGAACCAACACACATGTTACCTCACCCAGTGTAGTGATACACATGAACCAACACACATGTTACCTCACCCAGTGTAGTGATACACGTGAACCAACACACATGTTACCTCACCCAGTGTAGTGATACACATGAACCAACACACATGTTACCTCACCCAGTGTAGTGATACACATGAACCAACACACATGTTACCTCACCCAGTGTAGTGATACACATGAACCAACACACATGTTACCTCACCCAGTGTAGTGATACACATGAACCAACACACATGTTGCCTCACCCAGTGTAGTGATACACATGAACCAACACACATGTTACCTCACCCAGTGTGGTGATACACATGAACCAACACACATGTTACCTCACCCAGTGTAGTGATACACCTGAACCAACAGACGTGTTACCTCACCCAGTGTAGTGATACACATGAACCAACACACATGTTACCTCACCCAGTGTAGTGATACACGTGAACCAACACACATGTTACCTCACCCAGTGTAGTGATACACGTGAACCAACACACATGTTACCTCACCCAGTGTAGTGATACACGTGAACCAACACACGTTACCTCACCCAGTGTAGTGATACACGTGAACCAACACACATGTTACCTCACCCAGTGTAGTGATACACGTGAACCAACACACATGTTACCTCACCCAGTGTAGTGATACACGTGAACCAACACACATGTTACCTCACCCAGTGTAGTGATACACGTGAACCAACACACATGTTACCTCACCCAGTGTAGTGATACACATGAACCAACACACATGTTACCTCACCCAGTGTAGTGATACACGTGAACCAACACACATGTTACCTCACCCAGTGTAGTGATACACGTGAACCAACACACATGTTACCTCACCCAGTGTAGTGATACACGTGAACCAACACACATGTTACCTCACCCAGTGTAGTGATACACATGAACCAACACACATGTTACCTCACCCAGTGTAGTGATACACCTGAACCAACACACATGTTACCTCACCCAGTGTAGTGATACACGTGAACCAACACACTTGTTACCTCTCCCAGGATGAAGGTTTTTTATTACAGCTAAACTTGCCTTATTTTAATTGTTGATGACAAAACCACTGTTTGAATTGTGGAAAAATTAGGACTATGGATCCCTGAACATCATGGCAAAAATATAATAATAATAATTCAAAATCAAAACTATATTTAAAAATATATATAACAATAATAATGAAGGATCATAAACAAATAAAAAATAAAAGATATTGTATGTATGTTGTGTTATCAGAGTAAGAGCAATAATTGAGACCCTGCAATTGTGTGCAAATGAGGCAGAAAGTCAGCTCATCAACCTGGGACTTGGTCACAGTTTTGGCGATGCCATATGGCAGCAGAGTCTACCATACTTTTTAGTACAGTATATTTGCACATTTCATTCTCCTGGGATTTTTCTTTGTAATTGTCAATTGCTTGGTTTATGTCCACTGGAATATCTTGGTTCATGTGCAGTAGTGTTCAGGCCTGTCAGTTTCTCGTTGCTCATTGTTGTTGTGATTGGTGTTTTTATTATTTTCATTTCACTTAAAGATGTTTGAGCAGAGCATGTTGTTACTGGCTGGGTGTACAGGATAATGAGCAGGGACCTCACATTGGGGAACAAGGAACCTGGTGTCTGAGAGAGGGTGGTGATCAGTGTAGTTGGTGAGGCCCTCTTCTTTGGCTTTTTTCTCCCACCTGACATGCCAGGTGTGTACCTCACTCTTGATGCTACCAGAAGATGGCAGGTCCTCCCAGTAGAGGTCAACCAGCTCTTGCATTCTTCTGCTGGTGGTCAGAGTTACTAAGGTGGACGGGATGATGTCGAGTCATTGGAGGGTCTTCTGGTGCAGGGGGGTAAACCTCATCTCCAGCTCTGTCAGGAGATGGTCTAGGAGTGGAATGGCCACTGTTCTGTAGTATTGGTCTGGTCCATCAGCTGACGTGTTGTCTCAGTGTCGTTGGTGTTTGCAGAGTCTGGGCATGGAAGGTTTAACACCTACAGCCTCACACGTTTGTTATGCCTGAAGAAACCATTCAGTGTAGTGATCATCCATGTTGTTTCAGACATCTTGTAGTGCTGTTTTCACACAGTTTACTTCTCTGCTGGCCTCAACTATATCCTTGGCCTCTGCTTGAAGGCTAGTGGTCACACCTTTTAGGTAGGATGGTTCATTGTTTGTGATGACCAGGGAAACAATGAAGTCTGTGGTGGTGAGCAGCAGCGCCTAAGTGAGTCTGGACCAGCTGCCAGGACCACCCTCCGCGCAGGCCACCACCGAGGGTTGTAACTCCACAAAGGTTTCTAGGGCATCTAAGTGTGGCACCCAACGTGTAAAATACAGGTTCTTCAAGCTTGTGTTTCCATGATACAGGTTGAGATCCTGTCCATCATGTTCCTGATATTGGTGATCTGGATGGACTTAACAACAGCCAGGTTGAGGGCATGTGATGAGCAGAGGGCCAAGGGGTTGGTCTCCTTAATGATAGCTACTGTCCCCTTGTTGCTGCCAGCCATGGTGCCAGCTCTGTCATTTTCTCTGGTAAAATTCTGCCAGTTACTCCATTATCACGCTCCACAAAGTGCACCAGGTCCTCTTTAATGTGTTCATTACTAGGGTGAGGTCAGGTTCCTGGCTGCAGGGGAAGTTCTGGGCAACCAGGAAACCCCCCTGGGTGAGCCCCTGACAAATGGTGAGTCTGATAACAAAGTCCTCGCAGACCATAGGGGTGTACAGTACAGTATTTGAAGAAGTGTGGTGTTAGTCAGCCCACCTTATTCAGGCTCGGAGGGAGAGCCAAGTGCTCGGTCATAGAGTAATGTTCCTTGCTCCAGCTGTGAACCATATCAGTCTTGGACAATTGGTCGAATGTTTTGAGAGGAAACGTTTCTCCCAAGGAGTTAAGTCACCATCTGGGGGAGGAAGATCTCAGAGTAAAGAAGAGAGTGTTTCTTAGCTTCTGTATGGCAGTTCTATTTTGTGTGGCTCTAAGGAGGGTGTTCAGTGTTCATCTTCATTATCATCATCACTTGTGAGAGTTAACCGTCATTGCCCGTTGGCATGGTGTCTCAGTTGCCATCATTATATGTAGGACTTCCAATTACTCTCTCAGCTCCACCCACATTCTGTATTATTAGTAAGAAGAAGCTTCAAAAGGATAAAAGAACAATTTTCATTTATGGAGACAAATTTGTGTTTATATGAACCCCATATTATGCATACATGTTTCTTCCAGGGATAATTTGGAGTGGTTATCTCGAGCAACGAACTGGGCCAAGATGACGGCCACTGCCTCTCTAGGAGTGATTCATCGAGGCCACGAGAAGGAAGCACTCACACTAATGCAGGCTTACTTACCCAAGGAATCCAACAGTCCGGGATATGCCGAGAGCGGCTCACTCTACGCCTTGGGACTCATTCATGCAAACCACGGAGCTAACATTATTGATTATCTCCTCAACCAGACCAAGGATGCCACCAGTGATGTGAGTAGTGTAGGTGTTTCCTCAGTTACCTCACCTAACCAGTGATGTGAGTAGTGTAGGTGTTTCCTCAGTTACCTCACCTAACCCTTGATGTGAGTAGTGTAGGTGTTTCCTCAGTTACCTCACCTAACCAGTGATGGGAGTAGTGTAGGTGTTTCCTCAGTTACCTCACCTAACCAGTGATGGGAGCAGTGTAGGTGTTTCCTCAGCTACATCACCTAACCAAATCACAGCTCGGCCTCACCTGCTCTGAGTACCACTGGTCGCTGGTCAGATACACAGTACAAACAATCTCCACAGATATTATAGTTCTTTATCCCTCATTTAGGATACATATTATTGTTCTTTATCCCTCATTTAGGATACATATTATTGTTCTTTATCCCTCATTTAGGATACATATTATTGTTCTTTATCCCTCATTTAGGATACATATTATTGTTCTTTATCCCTCATTTAGGATACATATTATTGTTCTTTATCCCTCATTTAGGATACATATTATTGTTCTTTATCCCTCATTTAGGATACATATTGTTCTTTATCCCTCATTTAGGATACATATTATTGTTCTTTACCCCTCATTTAGGATACATATTATTGTTCTTTATCCCTCATTTAGGATACATATTATTGTTCTTTATCCCTCATTTGGGATACATATTATTGTTCTTTATCCCTCATTTGGGATACATATTATTGTTCTTTATCCCTCATTTGGGATACATATTATTGTTCTTTATCCCTCATTTGGGATACATATTGTTCTTTATTCCTCATTTAGGATACATATTATTGTTCTTTATCCCTCATTTAGGATACATATTATTGTTCTTTATCCCTCATTTAGGATACATATTATTGGTCTTTATCCCTCATTTAGGATACATATTATTGTTCTTTATCCCTCATTTGGGATACATATTGTTCTTTATTCCTCATTTAGGATACATATTATTGTTCTTTATCCCTCATTTAGGATACATATTATTGTTCTTTATCCCTCATTTAGGATACATATTATTGTTCTTTATCCCTCATTTGGGATACATATTGTTCTTTATTCCTCATTTAGGATACATATTATTGTTCTTTATCCCTCATTTAGGATACATATTATTGTTCTTTATCCCTCATTTAGGATACATATTATTGTTCTTTATCCCTCATTTAGGATACATATTATTGTTCTTTATCCCTCATTTAGGATACATATTATTGTTCTTTATCCCTCATTTAGGATACATATTATTGGTCTTTTTCCCTCATTTAGGGTACATATTATTGGTCTTTATCCCTCATTTAGGATATACTACATTATCTTTTGTTATCCCGTGTTTAGCGATGATCATTTCTCTACCGATGGGTTTTTCAGGACCACTTCCCCATCAGTAAACGAGGGCTACTGTATACAGGAGGGTAAAGTAAAACCTTGATAAATGGGCCTTTAATGTATCACAACAATACTTACTGTACAGTGGTACTACTGCCTGGGAAGATATTGGAAGATAATGTGTTGGTAGACCCTGCTGCTATATGTGACCAAGTCCCAGGTTGATCTGACTTTCTGCCTCATTTACACACAACTGCAGGGTCTCAATTGTTTCTCGTACAACACAACATACATATATTGTTTGTCACTATTGATGTTTTTTTATTTATTATTATTATTATTATTTATGGTCCTCTATTATTATTACTCTTATTTTTTTATTAATATTATTATATGTTTGCTCCCTAGGCCCCGTTGTGGCTCGATGACCTGTGTCCGGGTGGGCTGTTACCCTTAAAAAAAAAAAGTATAGTCTGCATTTATGCGGTCAATTGAACCTGTGGAGGTCCGCGTAAACCGAGAAACGCGTTAATGAAATAACAGAACATATGGGAATAATTTTAATAGAGACTGGGCCGACCCCCAAACTACACTTTTTCCAACACAATACTTATGTTGTAGTAAAATTAACATGGTAATTTTATGATGGTATGCACACACAATTAATATTTAAGAGAAATATCAATAATATTAGGTTATTTAACACTTACGTTAGTAGAAAAGATGGCTGGGCACACGGGTATGGGCGGTTGGTTCTGAGGCAGAGGGCAGATTATTGGCGCTCACCTGTACCACTATCCACCACAGAGGCTTGCAGGGCCGCTTTGTTAAACCCCTCAAAGTCCATATCCTCACTATCACTGACTTGGGCCGGCTGTGGTGGGTGGCGGGTGAAGAAGTCGGTAATGTTTTGATGACTGGGCAACATTGTGCTCACCCTTCCGGTGCCGCTTCCCGTGTAAATGATGAAATTTACCGCGTAATTAAAACATTTCATTCTGGCAAGGCACCGTGTAAATGACCAAACGCATAAACAAAAACCTCATAAATCAAGATTATATATATATATATATATATATATATATATATATATATATATATATATATATATATATATAATCAACACCTCAACCCGCCAGGATTCGAACCCACGGCCCACAAGCCTATGACTGTGACCGGGGAACGCTAACCGCTGGACCACCAGGATGCTAAAAGCAGTCCTAGACTTTGTTATATTTCACACAAAGCCTGTTCAACGAGCTTATGGCGCCGTGAACCTCTAATGGGGACTACCCGCACCACTTAGGTGGTCAGAGTAACGTTTTACCAAATCCGGCTTCGAAACACGAGGATCCATATATATTTCATTAGCCCAATAAAGCACGCGGACTTCTACATACAATCAACACCTCAACCCGCCAGGATTCGAACCCACGGCCCACAAGCCTATGACTGTGACCGGGGAACGCTAACCGCTGGACCACCAGGATGCTAAAAGCAGTCCTAGACTTTGTTATATTTCACACAAAGCCTGTTCAACGAGCTTATGGCGCCGTGAACCTCTAATGGGGACTACCCGCACCACTTAGGTGGTCAGAGTAACGTTTTACCAAATCCGGCTTCGAAACACGAGGATCCATATATATTTCATTAGCCCAATAAAGCACGCGGACTTCTACATACAATCAACACCTCAACCCGCCAGGATTCGAACCCACGGCCCACAAGCCTATGACTGTGACCGGGGAACGCTAACCGCTGGACCACGGCGCCATAAGCTCGTTGAACAGGCTTTGTGTGAAATATAACAAAGTTTAGGACTGCTTTTAGCATCCTGGTGGTCCAGCGGTTAGCGTTCCCCGGTCACAGTCATAGGCTTGTGGGCCGTGGGTTCGAATCCTGGCGGGTTGAGGTGTTGATTGTATGTAGAAGTCCGCGTGCTTTATTGGGCTAATGAAATATATATATATATATATATATATATATATATATATATATATATATATATATATATATATATATATATATATATATCGTGTAAATCCACAATGAAAACGTGGATAAGATAAATCTTGATAAAATCACACGTTTCCATTTTCCCGTGTGATTTTATCAAGATATATATATATATATATATATATATATATATATATATATATATATATATATATATATATATATATATATATATATATATATATATCGATAAAATCACACGGGAGAATGGAAACAACGGAGTACCTTAGCTTTCGTCTTTATTCAAGACATCTTCAGAGGCAACTGGATTACATAGACAGAGAGAGGCTTAAATATACAGGGTGACCTTAAAAACATGAGGTCAGGTCATAATGATGACATCCACTAATCCACACACCAACACCATCACACACGTAGAGGAGCTTAAGAGAAGGGGATGACGTGACTAGTCAGGTCAGGTCACAAATAAGGGACCCACAAAATAACTATCATACATCTAGATCAAAGGTTTTCAAAGCATTTTTAACCTTGGGCCACTGACAAATAAATTTATGTAACATATTATCAGTTTTGAACTGACCATCACTAAGGTTTATAGATTTTAATTCCTTAATCAAACTAGCTTCAACCAGAAGTCTTTCTGTGACACAAGATGATTTGAATACTTCTAAGCTTTTTTCCCAAGCAATGGGGTGATTATTATTCCTAACATGAACGAACAAGGCACTGCTTTCAGATGCAGTTTTGATATTATACTTATGTTGTTTGATTCTGAGCTGCAGAGTTTTTCCTGTCTGACCTACATAATTACAATTACATTTGCTACATGGAATACAATAAACACTTCCATTTGCATTCAAACTTGGGCTATTTCTTATTAACATATTGGTAATGGTTGAGTCATACTTGAAAACAACATTAATATTTAGAAGCTTGAGGGACCGAACTAACGGGACAAATTCATTACGATAGGGCAGAGTCAAAATATTCTTAAGTGTAGGAACTTGTCTAGTTTGAGAGGAATGAAAGGATTTTTTAGCCCTTTTAAAACAACGATCAACGAACACAGAAGGGTACCCGAGTTTCTGTGCAATAGAACGAATGTGTTTCAATTCATCGTCAATAAATTCAGAGTCACAAATACGCAGACATCTTAAGAATATAGCAGAAAAAACTGACATTTTGGTAGACTCAAAGTGATTCGATAAAAAGTGAATGAAACTATCAACCTGTGTGGGCTTTCTATATACCGTATATACTCGTCTATAACCCCCCTTCGTATATAGGTCGACCCCGATTTTATGACCAAGAAATCGTTAATTTATGATATTCCTCGTTTATAGGTCGACCCACGTTTTTGAGGGTAAAGGAACAACAAAACCTTCAGAGAAACACTACGTCCTATAAACTTGTTTACCATTTATTATCACGACACTTTACACTGAAACGCGGGTAGTTTCAACAAAAATATTGTATATTTCCATTCAAGTATTTATTCAAGTCAATTAGGAGGGAATATTATTGTAATACAACAGTTTTTTAACTAAACCATTCGACAAGCGATTACGGTAACATCTTTTGAATAAAAGAAAAGCGAAAGTCATTGTTTTCTTCACGATTTGATCCCACTTTCCACTTTAATACGTACGTCATTTCAGCAAAAATATTACATTCCCGTGAATGTATTATATCAAGCACAGTATGAATAGAATATCATTGTAATATAACAGAATTTTAACCGAAAACTATTAAAAAAACGAGTAACATCTCAAGAACATCGGAAGCTTAGGTAAAGTCTTTTGTTTTCGTCATGTATTTTATCCTATTTTACATTGAAATACATCACGTTTCAGCAAAACTACTATTTATTTCCGAGAATATATTCATTCAGGCGCAGTTTAGGTAAAATATACGTGTGATGTAACAGTTTTTTAATTGAAAACGATTCGAAAAACACGTACCCTCTAGCCCTGTTCAAGGAGAGGACTGGGAGAAGCTGTTTGGTGCTGCAGACGATGACAAAGAAAATGATTTTGATGGATTTTAATGAAAATATTCAGAAATATGGTATCGTAATATTTATTCAAGTCAATTAGGATATTATTGTAATATAATACAACAGTTTTTTAACTAAACCATTCGAAAAGTGATTACGGTAACATCTTTTGAACGAAAGAAAGCCAAAGTCATTGTTTTCATCACAATTTTATCCCACTTTCCACTGTAATACGTATGTCATTTCAGCAAAAAATATTACATTTCCGTGAAGGTATTATATCAACCACAGTATGAATAGAATATCACTAATATAACAGTATTTTAACCGAAAACTATTAAAAATACGAGTAACATATCTTGAACATCGGAAGGTTAGGTAAAGTCTTTTGTTTTCATGTAGTTTATCCTAATTTACATTGAAATACATCACGTTTCAGCAAAACTACTATTTATTTCTGAGAATATGGAAATGTAATATTTTTGCTGAAATGACGTACGTATTATAGTGGAAAGTGGGATAAAATCGTGACAAAAACTCGCTTTCTTTCGTTCAAAAGATGTTACCGTAATCGCTTTTCGAATGGTTTTCAGTTAAAAACTGTTATATTACAATAATATTCTATCCTAATTCACTTGTGATGTAAAAGTTTTTTAACTGAAAACGATTCGAAAAACACGTGTACCGTCTAGCTGATACGGCAGAGCCCTGGTCGCGGAGGCTTTGTTTTTGCATCGGCCCTTCTTAAGCAGCTTTTAATTTTAGCGTACGTTGAAATTGTGTTTACCGGTGTATTCTTATTTTCTTGCTTCTTATTTTCCAGAAATATGACAAGTTTTTATATAATACAATGTTACGGTACTTTTAATTTACAAGTATTCATTTTTAAAAATATAGAACACACCAAACAAATACCAGTACGGATATTTGCGTGACTCTCCCGCCAAAAAAGACCAAACAGCTGGTACTCTCTCCATCAGCCCAACCAAAAATAGCCCAACATCATTCTTGTTTATTCTCTTCCAATTTCTCACTTTAACTGGTATTTTTTACTTCATATTGCCTACATCAGATAAACTACAGTAATTGAGGTTAGATATTGTTATAAATTTGATTACCGGGTCCTGGCAGGTACCGTTAGAACCACCTGACCCTACCAACAGTGTTGCAAGTCAGACAGCATTTTTTTTTTTTTACATTTTTGGTGTCTCCATTTGTTAATTTTTTTTCTGTGGGGTTTGCACAATAGTATACTGTTTTACCTACAGTATTGTAAAACGATTTGGGAAAAGAAATACTCGGTAACTTAAAATTTTAAAAGGAAAATTTTGAAACTGGCAACTGAGTGTAGATGATCTGACTCACATCATATTATGTCATCACGATTAGCCCACGTGTATACTTTATGTTTTACATCCTCCTGTGCATACCATACCATGCATTTGGCTACTTTGGGCTTGCTATGATGACGCAAGAGATCTGCCCTGGCAACTGTACCGACACTCACAGCGGGTGGTGCGTTGGTGCGTCGTTTCCATTGTTTACTGGTAGTTACTGGTAAATATTTTTCAACCTAACGAAACTATTACCCGTATAGAGGTCGACCCCCAACTTTTTGCCAAAAAATTTGGTCTTAAGAACTCGTGCTATACACGGGTATATACGGTACCTTAAATTTATAGTTTTGGCCATTTCTCATGATAAGCATATCAAGAAATGGAAGGGATTCATTTATTTCTCTTTCAATTTTGAACGTGATACTAGGGACAATATCATTAAGCTTGTAACAGACCCCACAGAACTCACGATAGGACGTAATGGATTATTAAGATGAATTCATTACTTTGTGATGAAAGCACGTATTGTGAGCTTACGAAAGATCCCCTGGAAAATATTAATAAGTTATCTAATTCCAAAATGAAGATGTTATTGAAAAAGAACCCCGACCTCACTAAACAGCTCTCTCAAATTAATCCCACTTTACCTTATATGTATGGATTGATCAAAACACACAAGCTTAATAATCCATTACGTCCTATCGTGAGTTCTGTGGGGTCTGTTACTTACAAATTATCCAAGTGGCTGGTAAAGATGATATCCCCTCTTACAGGCCAAATATCTAATTCACATATACACAATAGCAGTGATTTAATTGATAAACTCAAGAAACACAATGAACCTTGCGAATTAATAAGTTTTGATGTAAATTCACTGTTCACTAGAGTACCTGTGAAAGACTTACTTTCATTTCTTAAAGATAAATTACAACTGCTAGATTTAACTATTGAACATGATACTTTCCTGAAATTGATAGAGTTATGTGTAACTGACAATGTGTTTAGGGCAAATGGGAAGTTCTACAAGCAAATATTTGGGATGAGCATGGGTAATTGTCTTTCTGCTCCTCTAGCCTGTATTTATATGGAGTTTTTTGAGTCAAGATTACTACCCAACATAGTGGACTTTATTCCTCCATGGTACAGATATGTTGATGATGTTCTTTGTCTTTGGCCTAGAAACAGTGACCCTTTGGAATTTTTAGACAAGCTTAATGATATTGTCCCTAGTATCACGTTCAAAATTGAAAGAGAAATAAATGAATCCCTTCCATTTCTTGATATGCTTATCATGAGAAATGGCCAAAACTATAAATTTAAGGTATATAGAAAGCCCACACAGGTTGATAGTTTCATTCACTTTTTATCGAATCACTTTGAGTCTACCAAAATGTCAGTTTTTTCTGCTATGTTCTTAAGATGTCTGCGTATTTGTGACTCTGAATTTATTGACGATGAATTGAAACACATTCGTTCTATTGCACAGAAACTCGGGTACCCTTCTGTGTTTGTTGATCGTTGTTTTAAAAGGGCTAAAAAATCCTTTCATTCCTCTCAAACTGCACAAGTTCCTACACTTAAGAATATTTTGACTCTGCCCTATCGTAATGAATTTGTCCCGTTAGTTCGGTCCCTCAAGCTTCTAAATATTAATGTTGTTTTCAAGTATGACTCAACCATTACCAATATGTTAATAAGGAATAGCCCAAGTTTGAATGTAAATGGAAGTGTTTATTGTATTCCATGTAGCAAATGTAATTGTAATTATGTAGGTCAGACAGGAAAAACTCTGCAGCTCAGAATCAAACAACATAAGTATAATATCAAAACTGCATCTGAAAGCAGTGCCTTGTTCGTTCATGTTAGGAATAATAATCAACCCATTGCTTGGGAAAAAAGCTTAGAAGTATTCAAATCATCTTGTGTCACAGAAAGACTTCTGGTTGAAGCTAGTTTGATTAAGGAATTAAAATCTATAAACCTTAGTGATGGTCAGTTCAAAACTGATAATATGTTACATAAATTTATTTGTCAGTGGCCCAAGGTTAAAAATGCTTTGAAAACCTTTGATCTAGATGTATGATAGTTATTTTGTGGGTCCCTTATTTGTGACCTGACCTGACTAGTCACGTCACCCCCTTCTCTTAAGCTCCTCTACGTGTGTGATGGTGTTGGTGTGTGGATTAGTGGATGTCATCATTTTGACCTGACCTCATGTTTTTAAGGTCACCCTGTATATTTAAGCCTCTCTCTGTCTATGTAATCCAGTTGCCTCTGAAGATGTCTTGAATAAAGACGAAAGCTAAGATACTCCGTTGTTTCCATTCTCCCGTGTGATTTTATCAAGATTTATCTTATCCACATTTTCATTGTGGATTTACATGAAATATATATATATATATATATATATATATATATATATATATATATATATATATATATATATATATATATATATATATATATCGATAAAATCACACGGGAAAATGGAAACAACGGAGTACCTTAGCTTTCGTCTTTATTCAAGACATCTTCAGAGGCAACTGGATTACATGGACAGAGAGAGGCTTAAATATACAGGGTGACCTAAAAACATGAGGTCAGGTCAAAATGATGACATCCACTAATCCCCACACCAACCCACAAGCTTAATAATCCATTACGTCCTATCGTGAGTTCTGTGGGGTCTGTTACTTACAAATTATCCATGTGGCTGGTAAAGATGATATCCCCTCTTACAGGCCAAATTTCTAATTCACATATACGCAATAGCAGTGATTTAATTGATAAACTCAAGAAACACAACGAACCTTGCGAATTAATAAGTTTTGATGTAAATTCACTGTTCACTAGAGTACCTGTCAAAGACTTACTTTCATTTCTTAAAGATAAATTACAACTGCTAGATTTAACTATTGAACATGATACTTTCCTGAAATTGATAGAGTTATGCGTAACTGACAATGTGTTTAGTGCAAATGGGAAGTTCTACAAGCAAATATTTGGTATGAGCATGGGTAATTGTCTTTCTGCTCCTCTAGCTTGTATTTATATGGAGTTTTTTGAGTCTAGATTACTACCCAATATAGTGGACTTTATTCCTCCATGGTATAGATATGTAGATGATGTTCTTTGTCTTTGGCCTATAAACAGTGACCCATTTGAATTTTTAGACAAACTTAATAATATTGTCCCCAGTATCACGTTCAAAATTGAAAGAGAAATAAATGAATCCCTTCCATTTCTTGATATGCTTATCATGAGAAATGGCCAAAACTATAAATTCAAGGTATATAGAAAGCCCACACAGGTAGACAGTTTCATTCACTTTTTATCGAATCACCTTGAGTCTACCAAAATGTCAGTTTTTTCTGTTATGTTCTTAAGATGTCTGCGTATTTGTGACTCTGAATTTATTGACGATGAATTGAAACACATTCGTTCTATTGCACATAAACTTGGGTACCCTTCTGTGTTTGTTGATCGTTGTTTTAATAGGGCTAAAAAATCCTTTCATTCCTCTCAAACCAGACAAGTTCCTACACTTAAGAATATTTTGACTCTGCCCTATCGTAATGAATTTGTCCCGTTAGTTCGGTCCCTCAAGCTTCTAAATATTAATGTTGTTTTCAAGTATGACTCAACCATTACTAATATGTTAATAAGGAATAGCCCAAGTTTGAATGTAAATGGTAGTGTTTATTGTATTCCATGTAGCAAATGTAATTGTAATTATGTAGGTCAGACAGGAAAAACACTGCAGCTCAGAATCAAACAACATAAGTATAATATTAGAACTGCATCTGAAAGCAGTGCCTTGTTCGTTCATGTTAGGAATAATAATCACCCCATTGCTTGGGAAAAAAGCTTAGAAGTTTTCAAATCATCTTGTGTCACAGAAAGACTTCTTGTTGAAGCTAGTTTGATTAAGGAATTAAAATCAATAAACCTTAGTGATGGTCAGTTCAAAACTGATAATATGTTACATAAATTTATTTGTCAGTGGCCCAAGGTTAAAAATGCTTTAAAAACCTTTGATCTAGATGTATGATAGTTATTTTGTGGGTCCCCTTTTTTCAGACCTGACTTGACTAGTCACGTCACCACCCTTCTCTTAAGCTCCTCTACGTGTGTGTTGGTGTGGGGATTGGTGGATGTCATCATTTTGACCTGACCTCATGTTTTTAGGTCACCCTGTATATTTAAGCCTCTCTCTGTCCATGTAATCCAGTTGCCTCTGAAGATGTCTTGAATAAAGACGAAAGCTAAGGTACTCCGTTGTTTCCATTTTCCCGTGTGATTTTATCAAGATTTATCTTATCCACGTTTTCATTGTGGATTTTCATAAAATATATATATATATATATATATATATTTTTTTTATTTATTTATTTATTTATATATACATACACCTAGACCCCGACTTACGACTACGTGGACTTACGACCGTCGGGACTTACGACCGCCTCAGATATAGATTTAAAAAAAAAAAAAAAAAAAAAAAAAAAATTATTTTTTTTTTTTTTAAATGACACACGCATTTTCTATACCGAAACGTTTCCAGTTAATGTAGTCTCCATGTATAATTAGAAAATTATGGGGGCCCCATGTGCATTCAGCTGACTACAGGTAGTCGTCGACTTACGACCTAGATTGGTTACGGCCGACCGGTCGTAAGTTGATCTGGTCGTAAGTCGGCCTATGTTATAATTACCTTACGTATATTATACTGTAATGTGTAATGATAATATAATCATCTTTAAGTCATATTTTATCAACATTTTCTTTGTTCATTATTGTTACGGTCGTCAGGTTTAAGTAAATCACTGCATACTACAGTACAATTGGTTTATTATTTACACTGGGGCTGGGGCCAAAACTGTCGTACCGCCGGTCGTAAAGTCGAACAGACGTAAGTCGCATAGGTCGTAAGTCGACGACTACCTGTACATTAAAGGTTAAGTGCTCAGTCACACTGTATCCATTCCTTATTATTTGTTACTTTCACTGTACTGTATCCATTCATCATTATTCATTACTTTTACTGTACTGTATTTCATTGTAGATTTTTATTAATTTTTTTTTTATTAATTTTTTTTTTTTTTTTTTTTTTTTTTTTTTTTTTTTTTTTTTTATATCTACTGTATGTCGGACTTACGACCATGTCGGACTTACGACCATGTCGGACTTACGACCTGGATTTGGGTCCCTAACCCCATCGTAAGTCGGGGTTTAGGTGTGTACAGTGGGGTATGCTATAACGAACGTAATTGGTTCCAGAACCTCGTTCGTTATAGCATTCGTTCGTTGTAGGATTAATCCGTTCCAGGCCCCCAAATACAACCACTTAACACTGAAAAAATTCTGTGGAAAATGTAAAAAATACGGTACTTTATCTTACCTTAGTGTTATTCAGCATGCAGGTACCCCTAAACACTGGCACATCACTATCACTTCCACTGGGAGTCTTGGCTTTAAGGTTCTCAAACAGTCGTCTGGCCTTCTCACAAATTATAGCTTCACTAATGTTACCACCTGCCATTTCTTTCTCCTTTATCCACACTAAGAGTAAATTTTCCATTTCTTCAATCACATTACACTTTGCTTTGCTAAGTCTAAAGATTCCCTTAGCCACTTGCACAGTTTTTAACTCCTCTTTATTCTTCATAATCGTACATATAGTCGATTTAGCCATCCCATATTCATCACTAAGTTTCGCAATGCTTCTTCCATTCTCACGTTTCTTTATAATTTCTTTCTTAGTTTCAAGGGTTATTAGCTTTCTCACTCGCTTTGGACGACTCATTGTTACAATTGTGTACTTGTATAACAAAATAGTTATACAAATAACGCGAATTTCCACATCAAAAGACGAAATTTCAACAATAACAGTGGTGCACTGGCTACACAATGAGACAAAGATGGCGCCTGACACTCTTGTTGTGGGTCGCGGTACAACAATATTCATGCGCCAGGCGAAATAGTCCCGTATTCATCCGCGTTCGTTGTAGGAGTTGCGTTCGTTATAGCATTCTCAATTTTATAGGTAAAACAGTTCGTTATAGGAATATTCGTAGTAGGATCCGTTCGTTATAGCATACCCCACTGTGTATATATATATATATATATACAGGTAGTCGTCGACTTACGACCGAGATTGGTTACGGCCAACCGGTCGTAAGTTGATCTGGTCGTAAGTCGGCCTATGTTATAATTACCTTACGTATATTATAATGTGTAATCATCTTTAAGTCATATTTTATCAACATTTTCTTTGTTCATTATTGTTACGGTCGTCAGGTTTAAGTAAATCACTGCATGTTACAGTACAATTGGTTTATTATTTACACAACATACAAAAAAAAAAAATACAGGTGCAAAACATATAAAACATTTTAGTTGCAAAACATACAAACATACAAAAAACATCTTATTGGCCGCTGGTGCTTGGCTGTGGATCGTCGGGGTCGTCAGCTGGGGCAGCCTTTGGGGTAGCCGGAGGAGTTGTTTTTTTCATGAACATGGTGAGCTTTGTCTGAATTGTTCGTTTCTTCTTCTCCTCGTAAATTTCTTGATATGGACGAAACGAATTGCGTGCCATCCGCTCAATCCTTGCAAATCGTTCAATGTTTGGGTCCATTCCTTCAAAATGGGCAAGAAGTTTATTTAGTAGAGATAAACCTTCTGATAATCCCTTAGTGGTGAACGTCCTTTGTGGCTCCTCCTCCTCTTCGTTATCCGCTGCTTCTCTCCTTTCTTCTTCTGCTACATTTTCTTCTTCCAATTCGATTAGCTCTTCATTTGTAAGTTCCTCTGATTCTTGGTCTAGCAACTCCTCAACATCTTCCACTTCACATTCCAAAGAAAGATCTTTTGCCAGTTTTACTATTTTTTCCCGAATAACTTCAAGCTCATTTTCACTGTCAAATCCTGCAAAAGTATGAACATAGCGCTTAACACACTGTTTCCAGATGCCATTCATGCACTTCTCCGTCACAGCCTCCCAGGCGTTTGCCAGATTCTTGATACCCATAAGAATGTTGTACTGTTTCCAAAAGTCACGCAACGATAGTTCTGGGTCGGCATCTATAGCGGCTATGGCTTGGGCAAAGGTGGTTCGGAGATAGATAGCCTTGAAAGTAGCAATTGAACCTTGGTCCATAGGCTGCAAAATTGAAGTCGTGTTTGGCGGCATAAAAATCACTTTCACGTCCGGATGAATATCTGATAGATGAGGTGGATGTCCAGGCGCATTGTCCAGTAGCAATAAAATCTTGAAAGGAATTTCTTTCGTCAAACAATATTCACGAGCTTGAGGAATAAAACAATTTACAAACCAGTCTTCAAACAGTGCCTGTGTCATCCATGCTTTACGGTTAGAACGAAAGTAAACGGGCAGCGTGTGCTTGTTTACATTTTTCAACGCCCGCGGGTTTTCTGAATGGAAGATTAGGAAAGGTTTCAGCTTAAACCCCGCGATGTTCCCGCCAAGCAGCAGAGTAAGCCTATCCTTAAATGCTTTAAATCCAGACATGCTTTTGGCTTCTTTTTGGATGTAAGTGCGTTCTGGCATCCGTTTCCAATACAATCCCGTTTCATCCACATTAAATATCTGCTCTGCTAGATATCCCTCATCCGTAATTAATTCATCCAGACTGTCAACAAACTTGCGTGCTCCTTCCTCGTCTGCACTCGCTGCTTCCCCAGTCACTCGAACATTATGAAATTGAAATCTTTTCTTGAATCTCTTGAACCAGCCAGTACTTGCTGCAAATTCTTGACTGTAGTCTTCTCCGGCGCGCTCCTTCAAAGTCTGAAATAGACTTCTAGCCTTCGTCTGCACAGTAAAAAGGCTTAACGGTGTCCGTTTCTGGATCTGATCTTCCATCCAAATGTAAAGTAATTTCTCCATTTCGTGGAGAGGCCCAGTCCGTTGCTTCGTTATAACTGTCGCTTGCATGGGTGCAGAACCTTTCACAGCTTCACGAATCCTTTCTTTATCCTTCAAAATCGTCGACACAGTAGAGTGTGATAGCGTCAGATCACGTGCAATCTCATTCACTTTCTTACCCCCTTCGTGCTGTTTAATCACCATCATTTTAGTGTTTAAATCAATGGCCTTTCTTTGCTTCTTGGCAGGTTGAGGAGTAGATGAAGACAGTTTCCTCTTGGTAGACATCTTGGGGGGGGGTGGTGGTTCAAGAAAGATTTCCGAGACAAAAGAAAGGCACAAGGCAAACAGACACGGAGGGAAGTGTGCTGTACCAGCGAGCGTGTTTGTAATTGAGCGCGGGGATGCGCGCGGCTCCAGCTCCCGGCAGCGTCAGGAGGCTGGGGCCAAAACTGTCGTACCGCCGGTCGTAAAGTCGAACGGACGTAAGTCGCATAGGTCGTAAGTCGACGACTACCTGTATATATATATATATATATATATATATATATATATATATATATATATATATATATATGCTGATAACCACAAGGAAAGAAGAAAACATGAAGTTCCCAAGCGCTTTCGTGTAATTCACCCCTGAAGATGTGAATTACACGAAAGCGCTTGGGAACTTCGTGTTTTCTTCTTTCCTTGTGGTTTTCAGCATATACCTAGATCACGCGCACCTACAGTGATTTACTTGCATATATATATATATATACAGGTAGTCGTCGACTTACGACCTAGATTGGTTACGGCCGCCCGGTCGTAAGTTGATCTGGTCGTAAGTCGGCCTATGATATAATTACCTTACGTATATTATAATGTGTAATGATAATATAATCATCTTTAAGTCATATTTTATCAACATTTTCTTTGTTCATTATTGTTACGGTCGTCAGGTTTAAGTAAATCACTGCATACTACAGTACAATTTAATTACCTTACGTATATTACAATGTGTAATGATAATATAATCATCTTTAAGTCATATTTTATCAACATTTTCTTTGTTCATTATTGTTACGGTCGTCAGGTTTAAGTAAATCACTGCGTGTTTGTAATTGAGCGCGGGGATGCGCGCGGCTCCAGCTGCCGGCAGCGCCAGGAGGCTGGGGCCAAAACTGTCGTACCGCCGGTCGTAAAGTCGAACAGACGTAAGTCGCATAGGTCGTAAGTCGACGACTACCTGTATATATATATATATATATATATATATATATATATATATATATATATATATACAGTATATATATACACGCATATATATATATACACAGTAATGCCCCGCTTAACACGGTTTCACTTAGCGCGATTTCACGTATACGCGGTGCCTCGCCAGATCCGAACTTTCACTTTACGCGGGTTTTTTCCACGTATGCGCGCAGAGTGTCCGGCTCGAGAGCTATTTTTAGATTCGCCCCACCCGCCACCCTGCCTGCCTGCCTGTTTTAGCTCATAAAATTCATACAAATTACCCGGCCAGTATATAATATGCATTGCTTGAATTTTTACAATATGATGATCATTTTGAATATAAACATCATAGATTTTGCATTAGACATACAAATTTTAGATATAAAGTTTACTCTGAGTAAATATGTTATTTTTTGTGCAAAATATATGACATTTGTATTCAAAATATTCCTGGGCTTACAAGGAATCCAGCAATGTCAATTATATTATCCTAACTTTAGTTTGAGGTATTGTTTATTACTAAAAAGGTAAATATTCTGGTTTTCCCACACATCTGGTGGGACGGTTGGTGGGAGGTACCGACGGACCATCTGTTACAGTGTGAAGAATATTTTTTTTTTTTTTATTAACTGAAGATATTTGTTTTAGCTCATAAAATTCATACAAATTACCCGGTCAGAATATAATTTACATTGCTGGAATTCTTACAATTTGATGGTCATTTTGAATATAAACATCATAGATTTTGCAGTAGACATAAAAATTTTAGATATAATGTTTACTCTGAGTAAATATGTTATCTTTTGTGCAAAATATATGACATTTATATTCAAAATATTCCTGGTCTTACAAGGAATCCAGCAATGTCAATTGTATTATCCTAACTTTAGTTTGAGGTATTATTTATTAAAATTTAGTGGTTTTCCCCCCAAAATTTCTCAGAGGGAAGAGCCATTGAGTGTAGCGTGAGAAGAGGGGGAGGGAGTGGAGTCCATTATTTGAATGGACATTAACTTGGCGACTGTATTTCTCTATTTCTCTTAATTATTAATTGTGAGCATGTACCATCATAAAATTAAGATGTTATTTTTACTAGAACATAGGTATTGTGTCGGAAAAAGTGGAGTTTGGGGATGGGCCAGTTTCTATTGGAATTAATCCCATATGTTCTGTTGTTCACTTAGCTCGGTTTTCACTTAACACGGTATCCTGTGGGTTTTATTGACCGCGTTAAGCGGGGTACTACTGTGTATGTATGTATGTATGTATATATGTATGTATGTATGTATGTATGTATGTATGTATGTATGTATATATATATATATATATATATATATATATATATATATATATATATATATATATATATATATATATATATATATATATATATATATATATATATAACGTTCCACTCAGACTGTACATGTCTCATTTTCAACCCAAACAGTTAATTCTGTTTCATGTTTTTTATTGTTGATGTAATATTCTTTTAATAACTTTGTTATACACTTAAAGACCTTAGTTATTGAAGTGCAGTAATAATAACAACAACTGATTTTCTTTAAACAGTTAAGATAAGCAGTGTTATCTCCAACACCCCCCCCCCCCCCCCCCCCAACTGCCCCATATATTCGCTTCTTTCGTTCTTTTACATTTTGGGGACTGGGGTCTGCCCCAATTATGGTAGGTAGTAGGCAGCTACCAAACAGGGAGGTAGTACCACCTGGGAAGATATTGGAAGCATAATGTATTGTCTAATGGTAGATCCTGCTGTCATTTGGCATTATGAAAATTGTGACCAAGTCCCAGGTTGCTGAATTGACGTTCTGCCTCATTTACACACATTGCAGGGTCTCAATATAACCGTACTCATTCTTAATCTGTTTTATTCATTCTATTTTATTCTCCTATGTCAATTGATATTAATACTGCAGCGGGGCCTTCTCGGATGGGTCCCACTGGTCGGAAGGTTGTGGACCCCAGGGCCGACCTGATCATTATCAAGCTACTGGGGCCTCAACTGACGCCACCGCGGTTGCCGGAGGATCGGCTTTTTCACACTTCATTTTTCCAACATTCGCGGCCTGAGATCCAATTTTCCTTCTGTGGAGCACCATCTATTGACCTCTTCCCCCCGATCTCTTTCTACTCTCCGAACTTCAACTGACCAAAGCAGCTTCACCGAAACCTTTTCAAGTCTCCAACTACAACCTTTATACCTACTTCCGATCTAAGGGAGGTGTATGGGCCTACACGCGTACACCTATAGCTCGACTCATGGATCTTGAATCTTCTCTTTGTGATGTCATCTGGCTCAGAATATCTCTACCAACTATGACTGTTTTTCTTTGTTTCTTATACTGTTCTCCCAACTATTTAGAACTCTTTGACTATCTCAATTCTTGCCTTGAGTCGTTACTATCCACACACCCCAACACCGAGATCCTCTACCTAGGGGATTACACTGTACATCACAGAGAGTGGCTTGGCTCTGCAAGGGATGACCCAGGTGGAGCTGAGGCACTCTCTTTTTCCCTACTTAATGATTTGGAACAAATAATCAAACACCCTACATGCGTTCCTGATCGACACGATCAATTTGCTAACATTCTTGATCTTTGTTTTACCTCTAACCCCTCACACTATTCATACTCAATTTTTGCCCCCTTAGGGTCTTCTGATCACAACCTTATTTCTATTAAATCAAACTGGGCACGACCACCTCCCCCACCCCCCTCTAAACGTCAACTATGGCACTATCGGAGGGCAAACTGGCGATCCTTGTGAGCATTCTTCTCCGACTTTCCTTGGGATAAATGTTGCTTTTCCACGCTGAACGCCTCAGTATGTGCTGACAGCATTGCTGGGGTTATACAGGGTGGTATGAGTGCAATTATCCCATCTTCTACCAAAACTTTCTCTTTACAATTATGGTTTGATCGCTCCTGCTCTCTTGCTTGCAGGGTGAGAGATAGGGCATGTCGAGCTGTGAAACTATCTCCTTCTCCTATTACCCACTCCTCTTTCATTACTTCTAGGATTTGTTGTAAGGCTATTCTTCGTAGGGCCAAGTGGAATTTTATAAAAAGAACAACCGCTGACCTGTCTAACTCTTCTTCGAGTAAATCCTTCTGGTCCTTAACCAAAAACTTCTGTAATAACTTCTGCACTCCTTCTTTTCCTCCTCTCTTCCGACCTGATAACTCTATAGCCAACTCTCCCCCTGATAAAGCCAATCTCTTTGGCACCTTATTCTCCTCTAACCCCACCTTAGACGAGTAAGGCGCATGGACCGGACGGAATACCCCCTCATGTTCTGAGGGAGTGTGCTGAAGCTCTGGCCCCTGTGCTTGCTCGCCTCTTTCGCCTCTGCCTCAAAACCCAAACTTTTCCTTCTTCTTGGAAGCATGCCTTGGTTCAGCCCATCTCGAAGAAGGGTGACCATTCTAATCCCTCTAACTATCGCCCCATTGCCCTAACTTCATCCCTCTAAGATTTTTTAAACTATCTTAAACTTTAATTTTCTCCGTCACCTTGAACGCCTTTCTCTCTTGTCGGATCACCAGTATGGCTTTCGCCATACTGGTGATCTCTCCTATTGCACCCATCTTTGGTCATCCTCTCTTAGGGATTATGGGGAAACTTTTGTCATGGCCCTCGACATCTCCAAAGCATTTGACAGAGTATGGCACAAGTCTTTGCTTTTTAAACTTCCCTCTTTTGGTTTTCTCCCCCACTTTGTTTTCTAATCTTTAGCTTCCTTGAGAACCGATCCATGGCAGTTGTTGTCGTGGGAGCGGGTAAACAGAGTGAAAGGTTGCAGGGAAATAGTGCTGGGAGTGATGAAAAAACTAAATTAGGCAGGGAGTTAAAACCTAAATGCGACAAAGGGAGGATTCAGGTTCATGACAAACTCGAGAAAAGATTGGACCAATACAGTCGGATACCGGCGAGCTAACTGATAATGACTCGGAAATTAGCAATAATTTGAATAAATATTTTTCAACAGTTTTCACAACCGACATCTTTTGAACTGCCCTCTCGAGAGAGTCAACCAGGGTTGCCACCCCCATCTCTAGCATAAAGGTCCCTTCTGCTGTAAAAGTTGTCCCAGTTGTCAATGAATGGGACTGATATTGACTTGCAATATCTGTCAAGATATCCATTGACACCAACTGCCCTTGACAACCATTCATTGCCAACTCTCCTTCTAGCCAGGACACCACATATGATAGGGACCCCTCCCTTCACCCTAATACGTCCTATAGCTGTCTTGAACTTATCAAGAAACTCCTCACTCCTACACTGGCCAATATCATTGCCTCCTGCACTAAGGCAGATAATGGGTTTGTTCCCATTACCAGACAAGATATTGTCCATCCTGTCAACTATATCCCCCACCCCAGCTCCTGGCAAACACACTTGCATCCTATTTTTATTTTTACCACAAAAAGCTCTATCCATGTACTGTACCTGGGAATGACCAACAATTAAGGTTTTTGTACCTTACTTGTCAGTCCTGTCCCTGACTATGTTAGCATCCAATTCGTCTTATCAAAGGACTAAAAGTTTTCTCACCACCAGTTTGGTCGTTCCTCTCCTCACAACCCTCCATTCGCCCGTGCCTTTTGTCAGACACAGGCTTTCCTTGTCTCATGTCTTCCTCCCTCATCCTCACATTCACTTCCTCTAATTTCAAGTTTTCGTCCTTGACCTTCACTAACTTGGCCCCCAGAAGGGCACAGACCTGCTCACAACTAGCACTAGTTATTACTGACAATTTATCCCTGGGAGCTAAGTTTGCTTTCTAAACTTCCCTCTTATGGTTTCTCTCCCCCACTTTGTTCTCTAATTTCTAGCTTCCTTAAGAACAAAGGGATTGATCTCTCACTCTTTCTCTACCAATAGTGGTGTCCCACAGGGTTCTGTTCTTTCACCTACTCTCTTCCTTCTTTTTATCAATGATTTACTTCATATTACAACCAATTATATCCATTCTTACGCTGATGATTTTACTCTTCACTCTTCTTCACTTTTTTCCCTTCTCCTAATTCACAAACTAGATCTGTTTCTAGAGCTCATATCATTACATCTATCAATGCGGATCTGTGCAGCATCTCCAAATGGGGAGGTAGAAATTGGTTAAATTCATGAGTAATAAAACACAGTATCTGCCAATTACACTTTCCAAATTAAATGATCTCCCACCAATCACATTTCAGGATGCTGTCATTCTGCCAAATTCTAAAATAGATATGCTAGGCCTCACCATTTCCTCTAATATGTCATGGAAGCCACACATCAACATTGCTAAAGCTTCCTCCCAAAAGCTGGGAATGCTGTACAGATGCCGGCTACTTTACTCCTGAGCAGTTACTTCAAGTTTATAAGTGATATTCATCCTAACTTGGAGTACTGCTCTCATATCTGGGGTGGCTCTTCTGTCCAACTGATAGATACGGTGGAATCAAAGGCATTTTGTCTTATTAACTCTCCTTCATTAGTTGATGATCTTTCCTTTCTCCTTGCTGCAATGTTGCTTCACTCTCTCTCTTTTACAGGTACTTTAACGGGCAATGTTCGGTGGATTTGGTATCCTGTGTACCGCCAGCAAGGACGTGGGCTCATAACACTCGTCTTGCCCGCAGTGCCCACCATTTCTCTGTGGATGTCGGTCACACTAGAATAACCCATTATAGTACATCCTTCTTTCCTCACACACCAAAACTGTGGAATGCTCTGCCTTCTTCTGTGTTTCCACACGCATACAATCTGTCTCACTTCAAAAAGCTGGTTTTCCTACATCTTTGCGGTGTAGATTAATATAATATTTTTCTTTTCTATTTTAATTTCTTTTTACTCATATTTTTTCGACCCCCCAGGCCCCATTATTGGTCAATGACCCCTCCCCAGCCACTCATTAATTAGAATCTAAAGGTGATGTCACCACAGCCACACCCTCAATTAGAGGAACAATTCACATTGAGTCTTTTAGTCAGACTCAGTCACTATGGAGGCAACAATAATCCACAAACTCCTCAACTGAAGGAGCTTGAAAGCTACTTGGAATGCTTAGGGCCCTTGGGGATGGAATGGAGCGGAGCTACCGAGGTCTTTCCCTACACTGTGTGATTTATCTCCGAAGCTTAACGCCCCACATCTGCTACTTGTGAGCATCTGTTAAGTCATGCTGGGCTTATTATTTATTATTGAATGAATTTATTACACCCCAGGGGCTAGTTACAAGACCATTCAGTTAGACACTCATACATTGGTACTCGTGTCTCGCTACGACTCGTGATACGGAGACATTATTGACGTGATTTAAGGAGTCGGCACCCACCAAAGCGTTGGTAACTTACAAGAATTAAATCTAAATTATTAGGAATAAGTAGGCGGTGACATATAGTGGTTAGTGACTCTTCTCTGGTAGGAGGTCTCTGACAGTGGGACAGTCAAGGCAATACAGTAATGTTGAAGGGTGTTAGTATTGGGACAGTTACAGAGTTTACAGGAAGAGAAGTGCGGGTCATCCTCTACCTCGGATACCTGCCGGATAGGTCTGTATCCTAACCTATTGCGAGCAGAGACAACATTATGTCTGCGGACCATAAGACCACGTCGACGATACTCGTGTGGATGAGGAAGAAAGTGATCGTAGTGTTAGATGGATATATTTTCAGCCCGTTCACCATTCCTGCGATGGAATGTAGGGAGAAGAGTGGCCGAACGTACAGTCTTCTAGTTTGGTGGGTCGTGCCGGGCTTAAATTTAGGCCTAAGAGATTCTGATTGGGCAGCCATAATTTTGATAATCACTTATTGATTAATCTTAATAAAAAGATTTACAAATAAACATGTGTAATGCTGTGTGTCTTAATTTTATCTTAGTTAACTGTTTTTTAATGATTTAATGTGGTTTTATTTTAATATTTGAGACAAATAATAATTCTGTTGTTACTTTTTACTTTCAGTACTTGAGTACTTTATGGATGAGATACTTTTACTTCAACTTAGTAACATTTTGTCAATGTAACAATACTTTTACTTAAGTTACAGAGTCCAGTACAGTGGTCCCTCGGTTAACGAACTCCTCGGTTAACGAATTACCTCCCATAAGAATCTTCAATTTGGTTAACGAAAAATAATTCGATTAACGAAATCCTTACGAAAATCACATTTTGTTTTGAATATCAGCTGATAAGCTGAGGAAGTACATTCAAATTAATCACTATCTTATAGGAATTCCAGCAATGCAAATTAAATTCACCCCAGTCACTTCTATTAATTTTTATAAGCAAAAAACAAAAACTCAATCTAAAGGACATAAATTAACAATTAAGTAAATACTTCACACCACAGGCTCCAACTGTCAAACATGTCACTGTCACCCCTCCCTCCCTCCCTCCCTACCCCCCCCCCCCCCACCTTCCTGAGAAATGTTTGGGGAAAAGTACTAGGTTTACAGGTGTAAAAATAAATAATACCTCAGTCTAAAGTTAGGAGAATATAATTGGCATTGCTGGATTCCTTGCAAATTTTAGCTTGTTTATATTCAAATTAATCACTATCTTATAAGAATTCCAGCAATGTACATTATATTCTGGCCGGGTAATTTCTATGAATTTTATGAGCTAAAAACAAAAATCTCAAATAAACAAATTATACTTCACCAGACACTATCTGTCACCTCACCTCCCGCTCCCCCCTGCTCCCCCCCCCCCTCTTCCCACACTCGCTGGCTCCCTCCCTCCTTGCCTTCCCAGACAAAAGATTCATGTTTTCTTTAGGCTTTAAGGTGTTTATTTTATATAGTATCTCAGACTAAAGTTAGGATAATATAATTTGCATTGCTGAAATCCTTGCAAGACAGGGAATAATTTGAATATAAACGTCATATATTTTGCGCAAGAGATAAAATTAATCGCCTGTATCACATTACAGTACAGTGGTCCCTCGGTTAAAGAGCACAATCCGTTCCAGCAGGTTGCTCGTTACCGAAAAACTCGTTAACCGAAGACATTGTTTCAATGGGTTTTTAGGTAATTGGTTCCAGCTCACCGAAAATTGCCTAAATTCAACAAAAAAGGTAGAAAAGCACACTTACTTTGAGGTGTGTATGTAGAAGGCTCCTGGATGATGATGATGATGATGATGGGAATTAGAATGGGGGAGAAGAGAAGGCATTGGGGTGGAAGAGAAGTCACCCCATGGCGCCATTTCACCCATAAAATTTTAGTTCTCTTGGTGTAATTCAAGATTTTTTCTTTAAATCAACACTGCACTGCATTATTTATTGTCAATATGTAAAATAAATTTCAAAATGTCCAATAATTTTGCTTGGAAACACAGAAAAAAGCATTTAGTTGAAGAGAGTCTTAAGCAATATGTTACCTCCACTGAAAAGAGAGAGAGACTAACTCCTGTTTGTGTGTTAACAGGCTGGATGGCGCACCAGAAACTAGTTTCTTTACCTTCAATTATGTTCAATAATTGTTAAAATGACTAAAAAAATTTAATATTAAACTTTTAAAATTATTGAATAGTATAAACTTCTTGATATTTACTAAAATAGTAAGGAATTTAAGCCCTAAAACCGATTACTCTATTGGCGGATTAATACTACAGCTGGTGGACCGCCAAATGCAAGTGAAAACATGTTGAGGTCGGCTTGTAAAAAACTCGTTAATCAAGGGATTGCTCGTTAACCGAAGTTAAGAATCTTATGGAAGGTAAATCGTTAACCAAGGCGCTCGTTAACCGAGGGATCACTGTAGTGATTTAAGAGTTCTAGTGTATATGTACGATATACAGTATATAGTGATGTAAGGGCGATTTAGGGGAATTTTAGGAGTGTTTTTGACTTCATGCATTTTTGGCTTTACTTTGTATATACTTTTCTGTGAGCTGGAACCAATTACCCAATATCCCATTGAAACAATGGTTTCGGTTAACGAACGACCTTCTGGAACGAATTGTGTTCATTAATCGAGCGACCACTGTACTTTTTACAACTCTAATCATCCATGTGCTGCTGACAATATTACTGGTTTAATCTTACACACTCAGCCTTGTAACTTTTTATTCTCACCAGAAAAAATTATGGTACAATATTTTATATGCACCAACTTGTATAATCATCACTTTGGTAAGGGCTCGGAATCACGACTCGTACAAGTCTCGATATTAATGCGAGAGTTTTTGTTACAGATCGTGCGTCACGGCGGGTGCCTCGGCCTGGGCCTGGCAGCCATGGGTACGCAGCGCACTGACGTATACGAACAGTTGAAATATTCCCTCTTCCAAGATGATGCTGTGACAGGAGAGGCGGCAGGACTGGCCATGGGGTTAGTAATGTTGGGATCTGCCAACGAACAAGCGGTGTCGGATATGGTGAATTACGCCCGGGACACACAGCACGAGAAAATTCTGCGAGGTTTGGCTCAGGGCATTGCTCTCAACATGTACGGTCAACAGGACCAGGCGGACCGTCTCATAACCGAACTCAGCGAAGACAAGGACGCTATCTTACGACGTGCTGCCATGTACACCGTGGCCATGGCCTATTGTGGCACCGCCTCTACGCCGGCCATGAAGAGGCTGCTGCACGTGGCCGTGTCTGACGTGGATAATGATGTGAGGCGGGCAGCCGTGGAGGCTCTGGGATTCTTGTTGTTCAGGTCACCAGAGCAGATGCCAAGTATGGTGTCCCTCCTGTCTGAGTCGTACAACCCTCACGTTCGTTATGGTGCTGCCATGGCTCTGGGTGTTGCTTGTTCAGGCACAGGACAGAAGGAGGCTCTGGGGTTGTTGGAACCGCTCACTAACGACCCCGTCAACTTTGTTCGTCAGGGAGCTCTCATAGCCTCCGCTCTCGTGCTCATACAACAGACGGAGTCGACCTGTTCCAAAGTTAAAGACTTCCGTCAGCTGTATGCCAAGGTGATCGGGGACAAACACGAAGATTCAATCGCAAAGTTTGGAGCCATCCTCGCCCAGGGTATTATTGACGCCGGCGGACGCAACATGACCATCTCTTTGCAATCTCGAACGGGACACACGAGCATGACGTCAGTGGTGGGCATGTTCGTGTTCACTCAGTTCTGGTACTGGTTCCCGCTGGCCCACTTCTTGTCCATGGCCTTTACACCAACTTGTCTTATTGGTCTCAACTCTGAGCTCAAAATGCCAAAGATGCAGTTCCACTCTAACGCCAAACCCTCCACCTACGGCTACCCGGCACCGCTGGAGGAGAAGAAGAAGGAAGTGGCAGAGAAGGTAACTGCAGTCCTCTCAATAACGGCAAAGGCAAAGAAGAAAGACGACGAGAGAAAGAAAAAGGAGCAAAAGGACGAGAAGATGGAGGTCGACGAAGAAAAGGAGAAGAAGGAAAAGGAAGAGAAGGAGAAGGAAAAAGAGAAAGAGGAGAAGAAGAAGGAAGAGGAAAAGAAAAAGGAAGAACCGGCTTTTGATCTGTTGAGTAACCCTGCCCGAGTGATGAAGGCCCAGCTGAAGGTGGCGCGCATGGCCGAGGGGTCCCGCTACACCCCGGTGAAAGAACTAAGCATAGGAGGCATTATCCTGATGAGAGACACCAAGCCTGAAGACAGTGAGGAACTGGTCCAGCCCGTGCCTGCCTTGGGTCCCAAAACTGAGGAAGAGACCGAGCCAGACCCACCAGAGCCCTTCAGATATGTCGAAGATTATTAGTTTATAAGAAAAAGTAGAATATCTTATAATAATAAAACTCCTTCCAACAGTGATGCTGTTTGAAGTGTTTTACCATGGAACAAGTATCCCTCACAAGTTAGGTGATATGGTTTATACATGAAAAATACTGTCCTTTTAGTTTATTAATATTTGTTTCATTAAATATGTCTTAGGTATACTGTATTCCTAACTGTTCAGTGTTTGTAAATGCTGGGTTTAATTTATTTTAATACAGTGAGGAGTTTTATTTGTAAATTCCTTGTCGTTGAGAATCTTTGAAAGTAACGTTGCATTAATTGTTATTGTATTTACCAGAAAGCACACTTTTAAATCAAATTAAGTTGTCAATGGATATAACTTTTCAAGTATTAAACATTTATTTGTTTAATTAACATTTTGTGTATCCTTCTTTTAGTGTGTGTGTGTCAACAGATAGCTACACCTTTTGAAAGCTGAATGACAACACAACATTCAGATTTAACTGTTACTCAGTTCAAGATAAAGCCAGGCCAAGGTGCAAATATTACAACGGGATAAGGGAGGAGATGGGCGGTATCCACTGGCCTGACTCACCGAGGCACGTGAAGGCAGACGCTACACTAGATATAACTAGTAAAGTGACCCTTTGATTGATAAATGTATACCCAAGACCAAACCCAGTGCCTCTAGGAAAATGAGGGGACCCCTACACATGAACCATAATACATAGTACATAACTACTTAAAACTAAGAATCCGTACTTCAATGTTTGGGAATAATTATTATAGTGATTTAACTTTTATTTTTTTTATCATACTCTACCCTGGGGAAGGTTAACCTGCCCACTACTCAAGGATAGTTGGTATCTCAACAGTGTGTGGACAGAAAACAAGACAACCAATTGGTCTTTAACTATTTGAAATGCTATTGGAATTGTTATTACAAACACTTTTAACACTGCACTCCCTGGCATAAATAGCGAGTACAGTAAGCAGCATTTTAGACAATACTGTACTGTACTATATTATACTGTATCCTGTACTGTACTATACTGTACTGTACTTTATTATACTGTACTGTACTGTATTATATTGTACTGGGGTCGGATACTCGAAACACCTCATAAGTTACGTCTTTTAGCATGATACAGTACCATATATTGTTGAATCTTTACAGTACCGTAAATTTAACATACTCAAAATTTGATTACAGTTCCGTAAGCCTTTCGTAAGTTTTCATAACTAGTGTTTACCTTGTAAATTAAGTTCTCTTGTCGGAAAGTAGATGTCAATGCAGGAGCTAGTTGGCCAATAAGCGCTCAGTTAACAAAATCATCAACCAATCACAAGAGAAGGAGAAATCAGCTGAGAGCGACGCACATATTATTATTTTGTAAACATGGAAGGACCACCAGCCAAGAAGAGACGGCCTAATTTCAGTGAGGCTGAAGTACACGCTTTTCTGGGCAAATTCAAATAAATTGGTTATTGATAGCATAGCCTTGCCGAACCTAAATGACAAATCACTTCTCTTAAATTACTCATTTAGCCTAGACCCTGGTGTTTTCCTTTCAATGTTGGGGACATTTGGTCTGAATTGTCTTCAAGTTCATACAAAAAACAACAATTTAAAACCTGAAAATATATCGGATTAGCCGTAAATTTTCTTAAATTAATACTCAACCTATGATAATGTTCAAGGAAAGTCTGGAACTAGGCCTAAGGTAGCTGCTAGACAAAGTGTCTCACTGACGGCCTGACACTCGCCAAAAAACCATGTACACGTTCTCTAAGCTAACCTAACATACCATAACATAACCAAACCTATCTAACCTATAACCTATTGGTATAATTTCTTATTTAAATAATCCTCATGTTCCAACTAAATTAAGTAGGCCCCACGTTTAAACATTTATTTGCTTAAGACAAAAAGCAGTTATATAGGCCCCTATTAATAAAGTTAATTGCAACCCATATTTTATGCTTAATATCATTTAAATTTGGCTAGCCTATGGAAATTTATAGCCTTTCATGTTATCATAAGCCATATACATAAGAAAATAGGCTAAGACTATTGGTTGAATATTAGAAAAACAAGGCGAAGTCTTGGCAGGAATGTTCACTTGACCTCATATTTGGCTTTCATTACTGAGGGATATTTACGGCTATACAACATTAATAAGTTCAATCTGCAAGTGTACTCGGTCATAAAACATATTTTTACCCTAAGTGTGAACAATGCAAACCTTTTGTTTTGGTAAAAAATACTTTATAATTTGTAAGAAGACAAAATATGCGTCTCTTCCAAACTGAGACAAATACAAACACTCAAGCCACTTATTATGGCAACAAAAAAGTTACCAAAAAGACAAAGTGAAATATTATACAGTATTTCAGTATGTTGGTGTACAAAACATTTTCTTCATTATTCTATGATAAAACAAGTCTAACAAGCATTATTACAACATATATTATTATTTTTTATACAATAGGGAATTAGTCACTACTACATCCGGGTTGAGAGTGTTACACAACCTCAGGAGCTGGTGTAAGTTACGCGCTTTAACTTACGGAGTTCGATGTCAAATATTTGTTTTGAGTATACCATCTGTGTTTTGAGTATGCCAATCTGAGACTGTAAATCCAGTTACGGGGTACACAATGACATACAGTCCCATAAATGTTTTTGAGTATCCAGCCCCTGTACTATATTATAAAGTACTGTACTTTACTGTACTGCACTATATTATACTATACTGTACTATATTATACTGTACTGTATACAGTTAACCCTCACTTTACGCGGTTAATGTAACCCGCAGGGTCCCGCGTAAAGTGAGGAACGCGTAAAGTGAATAACATAACATATGGGATTAATTGAAATAGAGTCCGGGCCGACCCCCAAACTCCACTTTTTGACGACACACAACTATGTTGTAGTAAAAATTTTATCTTAACTTTATGATGGTATGAAAATCAAGTAATATAGAAGAGGTTAGGTTCGGAAAAACAAAGGTTAGGTTAGGAAAACTAAAAGTTATGTGGAACACTTACGTTAGTAGAAGAGATGGGTCGGCATACGGGGATGGAGGCTGGTTCCGAGGCAGAGGGCAGTTTACTGGCCCTCAGATGAATCACCATCACTGTCACTTACAGTTGTCAGGGCTTCCCTGACAAATCCCTCAAAGTCATCTTCACTGTCACTATCACTGGCTTGGGCTGGCTGTGGTGGGTTGCGGGCGAAGAACTCGGTTATGCTTTTTTGACGGCTGGTGTTTATGTTGTCTTGATACACCGTGATGTACGGCTCCATAGCCTGCACCAGCCGGGTATGGAAGACTTCATAGCGGTCATCGTCATTGTCGCGGGAAAGGAAGGACTTCATTTTCTCTGCACCCTCCATGGCACCCTTAATATCACTATGAGTTAAACTGTGTTCTTCGGAGAATGACGCACCTTCTTCCTCCTCTTCACTGATGTGATCTTCTTCCAACATCTCGTCGGCAGTCACTTCAGGATCTCTGATCACCGCCAGGATGTCGCCGTTGGTGGTCTCGGAGAAGCCTGGAACTGTAACAGCCTGCGCAGCTTCTCTGGCAAGGTCCACTGCTACTGCAACAGTCTGAACCTCACCAGTCACAGATTGACTCCTCCTCTCACCTGGTATTCCATGCAACACATGTCTCCATGCGTGACGAATTGTAGCAATAGACAGCTGATCTCATGACTCCACCAAGAAGTCCACAGCTTTCTTGATGTTAAATACTCTCCAGAATTGTTTGAACAGTATTTTTTGCTGTGCCAACTGTTGATCCTCATCTTCTTCGCTCTTGCTATCGGTGGTGGTGTCACTCAGGTTACGCAACTCTTCCCTGGTGTTGGTGTAGTCGTTCAGGAGTTTGAATTTTTTCGTAGAGAATGCAGCTTTTACATTACAGATTAACTCTTGGTCCATGGGCTGTAATATAGACGTAGTGTTGGGAGGAAGGACGACCACTTTTACGGTGGGGTGACGATCTAACAGTAGGGGCGAGTGTCCTGGTGCGTTGTCCAGCAGCAACAAAATCTTGAATGGCACATTCTGTCGCTCACAGAATTTCCTTACATCGGGAACAAAACAGTCATCAAACCAGGAGAGGGACAGTGTAGAGAACATCCACGCCTTACGTGTGGTCAGCCAGTGGACATTTAGCTTGGTCATGTCCATGGTTTTGTAGGCGTGCGGCTTGCGTGCTGTGTGGATCACCGATAACTTGAGCTTACAGGTACCGGAGGCATTGGTGGTAAACAGGACGGTGATGCGTTCCTTCTGCACCTTCCGGCCCCGAATCTTGCTGGCATTCTTTACAACGAAGGACTTGGAAGGTAGCTTTTTCTAGAAAAGACCAGATTCGTCCATGTTAAACACCTGGTCGTCACTGTACTGTCCTTCCTCCATAATCTCACGTAAAAACGGAGGAAATTCCCTAGCTGCAGCACGGTCAGCACTCGCTTCTTCACCACCAATGTTTATATTGGTGATCTTGTTCCGGATCTTAAACCTCTGTAACCACCCAGAGGAAGTATTAAAGGGTTTGGGCTCTGTAGTTCCCATCTTTCGTGCCACTGCGATGTACAGTTCACGTGCGTAGTAGGGTGTGTCATACGGAGGCGAATTTTTTTTTTTTTTTGAAAAATCGGCCCATGGTATTAATGATGTAGTTCTATGTGCAGAATCATGTGATATCTTCAGATTTGAAAAGTTTTCATTTTTTGCTAGGTAAATTTTAACTTGAAATCTTATGAAAATTCAGTATTCCCACCCTTTTACCAACACCACTAAATAGCTTATTTAAAGTAAAGTAAATGTATCAGGTTAATTTATTAGGATGAAAATGATCCAGAATAGTGAAACGAATGATCTTGACACATTTATTAAATTTAATATTCCTTTAGAAAACAAAATCATCAAATACAAAAACCGGTTTTACTACTACGACCCGGTGTTGCTGCATACCATAGAGAACATGTCTTTCTTGCTTCTGTTTCTACTCATCACCTCCCTGCTGACCACCTGAGCTCGGATGTAGCCTTCCCTCCTCTCCTGGCTGTACACGTGACTGCTGGCCTCGCTCACTTGCTGTACACAACGCTCTATACTCTGGGTGTGCGAGGGCCAGGCAGGGACATGCATGGGGTTGTCCAGGAAAGCTCTGACTTGAACATTGGTGAGGCTGCAGGTAAGAGGGGGCTCACTGCCAGCCTGGATGTTATCCAGATCTATGAGATCAGTGAGGGTCTTGGCACCTAGATTGACTTCAGGAGTCTTCCTGACCCTGAAGGAATTGTCACCAACTGATTCGTCATGCCCAGATCCTCTTATAAGTCTCATATCCAAGATCTTTTTGACTGCCACTCTTCTCTCCTCCTCACCCTTACTGCAGAGCATTGTCTGCAGAACTGCCTCGGGATGAGCATACCAGGAAGATCTCCTCACAGTCTGCTCCACAATCTGAACAACCTTCCTTGGCTGACTCCTCAGGAGCTCAAGCTGGAGGAGAACATGCCTCGGACCTTCGGAGAACGATGACTTGACCTTGGTGTTGAACCAATTTGGCAAGTAGACACTCACGATGAATTGGACAATAAGTCTCAGGTTGTGAAGCTGGTTCCCTTTCAGTTTATGATGAGCGACCCAAATTCTGCAGAACCTGAGAGCCGTTGTGAGCCACCTAGAATGTGAGACTGGACCTATCTGCAGGTAAGCAAGTCTATCAGGCATGACCCCAGTTTTGATGGCACTGCAAATCATGTAACCATAGTACTGGTCAGTACTCAGGTCGTCAATGACAGTATGTGCAAGCTTAATGAGTGGAGGGCCAACTGTGATTTTTTCAAAGCTCGGATTTATTTCTAACTCAGTGGCAGCGTCCAGCATCTTGCCAAGAGGACCAGACCATCTGTTGTTTGAAAGAGTCTTGCCATCCAGCTCCTGGATCAGATGTCTGAGTGGCAACTCGTTGGTGTGGAGGTCACAAACAATCCAGACCAGCTTCCTCCCAATCTTCCGCTCTATCCACTGTATGACCCCCCCTTGCCACCCTGTGTTCGTGTTGGTGCTGTCCCCTCCAATGGCCTGCAGGGTCTGGTCTACGTTCCTCTCTCTGAGCCAGTTCACAATGTTATCTGCCACTATCTCAGCTGGTTTCCTGATGTCATCTTTCTCTGGAGTGAAATGCCACAAATACTTCCCTCCTGGTTCACTGCAGCAGGAGTAGCGTTCCTCCTTCACCATGGCAGGGAACAACTTGTCAGAATCTCCAACTTTCATGAACACTTTGGTGTCATCCCTTCTCCCATCAAAGAACAAACAATTGATTCCATTTTCTCTAATCCCCTTATCAAACTCCTCTTCTAGGTTACTGACAAGTTTCTCCTGAGCTCTCCTTACTTTGTTATGATCTACCACCAGGTGAACATCATCAACCCATCGTCAACCCAGGCAGCTGTTGCTATCTCTGCAGTTTCTCTGAGACCAGTGTGGTATCGCATGCTGGCCAGAGCTATGCTCGGGATATCTTTCCTAATTCGAATCTTATGCCTGGAAGGTTTGGGATCATTATTTTCTGGGTTAGGGACAAAGTCACCATTCTCCTGGTCAGCACTCGGATCAGCCATGGGGAAGTCATTAAACTCTGAATCAGCTTGACTCCAATCATCGGCCTTTTTTACCTCACCCTGGGCCTTCTCAAGTCTCTTTTCCTCGGCAACTCTTCTCCTCTTCTGTCTCTCTGTGGCAGCCTCCTGTCTCTTGGACTCCGGAATATCTTGGCTAGAAATCATGAGAGCCCCTATACTGCCAGTCTTCTCTCTCTGTGCTTTGACAAATGCCAATTCGATCACAGGAATCTTCAGTTCACACTTGCAAATACAGGAGATGTGGGCCTCGGATTTACAGTCACGATCGCATCCAAACTCAGGACAGAGAACAATTGGGCACTTGCAAGTAATTATGTCAAATAACTGGTCCAGTTCCTTGGCAAAGCTGTCCTTAACTGCAAGTTTTCCTCTCCCAAGAGAGATATCTCTTGCCTTTTCCCAACTGGCTAGCAGTCTCTCACTAATCTTCTTCTGACTTGTTATGACTGGAGGCTTGAACTGAGCGTTAGCCAGAGTGTACTGTGCCAAGACAGTTTTGTGTAAGTTCTTTGGTTCTTTTCACTGATTTGCCTGATTAAAACACCGTATCTCAAAGTATCTCTCAATGTAGGCAACTCCGACTTCAGGAGCTCTCTCCCAGACCCAAGATAGTGACTGAGATGGCTGGATTTTTGGTTCCTCGTCCTGACACAAGCAGCCATCGCAAATATTATCAACTTATAAATGCATCAGAATCTGAAACAGAAAAAAATATTGTTAGTTAGGTTGTTAAAGAATGAAGTCAGAAGGCAATGTTCACTATTTAATTGTAATGCACTGATGCAGCTGTACGTTAGATTTTCGATAAATTTCACGGTAAAATTTACCAGCAAAAGGTTGCAAAATATTGAAACTGAAATTATTTTCTGTTTATATACACTAAAATCTACCAAAAAAGTGATGGGCCATTAGTTTTAGCTGATCTTCCCTCCTATGACACACCCTACTAGTTCGTAGTCCTTAACAGAGCGCGTGTCAACCGCCATGTTCCGTCGCGCCTGACGCACCAAGTACCTCACAAGTAATTTTTCTGTCTTGAGACGCACCTGGTTGTGAGAATACTTGATCATAGAAGCACCTGTAGACTTTGTGATCTTCATGTGCTCCTTTATCTTGGCTGCATCCTTCTTTATTGTTCGAATCGTAGATTCATTCACACCATGCTGGCGCGCCAAATCAACCTGCCTTGTTCCTTTCTCCAACTCTTGGATGATGGTACACTTCACCTCGTAGCTTAAGGAACGTCGTGTCTTCTCTGGCTTAGTGCCGCTGGGTCCAGGTAAGGAAAGGTTTCTCTCTGGGGGTGGTGGTCCGGCGGAAGCCATTTTAGAGAACAATGGATGCACGTTTACACGGTCTGGCGTGGAGGGATGAAACTGGCTCGGCTAGGTCAAGGATCGTCTTTCCTCCCTCCCTCCCTCCCCCGGGTGGACACGTCATAATACTTTAAGCCAATTACAGCTAGCAGCAGAAGGGGGTAGGGATGCATGGCCAATCACAGTCCGATACGTCATATGACGTCAGTGATAACGCAACAAAGACACACACTGCGCAACCTTTCCGCGTGGCTTGCCCAAGCGGAGGGAGGAGGAGGGAGAGGCGAGGAGCACAGGCAGGCAGGCGGGTGGGGCGAATCTAAAAATGGCGTCGCGCCGGACACTCTCCGCGTAATGGGGTTCACGTACCGCGTAATGTGAGCACGTTAGGTTCTGGCAAGGCACCGCGTAAACGTGGAAACGCGGAATGTGGGACCGCGTAAAGTGAGGGTTAACTGTACTATATTATACTGTACTGTATTATATTTTACTGTACTGTACTATATTATACTGTACTGTACTATATTATACTGTACTGTGCAATATTATACTATACTGTACTATATTATACTATACTGTACTATATTATACTGTACAGTACTGTAGTATTTTTTTCCTGTGGTCGTTGCGGGTCGGGTCGTGTTGCGTCTGTTTAACAAAGCGTGTTCGGCATTTGGGCCTTCATTGTTGAGCGGCAGAAATTGGACAGTGATTACATAAGAACATCAAGATCGTCTTAGTGATGTGAAAGTGTAAATCGATGTAGGATTTTAAATGCTAGACGCGATTGTAATTTTGAAAACTCATTCTCCACCGAGGCTTACAACCACAAAATCATTGCCATATGACAAAACTTTTATTTTATTTTTTTACGGAGTTGTGGTCACGGCTGTGATAAAGGCCAACCAGGGAGTGTAGCACTGTGCCTTTAGTTAAATCAGTTCATAGTGTCATCAGTGACCGTCGAAGAGGTTGTAAATAACTGGTGGGGCACCACTGCCAGCAGAGACCAAGTCGTGTTACAGGTGCCACAGAGACTTTTAATTGTATTTCGGTTTTGTCCTTTCTCAAGGACTGAAACTGTGCCTACAATACACCATTCACAGGGAGATCCAGTGTACACAGTGATAGCACAAAGAGATATACAGCTCCTCCCCGATTTATGACCTACTCGACTTACGTCCACCAGCACTTACGACCTGCCTCAGTCAGTCTCTAGCCCCGTCATAAGTCGGGGAGTAGCTGTAGTCATTGATGAGAACTGGAAAAGAAAGTATAAGGAAATAATAGTTAAAATAAAAAAAATAAACAAGCTTGGCTATCCTAAAGAGCATTCTATTACCGCCCCAAAGAAAGTGTTCTTTTCTTTTTCTGTGTTTCTACAGGACTGAGTGGGTGTATAAAATCCGTTATTTATAGCAAAATGCATTGTACATAGAGATGGCACATAAATACTGACAAATCTCCGAAGTGAACTGAAAAAATGAAGAGAAGAAAACAGAAGACAACCCTAAAGGCAACAGGGGAGGTTAAAACCAGCAGAGGGCAGCTAAGTGCTGTTTTTTTTCTTTATCTTTAAATAGATGTAGATCTGTACACAGTCTGCACCCCCCCCCCCCCAACAACAACAACAACCATGAGGGATATGATATGATGTGATTACTACAGGGGGATGAAGGATATGGGTGATACAGGCCTGACCATTGCAATGTTTAGGACGATGCAAGTTGCCATAAAGCGTTGCTGGTATTGCCCTGACCTCATAGTCAAGGTGAAAGAGGAGATTACTAACCATAGGGGAACGAGTTCCCCAGGGATGAAAATACAGTAGATGAAGCTGGAGCCTTGGTGGTTGCCAAACAAGAACAAGTTGGGAAAGACATCCTTGCTAAGACTGAGGAAGTAGCCGATAGAATGGAGGTGGTTGCTGTACTGTACTGTACTATATTATACTGTACTGTACTATATTATATTATCCTGTACTGTACTATATTATAATGTACTGTACTATATTATAATGTACTGTACTGTATTATACTGTACAGTACTATATTATACGGTACTGTACTATATTATACTGTACTGTACTATATTATACTGTACTGTACTATGTTATGATGTACTGTACTATATTATAATGTACTGTACTATATTATACTGTACTGTACTATATTATACTGTAGTGTACTATATTATACTATACTGTACTATATTATACTGTACTGTACTATATTATAATGTACTGTACTATATTATACTATACTATACTGTACTGTATTGTATTATACTGTGCTGTATTATATTGTACTGCACTGTACTATATTATAATGTACTGTACTGGGCTATATTATACTGTACTGTACTATATTATACAGTACTGTACTATATTATACTGTACTGGACTATATTATACTGTACTGGACTATATTATACTTTACTATAACATATTATGATGTACTGTACTATAATATACTGTACTGTACTATATTATATTGTACTGTACTATATTATACTGTATTGTACTATATTATACTGTACTGTACTATATTATAGTGTACTGTACTATATTATGCTGTACTGTACTATATTATGCTGTACTGTACTATATTATACTGTACAGTACTCTATTAAACTGTACTGTACTATATTATACTGTACTGTACTATATTATACAGTACTCTACTATATTATACTGTACTGTACTATATTATACTGTACTGTACTATATTACACTGTGCTGTACTATATTATACTGTACTAAACTATATTATTATGTACTGTACTGTGCTATATTATACTGTACTGTACTGTACTATATTATACTGTACTGTACTGTACTCCTATGAGGGACAAATAGAGCATGACGATTTAGGCAGAGGGCACAGTACTGTACCATCTCAGCACGGTACTGAACTGTACCATCTCAGCATGGTACAGTACTGTACCATCTCGGCACGGTACTATACTGTACCATCTCAGTATGGTACAGTACTGTATCATCTCTGCACGGTACAGTACTGTACCATCTCAGCATCGTACAGTACTGTATCATCTTAGCATGGTACAGTATTGTACCATCTCAGCATGGTACAGCACTGTCCCATATCTGCACAGTACAGTACTGTACCATCTCAGCGTGGTACAGTTCTGTACCATCTTAGCATGGTACAGTATTGTACCATCTCAGCATGGTACAGTACTGTCCCATCTCTGCATGGTACTGTAATGAGACAAAACTCACAAGAAGAAGACTACATATAGGTAGAATATTGATAGTATAAGAGTATAAAAGAGAGGAAGATTTTGGTAGCGTGGCCGTGATATATATTTACACTGTCAGTACACTTATCGTATCTTCTACGTCAATACACATCTATTACGTCTTAAGAGGCGACTTCTCAAACACTGCTTCGTTACAACTCTTTATTAATTTCGAACATGACATGGACACATTAATAACACCTTCTATTGAAGTTACTAGGACATTATATTATCGTTACTAGACACTGATTCTCGGACACGGACATGAAATGAATACACTTCCCACGTAAGTAACTCATCCCATGGAAAGCTCTGACAAACACTCACGTGACCTAGGGGAGGCCTAGCAGGTAGTCCTGGGTTGTCTCTATGGGAGACTGCTTAGCTGGGCGCCGGAGGGAAGTCTCGGTCCTGACCGGAGGCGACTGGAGATGACCGGAGGCGGCTTGAGGTGACTGGAGGCGACTTGCCTCCGGCCCCTGACTTCTCTTCGAGCAGGCCTGGTTGTGTCGTAGCTGGCCACCTTGTTACAAGACAACTCTCTCTCTGCGAATCCCCCAGGGAGGACTAGCTCTGTCTCCGGGTATCTCTCTCTGCCCAATTCACTCAGGGAGGACTAGGACGTCCTATATATTGGGATGCGAGCCGTCAGGTTCAGCTGGTCGGGGGGGGGGGGGGGGCGGAGCGGCGAAGGGTCTCCTTACATTTGACCTGGCCAATGTGAGGTCAGGTCTGGACTTTTTCAGAAACTATCTGGGAAAGTCATCAGGTGGGGCCGTGTGTATATTGGGAGAGCAACCGTGAGAGTTACCCTACACTTGACCTCCCTAATGTCGGGTCAAGACTGGCCCCCCTCTGTGGTGTAGGCCATTGTGTATATTGGGAGAGAGCCGGCTGGTGCCCTCTTCCATGTTTGCTGGCAGTGTGACATGGGAAGGGGAGCTAGTTGATTTACAACCCTGGTCAGCCGCAGAGTTACCCTATACTTTTGACCTCCCTAATGTCGGGTCAAGTCTGGCTTTCCTTGCGATGTAAGCTGTGGTCTGACAACCCCTCACTACAGTACAGTACTGTACCATCTCAGCATGGTACAGCACTGTACCATCTTAGCACTGTATATTTCTGTGCCATCTGAGCACGGTATAGTTCTGTACCATCTCAGATCTCAGCATGGTACAGTACTGTCCCATATCTGCATGGTACAGTACTGTACCATCTCAGCATGGTACAGTAATGTACCATCTCAACATGGTACAGTACTGTCCCATCTCTGCATGGTACAGTACTGTCCCATCTCTGCATGGTACATACTGTACCATCTCAACATGGTAGAGTACTGTACCATCTCAACAGTTCTGTACCATCTCAGCATGGTACAGTACTGTCCCATCTCCATGGTACAGAACTGTACCTTCTCAACATGGTATAGTACTGTAACTTCTCAACATGGTACAGTACTGTACCATCTCAACGTGGTACAGTACTGTACCATCTCAGCATGGTACAGTACTGTCCCATCTCAGCACGGTACAGTACTGTACCATCTCATCATGGTACAGTACAGGCTGGCCAGACCTCCTGCTTTAGACAGGACAGTCCTTCTTTTGAGCACTCTGTCCTGCGCTACGTGAAGCAGGACGTTAATTTGTCCTTCTCTTTTGGGCCTGTCTAAAATGAATTATAAAAATTTCCTTACGTATACTAAAACAGTGGCAACTGAAGGCCACATAGGCTACTTCCTTTACTTTGTCAAGTAAGTTAATTTGGTTAGCATACAGTATGTTGTTCCAGCAGGAGTAAAAATGAATATTCATTTATTTCAGTTCTTTATTTATACTGTATGAATGCATGTATCATGTATGTAACATATACAGTGCCTTTAAAAAAATTGAAATTTGAGAAAAACCACAAAATAGCCTTCATTACATTATAGTGATATTTGACAAATCAACACTTCTCAGTATATTTTGTATATAGTTTATACAACTTTTTATATTTCAACTCATCATTAAACATTTTTAATTTAGGTTAAAAATAAGTGTCGTAAAAATTTAAAAAATTTCCTCCTTTTTGGAAAATTGGAAATGGCCACCCTAGTACTGTCCCATCTCTGCACGGTACAGTACGGTACCATCTCAACACGATATAGTTCTGTACCATCTCAGCACGGTACAGTATTGTACCACCTCAGCACGGTACAGAACTGTACCATCTAAGCACGGTATAGTACTGTACCATCTCAGCACGATATAGTTCTGTACCATGTCAGCATGGTACAGTACTGTACCATGTCAGCATGGTACAATACTGTACCATGTCAGCATGGTACAGTACTGTACCATCTCAGCACGGTACATTACTGTACCATCTCAGCACGGTATAGTTCTGTACCATCTCAGCACGGCACCATCTCTGCACGGTACAGTACGGTACCATCTCAGCACGGTATAGTTCTGTACCATCTCAGAACGGTACAGTACTGTACCATCTCAGCACGGTACAGTATGGTACCATCTCAGCACGGTACAGTACTGTACCATCTCAGCACGGTATAGTTCTGTACCATCTCAGCACGGTACAGTATGGTACCATCTCAGCACGGTACAGTACTGTACCATCTCAGCACGGTACCATCTCAGCACGGTATAGTTCTGTACCATCTCAACACGGTACAGTACTGTACCATCTCAGCACGGTACAGTACGGTACCATCAGTAGGCCACATCTTTGTTTATCAATTCCCCTGTTTTCATCTAGTACAAGGACGATAATTAATGTTACAAATGTATCCGGAACAGTGAACAATACACACGTCTTCTTCACTTATTTATAACTTCTTAATTACCAAAATACATTAAGAAAAATACTTTATATTTATTATTTTAGTTAATTAATGTTGTGTGATTAAATAATTATTTTTATCATTAATGATAAATAATAATGGGTATCGGTTGTTTTGTAACATTAGTTACCATTACCAAGGTCACATAACCGACAGTTTATGTTATGGTGAGCTGTTATATTGTTTATTTATGTCCACTTAAACTGAAGTTTTTGAACATAACTTTATCTAACTTGTTAGCTGCTCCCTGGACCCCGTCGTATTAAACAGTAAGTACTAATTTGATATCTGGTCTAATGAAAGCAACTTTGTTGAAGCATCTTGGTGTAATTTTATGTTTTTGTGGACGTGACAGCAAACACATTTTGGGGAGGAGTAAATAATTAATTTCTTCTCATAGAGATATTTTAGTGTCATATGATCAGTTTTTCACCGTGTTATACCTCATCCTTCACGCCCTGGGTGATTTATCATCCTAGATGCAATAAACTGAAAAAAGGTCTTTTTATATTAGTGCATCGTTCTATCTATAGGTGTAAACAGCAACCATTAATGTCAGATTTGAACCAATCGCATAAAAACCCATCAGAAAAATACATCTTTTTACCAGATTCTTTGGTTGCTGTAATCTGCAATTTTACCGTTTTTTTACGAATGTTTAGACAATTATAAGACTGTTCTTCTGTGATATTTTTGTCGGAAATTAAGGTTGGGTTAGGTTAGGTTAGTTTCTTTGGTTGGTTGGTTGGTTAGGTTAGGTAGGTTTCTTTGGTTGGTTAGATTAGGTAGGTTTCTTTGGTAGGTTGGTTAGGATAGGTAGGTTTCTTTGGTTGGTTAGGTTAGGTTGGTTTCTTTGGTTGGTTAGGTTAGATTGGTTTCTTTGGTTGGTTAGGTTAGGTATGTTTCTTTGATTGGTTAGGTTAGGTAGGTTTCTTTGGTTGGTTAGGTTAGGTTGGTTTCTTTGGTTGGTTAGGTTAGATTGGTTTCTTTGGTTGGTTAGGTAGGTTTCTTTGGTTGGTTAGGTTAGGTAGGTTTCTTTGGTTGGTTAGGTTAGTTTTCTTTGGTTGGTTAGGTAGGTTTCTTTGGTTGGTTAGGTTAGGTAGGTTTCTTTGGTTGGTTAAGTTAGGTTAGGTAGGTTTCTTTGGTTGGTTAGGTTAGGTAGGTTTCTTTGGTTGGTTAGGTTAGGTAGTTTTCTTTGGTTGTTTAGGTAGGTTTCTTTGGTTGGTTAGGTTAGGTAGGTTTCTTCGGTTGGTTAAGTTAGTTTAGGTAGGTTTCTTTGGTTGGTTAGGTTAGGTAGGTTTCTTTGGTTGGTTAGGTTAGGTAGGTTTCTTTGGTTGGTTAGGTTAGGTAGGTTTCTTTGGTTGGTTTGGTTAGGTAGGTTTCTTTGGTTGGTTAGGTTAGGTAGGTTTCTTTGGTTGGTTAGGTTTAGGCGGGTTTCTTTGGTTGGTTGGGTTAGGTAGGTTTCTTTGGTTGGTTAGGTTAGGTTGGTTTCTTTGGTTGGTTAGGTTAGGTTGGTTTCTTTGGTCTGTTAGGTTAGGTATGTTTCTTTGGTTGGTTAGCTTAGGTAGGTTTTTTGGTTGGTTAGCTGGGTTTCTTTAGTTGGTTAGGTTAGGTAGGTTTCTTTGGTTGGTTAGGTAGGTTTCTTTGGTTGGATAGGTTAGGTTAGGTAGGTTTCTTTGGTTGGTTAGGTAGGTTTCATTGGTTGATTAGGTTAGGTAGGTTTCTTTGGTTGGTTTAGTTAGGTTAGGTAGGTTTCTTTGGTTGGTTAAGTTAGGTAGGTTTCCTTGGTTGGTTAGGTAGGTTTCTTTAAATGGTTGGGTTAGGTATGTTTCTTTGGTTGATTAGGTTAGGTTGATTTCTTTGGTTGGTTAGGTTCTGTAGGTTTCTTTGGTTGGTTAGGTTAGGTATGTTTCTTTGGTTGGTTAGGTTAGATAGGTTTCTCTGGTTGGTTAGGTTAGGTTATGTTATGTAGGTTTCTTTGGTTGGTTAGATTAGGGAGGTTTCTTTGGTTGGTTAGGTTAGGTTGGTTTCTTTGGTTGGTTAGGTTAGGTATGTTTCTTTGGTTGGTTAGGTTAGGCAGGTTTATTTGCTTGGTTAAGTTAGGTATGTTTCTTTTTTGGTTAGGTTGGGTAGGTTTCTTTGGTTGGTTAGGTTAGGTTGGTTTCTTTGGTTGGTTAGGTTAGGTATGTTTCTTTGGTTGGTTTGGTTAGGTAGTTTTCTTTGGTTGGTTAGGTAGGTTTCTTTGGTTGGTTAGGTTAGGTAGGTTTCTTTGGTTGGTTGGGTTAGGTAGGTTTCATTGGTTGGTTAAGTTAGGTTTGGTAGGTTTCTTTGGTTGGATTGGTTAGGTTAGGTAGGTTTCTTTGGTTGGTTAGGTAGGTTTCTTTGGTTGGTTAGGTTCGGTAGGTTTCTTTGGTTGGTTAGGTTAGGCAGGTTTCTTTGGTTGGTTAGGTCGGTTTCTTTGGTTGGTTAGGTTAGGTTGGTTTCTTTGGTTGATTATGTTAGGTTGGTTTCTTTGGTTGGTTAGGTTAGGTATGTTTCTTTGGTTGGTTTGGTTAGGTAGTTTTTTTCGTTGGTTAGGTAGGTTTCTTTGGTTGGTTAGGTTAGGTAGTTTTATTTGGTTGGTTAGGTAGGTTTCTTTGGTTGGTTAGGTTAGGTAGGTTTCTTTAGTTGGTTAGGAAGGTTTCTTTGGTTGGTTAGGTTAGGTATGTTTCTTTGGTTGAATAGGTTAGATACGTTTCTCTGGTTGGTTAGGTTAGGTTATGTAAGTTTCTTTGGTTGGCTAGATTAGGTAGGTTTCTTTGGTTGGTTAGGTTAGGTTGGTTTCTTTGGTTGGTTAGGTTAGGTATGTTTCTTTGGTTGGTTAGGTTAGGCAGGTTTCTTTGGTTGGTTTGGTTAGGTATGTTTCTTTGGTTGGTTAGGTTAGGTAGGTTTCTTTGGATGGTTAGGTTAGGTTGGTTTCTTTGGTTGGTTAGGTTGGTTTCTTTGGTTGGTTAGGTTAGGTATGTTTCTTTGGTTGGTTAGGTTGGGTAGTTTTCTTTGGTTGGTTAGGTAGGTTTCTTTGTTTGGTTAGGTTAGGTAGGTTTCTTTCGTTGGTTAAGTTAGGTAGGTTTCTTTGGTTGGATAGGTTTGGTAGGTTTCTTTGGTTGGTTAGGTTAGGTTGGTTTCTTTGGTTGGTTAGGTTAGGTTGGTTTCTTTGGTTGGTTAGGTTAGCTTGGTTTCTTTGGTTGGTTTGGTTAGGTTGTTTTGTTTGGTTGGTTAGGTAGGTTTCTTTGGTTGGTTAGGTTAGGTAGGTTTCTTTGGTTGGTTAGGTTAGGCAGGTTTCTTTGGTTGGTTAGGTTAGGTTGGTTTCTTTGGTTGGTTAGGTTAGGTTGGTTTCTTTGGTTGGTTAGGTTAGGTATGTTTCTTTGGTTGGTTAGGTTAGGTAGTTTTGTTTGGTTGGTTATGTAGGTTTCTTTGGTTGGTTAGGTTATGTAGGTTTCTTTGGTTGGTTAAGTTAGGTAGGTTTCTTTGGTTGGTTAGGTTAGGTATGTTTCTTTGGTTGATTAAGTTAGGCAGGTTTCTTTGGTTGGTTAAGTTAGGTATGTTTCTTTTTTGGTTAGGTTAAATAGGTTTGTCTGGTTGGTTAGGTTAGGTTAGGTTATGTAGGTTTCTTTGGTTGGTTAGATTAGGTAGGTTTCTTTGGTTGGTTAGGTTAGGTTGGTTTCTTTGGTTGGTTAGGTTAGGTATGTTTCTTTGGTTGGTTAGGTTAGGTAGGTTTCTTTGGTTGGTTAGGTTAGGTAGCTTTCTTTAGTTGGTTAGGTTAGGTAAGTAGGTTTCTTTGGTTGGTTTGGTTAGGTAGGTTTCTTTGGTTGGTTATGTAGGTTTCTTTGGTTGATTAGGGCAAGTATGTTTCTTTGGTTGGTTAGGCAGGTTTTTCTGGTTGGTTAGGTTAGGTTATGTAAGTTTCTTTGGTTGGTTAGGTTAGGTAGGTTTGTTTGGTTGGTTAGGTACGTTTCTTTGGTTGGATTGGTTAGGTATGAGTCTTTGGTTGGTTAGGTTTGGTATTTTTTTTTGGTTGGTTAGGTTAGGTTGGTTTCTTTGGTTGGTTAGGTTAGGTATGTTTCTTTGGTTGGTTAGGTTAGGTTGGTTTCTTTGGTTGGTTTGGTTAGGTAGGTTTCTTTGGTTGGTTAGGTTAGGTAGGTTTCTTTGGTTGGTTAGGTTTAGGTGGGTTTCTTTGGTTGGTTAGGTTAGGTAGGTTTCTTTGGTTGGTTAGGTTAGGTTGGTTTCTTTGGTTGGTTAGGTTGGTTTCTTTGGTCTGTTAGGTTAGGTATGTTTCTTTGGTTGGTTAGGTTAGGTAGGTTTTTTTGGTTGGTTAGCTGGGTTTCTTTGGTTGGTTAGGTTAGGTAGGTTTCTTTGATTGGATAGGTTCGGTTAGGTAGGTTTCTTTGGTTGGTTAGGTAGGTTTCTTTGGTTGATTAGATTAGGTAGGTTTCTTTGGTTGGTTAGGTTAGGTAGGTTTCTTTGGTTGGTTTAGTTTGGTTAGGTAGGTTTCTTTGGTTGGTTAAGTTAGGTAGGTTTCTTTGGTTGGTTAGGTAGGTTTCTTTAGTTGGTTGGGTTAGGTATGTTTCTTTGGTTGATTAGGTTAGTTTGATTTCTTTGGTTGGTTAGGTTATGTAGGTTTCTTTGGTTGATTAGGTTAGGTATGTTTCTTTTGTTGGTTAGGTTAGATAGGTTTCTCTGGTTGGTTAGGTTAGGTTAGGTTATGTAGGTTTCTTTGGTTGGTTAGATTAGGTATTTTTCTTTGGTTGGTTAGGTTAAGTTGGTTACTTTGGTTGGTTAGGTTTGTTATGTTTCTTTGGTTGGTTAGGTTAGGTAGTTTTCTTTGGTTGGTTAGGTAGGTTTCTTTGGTTGGTTAGGTTAGGTAGGTTTCTTTGGTTGGTTAGGTTAGGTAGGTTTATTTGGTTGGTTAAGTTAGGTTAGGTAGGTTTCTTCTGTTGGATAGGTTAGGTTAGGTAGGTGTCTTTGGTTGGTTAGGTAGGTTTCTGTGGCTGCTTAGGTTTGGTAGTTTTTTTTTGGTTGGTTAGGTTAGGTTGGTTTCTTTGGTTGGTTAGGTTAGGTATGTTTCTTTGGTTGGTTAGGTTTGGTAGGTTTCTTTGGTTGGTTTGGTTAGATAGGTTTCTTTGGTTGGATAGGTGAGGTTAGGTAGGTTTCTTTGGTTGGTTAGGTAGGTTTCTTTGGTTGGTTAGGTTCGGTAGTTTTTTTTGGTTGGTTAGGTTAGGTAGGTTTCTTTGGTTGGTTAAGTTAGGTTGGTTTCTTTTGTTGATTAGGTTAGGTTGGTTTCTTTGCTTGGTTAGGTGAGGTAGCTTTCTTTAGTTGGTTAGGTAGGTTTCTTTGGTTGATTAGGGCAAGTATGTTTCTTTGGTTGGTTAGGCAGGTTTTTCTGGTTGGTTAGGTTAGGTTATGTAAGTTTCTTTGGTTGGTTAGGTTAGGTTGGGTTCTTTGGTTGGTTAGGTACGTTTCTTTGGTTGGATTGGTTAGGTATGTGTCTTTGGTTGGTTAGGTTTGGTAGTTTTTTTTGGTTGGTTAGGTTAGGTTGGTTTCTTTGGTTGGTTAGGTTAGGTATGTTTCTTTGGTTGGTTAGGTTAGGTAGGTTTCTTTGGTTGGATTGGTTAGGTAGGTTTCTTTGGTTGGTTAGGTTAGGTAGGTTTCTTTGGTTGGTTAGGTTTAGGTGGGTTTCTTTGGTTGGTTAGGTTAGGTAGGTTTCTTTGGTTGGTTAGGTTAGGTTGGTTTCTTTGGTTGGTTAGGTAGGTTTCTTTGGTTGATTAGGGCAAGTATGTTTCTTTGGTTGGTTAGGCAGGTTTTTCTGGTTGGTTAGGTTAGGTTTTTTAAGTTTTTTTGGTTGGTTAGGTTAGGTAGGTTTCTTTGGTTGGTTAGGTACGTTTCTTTGGTTGGATTGGTTAGGTATGTGTCTTTGGTTGGTTAGGTTTGGTAGTATTTTTTTGGTTGGTTAGGATAGGTATGTTTCTTTGGTTGGTTAGGTTAGGTAGGTTTCTTTGGTTGGTTTGGTTAGGTAGGTTTCTTTGGTTGGTTAGGTTAGGTAGATTTCTTTGGTTGGTTTGGTTTAGGTGGGTTTCTTTGGTTGGTTTGGCTAGGTAGGTTTCTTTGGTTGGTTAGGTTAGGTTGGTTTCTTTGGTTGGTTTGGTTAGGTTGGTTTCTTTGGTCTGTTAGGTTAGGTATGTTTCTTTGGTTGGTTAGGTTTGGTAGGTTTTTTTGGTTGGTTAGCTGGGTTTCTTTGGTTGGTTAGGTTAGGTTGGTTTCTTTGGTTGGTTAGGTAGGTTTCTTTGGTTGGATAGGTTTTGTTAGGTAGGTTTCTTTGGTTGATTAGGTTAGGTAGGCTTCTTTGGTTGGTTAGGTTAGGTAGGTTTCTTTTGTTGGTTTAGTTAGGTTAGGTAGATTTCTTTGGTTGGTTAAGTTAGGTAGGTTTCTTTGGTTAGTTAGGTAGTTTTCTTTCGTTGGTTGGGTTAGGTATGTTTCTTTGGTTGATCAGGTTAGGTTGATTTCTTTGGTTGGTTAGGTTATGTAGGTTTCTTTGGTTGGTTAGGTTAGGTATGTTTCTTTGGTTGGTTAGGTTAGATAGGTTTCTCTGGTTGGTTAGGTTGGGTAGTTTATTTGGTTGGTTAGGTTAGGTATGTTTCTTTTTTGGTTAGGTTGGGTAGGTTTCTTTGGTTGGTTAGGTTAGGTTGGTTTCTTTGGTTGTGTTAGGTTAGGTATGTTTCTTTGGTTGGTTAGGTTGGGTAGTTTTCTTTGGTTGGTTAGGTAGGTTTCTTTGGTTGATTAGGGCAAGTATGTTTCTTTGGTTGGTTAGGCAGGTTTTTCTGGTTGGTTAGGTTAGGTTATGTAAGTTTCTTTGGTTGGTTAGGTTAGGTAGGTTTGTTTGGTTGGTTAGGTACGTTTCTTTGGTTGGATTGGTTAGGTATGAGTCTTTGGTTGGTTAGGTTTGGAATTTTTTTTTGGTTGGTTAGGTTAGGTTGGTTTCTTTGGTTGGTTAGGTTAGGTATGTTTCTTTGGTTGGTTAGGTTAGGTAGGTTTCTTTGGTTGGTTTGGTTAGGTAGGTTTCTTTGGTTGGTTAGGTTAGGTAGGTTTCTTTGGTTGGTTAGGTTTAGGTGGGTTTCTTTGGTTGGTTAGGTTAGGTAGGTTTCTTTGGTTGGTTAGGTTAGGTTGGTTTCTTTGGTTGGTTAGGTTGGTTTCTTTGGTCTGTTAGGTTAGGTATGTTTCTTTGGTTGGTTAGGTTAGGTAGGTTTTTTTGGTTGGTTAGCTGGGTTTCTTTGGTTGGTTAGGTTAGGTAGGTTTCTTTGATTGGATAGGTTCGGTTAGGTAGGTTTCTTTGGTTGGTTAGGTAGGTTTCTTTGGTTGATTAGATTAGGTAGGTTTCTTTGGTTGGTTAGGTTAGGTAGGTTTCTTTGGTTGGTTTAGTTAGGTTAGGTAGGTTTCTTTGGTTGGTTAAGTTAGGTAGGTTTCTTTGGTTGGTTAGGTAGGTTTCTTTAGTTGGTTGGGTTAGGTATGTTTCTTTGGTTGATTAGGTTAGTTTGATTTCTTTGGTTGGTTAGGTTATGTAGGTTTCTTTGGTTGATTAGGTTAGGTATGTTTCTTTTGTTGGTTAGGTTAGATAGGTTTCTCTGGTTGGTTAGGTTAGGCAGGTTTCTTTGGTTGGTTAGATTAGGTAGGTTTCTTTGGTTGGTTAGGTTAAGTTGGTTACTTTGGTTGGTTTGGTTTGTTATGTTTCTTTGGTTGGTTAGGTTAGGTAGTTTTCTTTGGTTGGTTAGGTAGGTTTCTTTGGTTGGTTAGGTTAGGTAGGTTTCTTTGGTTGGTTAGGTTAGGTAGGTTTCTTTGGTTGGTTAAGTTAGGTTAGGTAGGTTTCTTCTGTTGGTTAAGTTAGGTTAGGTAGGTGTCTTTGGTTGGTTAGGTAGGTTTCTGTGGTGCTTAGGTTGGTAGTTTCTTTGGTTGGTTAGTTAGGTTGTTTCTTTGGTTGGTTAGGTTAGGTATGTTTCTTTGGTTGGTTAGGTTTGGTAGGTTTCTTTGGTTGGTTTGGTTAGATAGGTTTCTTTGGTTGGATAGGTTAGGTTAGGTAGGTTTCTTTGGTTGGTTAGGTTCGGTAGTTTTTTTTGGTTGGTTAGGTTAGGTAGGTTTCTTTGGTTGGTTAAGTTAGGTTGGTTTCTTTTGTTGATTAGGTTAGGTTGGTTTCTTTGGTTGGTTAGGTGAGGTAGCTTTCTTTAGTTGGTTAGGTTAGGTAAGTAGGTTTCTTTGGTTGGTTAGGTTAGGTAGGTTTCTTTGGTTGGTTAGGTAGGTTTCTTTGGTTGATTAGGGCAAGTATGTTTCTTTGGTTGATTAGGGCAAGTATGTTTCTTTGGTTGGTTAGGCAGGTTTTTCTGGTTGGTTAGGTTAGGTTATGTAAGTTTCTTTGGTTGGTTAGGTTAGGTTGGTTTCTTTGGTTGGTTAGGTACGTTTCTTTGGTTGGATTGGTTAGGTATGTGTCTTTGGTTGGTTAGGTTTGGTAGTTTTTTTTTGGTTGGTTAGGTTAGGTTGGTTTCTTTGGTTGGTTAGGTTAGGTATGTTTCTTTGGTTGGTTAGGTTAGGTAGGTTTCTTTGGTTGGATTGGTTTGGTAGGTTTCTTTGGTTGGTTAGGTTAGGTAGGTTTCTTTGGTTGGTTAGGTTAGGTAGGTTTCTTTGGTTGGTTAGGTTAGGTTGGTTTCTTTGGTTGGTTAGGTAGGTTTCTTTGGTTGGATTGGTTAGGTATGTTTCTTTGGTTGGTTAGGTTAGGTGGGTTTCTTTGGTTGGTTAGGTTAGGTAGGTTTCTTTGGTTGGTTAGGTTAGGTTGGTTTCTTTGGTTGGTTAGGTAGGTTTCTTTGGTTGGTTAGGTTAGCAGGTTTCTTTGGTTGGTTAGGTAGGTTTTTTGGTTGGTTAGGTTAGGTTTGTAGTTTCTTTGGTTGGTTAGGTTAGGTAGGTTTCTTTGGTTGGTTAGGTAGTTTCTTTGGTTGGTTGGTTAGGTTAGGTAGGTTTCTTTGGTTGGCTAGGTTAGGTAGTTTTCTTTGGTTGGTTAGGGAGGTTTCTTTGGTTGGTTAGGTTAGGTAGGTTTCTTTGGTTGGTTGGTTAGGTAGGTTTCTTTGGTTGGTTAGGTTAGGTAGATTTCTTTGGTTGGTTAGGTTTAGGTGGGTTTCTTTGGTTGGTTAGGTTAGGTATGTTTCTTTGGTTGGTTAGGTTTGGTAGGTTTTTTTGGTTGGTTAGCTGGGTTTCTTTGGTTGGTTAGGTTAGGTTGGTTTCTTTGGTTGGTTAGGTAGGTTTCTTTTGTTGGTTTAGTTAGGTTAGGTAGATTTCTTTGGTTGGTTAAGTTAGGTAGGTTTCTTTGGTTAGTTAGGTAGGTTTCTTTGGTTGGTTTGGTTAGGTAGGTTTCTTTGGTTGGTTAGGTTAGGTATGTTTCTTTGGTTGGTTAGGTTAGATAGGTTTCTCTGGTTGGTTTGGTTAGGTTAGGTTATGTAGGTTTCTTTGGTTGGTTAGGTTAGGTAGGTTTCTTTGGTTGGTTAGGTTAGGTAGGTTTCTTTGTTTGGTTAGGTTAGGTTGGTTTCTTTGGTTGGTTAGGTTAGGTATGTTTCTTTGGTTGGTTAGGTTAGGCAGGTTTATTTGGTTGGTTAGGTTAGGTATGTTTCTTTTTTTGGTTAGGTTGGGTAGGTTTCTTTGGTTGGTTAGGTTAGGTTGGTTTCTTTGGTTGGTTAGGTTAGGTATGTTTCTTTGGTTGGTTAGGTTAGGTTTCTTTGGTTGGTGAGGTTAGGTAGGTTTCTTTGGTTGGTTAGGTTAGGTAGGTTACTTTGGTTGGTTAGGTTAGGTAGGTTTCTTTGGTTGGATAGGTTAGGTTAGGTAGGTTTATTTGGTTGGTTAGGTAGGTTTCTTTGGTTGGTTAGGTTCGGTAGGTTTCTTTGGTTGGTTAGATTAGGCAGCTTTCTTTGGTTGGTTTGGTCGGTGTCTTTGGTTGGTTAGGTTAGGTTGGTTTCTTTGGTTGATTATGTTGGGTTGGTTTCTTTGGTTGGTTAGGTTAGGTATGTTTCTTTGGTTGGTTTGGTTAGGTAGTTTTTTTCATTGGTTAGGTAGGTTTCTTTGGTTGGTTAGGTTCGGTAGTTTTGTTTGGTTGGTTAGGTAGGTTTCGTTCGTTGGTTAAATAGGTTTGGTAGGTTTCTTTGGTTGGTTAGGTTAGGTAGGTTTCTTTGGTTGGTTAGGAAGGTTTCTTTGGCTGGTTAGGTTAGGTATGTTTCTTTGGTTGGTTAGGTTAGATGCGTTTCTCTGGTTGGTTAGGTTAGATTATGTAGGTTTCTTTGGTTGGTTAGATTAGGTAGGTTTCTTTGGTTGGTTAGGTTAGGTTGGTTTCTTTGGTTGGTTAGGTTAGGTATGTTTCTTTGGTTGGTTAGGTTAGGCAGGTTTCTTTGGTTGGTTTGGTTAGGTATGTTTCTTTGGTTGGTTAGGTTAGGTAGGTTTCTTTGGTTGGTTAGGTTAGGTTGGTTTCTTTGGTTGGTTAGGTTAGGTATGTTTCTTTGGTTGGTTAGGTAGGTTTCTTGGTTGGTTAGGTTAGGTATGTTTCTTTGGTTGGTTAGGTTAGGTTGGTTTCTTTGGTTGGTTAGGTTAGGTAGGTTTCTTTGGTTGGTTAGGTTAGGTATGTTTCTTTGGTTGGTTAGGTTAGGTAGGTTTCTTTGGTTGGTTAGGTTAGGTATGTTTCTTTGGTTGGTTAGGTTAGGTAGGTTTCTTTGGTTGGTTAGGTTAGGTTGGTTTCTTTGGTTGGTTAGGTTAGGTAGGTTTCTTTGGTTGGTTAGGTTAGGTAGGTTTCTTTGGTTGGTTAGGTTAGGTATTTTTCTTTTTTGGTTAGGTTAGGTAGGTTTCTTTGGTTGGTTAGGTTAGGTTGGTTTCTTTGGTTGGTTAGGTTAGGTATGTTTCTTTGGTTGGTTAGGTTAGGTAGTTTTCTTTGGTTGGTTAGGTAGGTTTCTTTGGTTGGTTAGGTTAGGTAGTTTTCTTTGGTTGGTTAGGTAGGTTTCTTGGTTGGGTAGGTTAGGTAGGTTTCTTTGGTTGGTTAGGTTAGGTAGGTTTCTTTGGTTGGTTAAGTTAGGTTAGGTAGGTTTCTTTGGTTGGTTAGGTTAGGTAGGTTTCTTTGGTTGGTTAGGTTAGGTAGGTTTCTTTGGTTGGTTAGGTTAGGTAGGTTTCTTTGGTTGGTTAGGTTAGGTATGTTTCTTTGGTTGGTTAGGTTAGGTAGGTTTCTTTGGTTGGTTAGGTTAGGTAGGTTTCTTTGGTTGGTTAGGTTAGGTAGGTTTCTTTGGTTGGTTAGGTTAGGTAGGTTTCTTTGGTTGGTTAGGTTAGGTAGGTTTCTTGGTTGGTTAGGTTAGGTAGGTTTCTTTGGTTGGTTAGGTTAGGTAGGTTTCTTTGGTTGGTTAGGTAGGTTTCTTTGGTTGGTTAGGTTAGGTAGTTTCTTTGGTTGGTTAGGTAGGTTTCTTTGGTTGGTTAGGTTAGGTAGGTTTCTTTGGTTGGTTAGGTTAGGTAGGTTTCTTTGGTTGGTTGGTTAGGTAGGTTTCTTTGGTTGGTTAGGTTAGGTAGGTTTCTTTGGTTGGTTAGGTTGGTTTCTTTGGTTGGTTAGGTTAGGTAGGTTTCTTTGGTTGGTTAGGTTAGGTAGGTTCTTTGGTTGGTTAGGTAGGTTTCTTTGGTTGGTTAGGTTAAGTAGGTTTCTTTGGTTGGTTAGGTTAGGTAGGTTCTTTGGTTGGTTAGGTTAGGTAGGTTTCTTTGGTTGGTTAGGTTAGGTAGGTTTCTTTGGTTGGTTAGGTTAGGTAGGTTTCTTTGGTTGGTTAGGTTAGGTAGGTTTCTTTGGTTGGTTAGGTTAGGTATGTTTCTTTGGTTGGTTAGGTTAGGTAGTTTTGTTTGGTTGGTTAGGTAGGTTTCTTTGGTTGGTTAGGTTAGGTAGGTTTCTTTGGTTGGTTAGGTTAGGTAGGTTTCTTTGGTTGGTTAGGTTAGGTTTCTTTGGTTGGTTAGGTTAGGTAGGTTTCTTTGGTTGGTTAGGTTAGGTTGGTTTCTTGGTTGGTTAGGTTAGGTAGTTTTGGTTGGTTAGTAGTTTCTTTGTTTGGTTAGGTTAGGTAGGTTTCTTTTGTTGGTTAGGTTAGGTAGGTTTCTTTGGTTGGTTGGTTAGGTAGGTTTCTTTGGTTAGGTTAGGTAGGTTTCTTTGGTTGGTTAGGTTAGGTAGGTTTCTTTGGTTGGTTAGGTTAGGTAGGTTTCTTTGGTTGGTTAGGTTAGGTTGGTTTCTTTGGTTGGTTAGGTTAGGTATGTTTCTTTGGTTGGTTAGGTTAGGTAGGTTTCTTTGGTTGGTTAGGTTAGGTAGGTTTCTTTGGTTGGTTAGGTTAGGTAGGTTTCTTTGGTTGGTTAGGTTAGGTAGGTTTCTTTGGTTGGTTAGGTTAGGTATGTTTCTTTGGTTGGTTAGGTTAGGTAGTTTCTTTGGTTGGTTAGGTAGGTTTCTTTGGTTGGTTAGGTTAGGTAGTTTCTTTGGTTGGTTAGGTAGGTTTCTTTGGTTGGTTGGTTAGGTAGGTTTCTTTGGTTGGTTAGGTTAGGTAGGTTTCTTTGGTTGGTTAGGTTAGGTAGGTTTCTTTGGTTGGTTAGGTAGGTTTCTTTGGTTAGTTAGGTATGTTTCCTTGGTTGGTTAGGTAGGTTTCTTTGGTTGGTTAGGTTAGGTTAGTTTCTTTGGTTGGTTAGGTAGGTTTCTTGGTTGGTTAGGTTAGGTTGGTTTCTTTGGTTGGTTAGGTTAGGTAGGTTTCTTTGGTTGGTTAGGTTAGGTTGGTTTCTTTGGTTGGTTAGGTTAGGTTGGTTTCTTTGGTTGGTTAGGTTAGGTTGTTTCTTTGGTTGGTTAGGTTAGGTAGGTTTCTTTGGTTGGTTAGGTTAGGTAGGTTTCGTTGGTTGGTTAGGTAGGTTTCTTTGGTTGGTTAGGTTAGGTAGGTTTCTTTGGTTGGTTAGGTTAGGTAGGTTTCTTTGGTTGGTTAGGTTGGTTTCTTTGGTTGGTTAGGTTAGGTAGGTTTCTTTGGTTGGTTAGGTTAGGTTGGTTTCTTTGGTTGGTTAGGTTAGGTAGGTTCTTTGGTTGGTTAGGTAGGTTTCTTTGGTTGGTTAGGTTAGGTAGGTTTCTTTGGTTGGTTAGGTTAGGTAGTTTCTTTGTTGGTTAGGTTAGGTAGGTTTCTTTGGTTGGTTAGGTTAGGTAGGTTTCTTTGGTTGGTTAGGTTAGGTAGGTTTCTTTGGTTGGTTAGGTTAGGTTGGTTTCTTTGGTTGGTTAGGTTAGGTATGTTTCTTTGGTTGGTTAGGTTAGGTAGGTTTCTTTGGTTGGTTAGGTTAGGTATGTTTCTTTGGTTGGTTAGGTTAGGTAGGTTTCTTTGGTTGGTTAGGTTAGGTAGGTTTCTTTGGTTGGTTAGGTTAGGTATGTTTCTTTGGTTGGTTAGGTTAGGAGTTTCTTTGGTTGGTTAGGTAGGTTTCTTTGGTTGGTTAGGTTAGGTAGTTTCTTTGGTTGGTTAGGTAGGTTTCTTTGGTTGGTAGTTAGGTAGGTTTCTTTGGTTGGTTAGGTTAGGTAGGTTTCTTTGGTTGGTTAGGTTAGGTAGGTTTCTTTGGTTGGTTAGGTAGGTTTCTTTGGTTGGTTAGGTTAGGTAGGTTTCTTTGGTTGGTTAGGTTAGGTAGGTTTCTTTGGTTGGTTAGGTAGGTTTCTTTGGTTGGTTAGGTTAGGTAGGTTTCTTTGGTTGGTTAGGTTAGGTAGGTTTCTTTGGTTGGTTAGGTTAGGTAGGTTTCTTTGGTTGGTTAGGTTAGGTAGTTTTTTTGTTGGTTAGGTTAGGTAGGTTTCTTTGGTTGGTTAGGTAAGGTATGTTTCTTTGGTTGGTTAGGTTAGGTATGTTTCTTTGGTTGGTTAGGTTAGGTAGTTTCTTTGGTTGGTTAGGTAGGTTTCTTTGGTTGGTTAGGTTAGGTAGGTTTCTTTGGTTGGTTAGGTAGGTTTCTTTGGTTGGTTAGGTTCAGTAGGTTTCTTTGGTTGGTTAGGTTAGGCAGGTTTCTTTGGATGGTTAGGTTTGGTTATGTAGGTTTCTTTGGTTTGTTAGATTAGGTAGGTTTTTTGGTTGGTTAGGTTAGGTTGGTTTCTTTGGTTGGTTAGGTTAGGGTTGGTTTCTTTGTTTGGTTTGGTTAGGTTTGTTTCTTTGGTTGGTTAGGTTATGTTGGTTTCATTGGTTGGTTAGGTTAGGTAGGTTTCTTTGGTTGGTTAGGTTAGGTAGGTTTCTTTGGTTGGTTAGGTTAGGTAGGTTTCTTTGGTTGGATAGGTTAGGTAGGTTTCTTTGGTTGGTTAGGTTCGGTAGGTTTCTTTGGTTGGTTAGGTAGGTTTCTTTGGTTGGTTAGGTTAGGTAGGTTTCTTTGGTTGGTTAGGTTAGGCAGGTTTCTTTGGTTGGTTGGGTTAGGTCGGTTTCTTTGGTTGGTTAGGTTAGGTTGGTTTCTTTGGTTGGTTAGGTTCGGTGGGGTTCTTTAGTTGGTTAGGTTAAGTATGTTTCTTTGGTTGGTTAGGTTAGGTAGTTTTGTTTGGTTGGTTAGGTAGGTTTCTTTGGTTGGTTAAATTAGGTTAGGTAGGTTTCCTTGGTTGGTTAAGTTAGGTTGGTTTCTTTGGTTGATTTGGTTAGGTAGGTTTCTTTGGTTGGTTAGGTTAGGTAGGTTTCTTTGGTTGGTTTAGTTAGGTTAGGTAGGTTTCTTTGGTTGGTTAAGTTAGGTAGGTTTCTTTGGTTGGTTAGGTAGGTTTCTTTAGTTGGTTGGGTTAGGTATGTTTCTTTGGTTGATTAGGTTAGGTTGATTTCTTTGGTTGGTTAGGTTATGTAGGTTTCTTTGGTTGATTAGGTTAGGTATGTTTCTTTGGTTGGTTAGGTTAGATAGGTTTCTCTGGTTGGTTAGGTTTGGTTATATAGGTTTCTTTGGTTGGTTAGATTAGGTAGGTTTCTTTGGTTGGTTAGGTTAGGTTGGTTTCTTTGGTTGATTAGGTTAGGTATGTTTCCTTTTTTGGTTAGGTTGGGTTAGTTTGTTTGGTTGGTTAGGTTAGGTTGGTTTGTTTGGTTGGTTTGGTTAGGTATGTTTCTTTGGTTGGTTAGGTTAGGTAGTTTTCTGTGGTTGGGTAGGTAGGTTTCTTTGGTTGGTTAGGTTAGGTAGGTTTCTTTGGTTGGTTCGGTTAGGTAGGTTTCTTTGGTTGGATAGGTTAGGTTAGGTAGGTTTCTGTGGTTGGTTAGGTTCGGTAGTTTTTTTTTTGGTTGGTTAGGTTAGGTTGGTTTCTTTGGTTGGTTAGGTTAGGTATGTTTCTTTGGTTGTTTAGGTTGGGTAGGTTTCTTTGGTTGGTTTGGATAGGTTAGGTTAGGTAGGTTTCTTTGGTTGGTTAGGTAGGTTTCTTTGGTTGGTTAGGTTCGGTAGTTTTTTTAGGTTGGTTAGGTTAGATTCGTTTCTTTGGTTGGTTAGATTAGGTAGGTTTCTTTGGTTGATTAGGTTAGGTTGGTTTCTTTGGTTGGTTGGTTAGGTTAGGTAGCCTTCTTTAGTTGGTTAGGTTAGGTAAGTAGGTTTCTTTGGTTGGTTAGGTTAGGTAGGTGTCTTTGGTTGGTTAGGTAGGTTTCTTTGGTTGATTAGGGCAAGTATGTTTCTTTGGTTGGTTAGGCAGGTTTTTCTGGTTGGTTAGGTTAGGTTATGTAAGTTTCTTTGGTTGGTTAGGTTAGGTAGGTTTCTTTGGTTGGTTAGGTTCGTTTATTTGGTTGGACTGGTTAGGTATGTGTCTTTGGTTGGTTAGGTTTGGTAGTTTTTTTTTGGTTGGTTAGGTTAGGTTGGTTTCTTTGGTTGGTTAGGTTAGGTATGTTTCTTTGGTTGGTTAGGTTAGGTAGGTTTCTTTGGTTGGTTTGGTTAGGTAGGTTTCTTTGGTTGGTTAGGTTTGGTAGGTTTCTTTGGTTGGTTTGGTTTAGGTGGGTTTCTTTGGTTGGTTAGGTTAGGTAGGTTTCTTTGGTTGGTTAGGTTAGGTTGGTTTCTTTGGTTGGTTAGGTTAGGTTGGTTTCTTTGGTCTGTTAGTTTAGGTATGTTTCTTTGGTTGGTTAGGTTAGGTAGGTTTTTTTGGTTGGTTAGCTGGGTTTCTTTGGTTGGTTAGGTTAGGTAGGTTTCTTTGGTTGGTTAGGTAGGTTTCTTTGGTTGGATAGGTTAGGTTAGGTAGGTTTCTTTGGTTGGTTAGGCAGGTTTCTGTGGTTGTTAGGTTAGGTAGGTTTCTTTGGTTGGTTAGGTTAGGTAGGTTTCTTTTGTTGGTTTAGTTAGGTTAGGTAGATTTCTTTGGTTGGTTAAGTTAGGTAGGTTTCTTTGGTTAGTTAGGTAGGTTTCTTTAGTTGGTTGGGTTAGGTATGTTTCTTTGGTTGATTAGGGTAGGTTGATTTCTTTGGTTGGTTAGGTTATGTAGGTTTCTTTGGTTGGTTCGGTTAGGTATGTTTCTTTGGTTGGTTAGGTTAGATAGGTTTCTCTGGTTGGTTAGGTTAGGTTATGTAGGTTTCTTTGGTTGGTTAGGTTGGTTAGGTTAGGTTGGTTTCTTTGGTTGGTTAGGTTAGGTATGTTTCTTTGGTTGGTTAGGTTAGGCAGGTTTATTTGGTTGGTTAGGTTAGGTATGTTTCTTTTTTTGGTTAGGTTGGGTAGGTTTCTTTGGTTGGTTAGGTTAGGTTGGTTTCTTTGGTTGTGTTAGGTTAGGTATGTTTCTTTGGTTGGTTAAGTTAGGTTAGGTAGGTTTCTTTGGTTGGATAGGTTAGGTTAGGTAGGTTTCTTTGGTTGGTTAGGTAGGTTTCTTTGGTTGGTTAGGTTCGGTAGGTTTCTTTGGTTGGTTAGATTAGGCAGGTTTCTTTGGTTGGTTAGGTCGGTTTCTTTGGTTGGTTAGGTTAGGTTGGTTTACTTGGTTGATTATGTTAGGTTGGTTTCTTTGGTTGGTTAGGTTAGGTATGTTTCTTTGGTTGGTTTGGTTAGGTAGTTTTTTTCGTTGGTTAGGTAGGTTTCTTTGGTTGGTTAGGTTGGGTAGTTTTGTTTGGTTGGTTAGGTAGGTTTCGTTGGTTGGTTAAATTAGGTTAGGTAGGTTTCTTTGGTTGGTTAGGTTAGGTAGGTTTCTTTGGTTGGTTAGGAAGGTTTATTTGGTTGGTTAGGTTAGGTATGTTTCTTTGGTTGGTTAGGTTAGATACGTTTCTCTGGTTGGTTAGGTTTGGTTATGTAGGTTTCTTTGGTTGGTTAGATTAGGTAGGTTTCTTTGGTTGGTTAGGTTAGGTTGGTTTCTTTGGTTGGTTAGGTTAGGTATGTTTCTTTGGTTGGATAGGTTAGGCAGGTTTCTTTGGTTGGTTTGGTCAGGTATGTTTCTTTGGTTGGTTAGGATAGGTAGGTTTCTTTGGATGGTTAGGTTAGGTAGGTTTCTTTGGTTGGTTAGGTTAGGTATGTTTCTTTGGTTGGTTAGGTAGGTTTCTTGGTTGGTTAGGTTTGGTATGTTTCTTTGGTTGGTTAGGTTAGGTTGGTTTCTTTGGTTGGTTAGGTTAGGTATGTTTCTTTGGTTGGTTAGGTTAGGCAAAGTTATTTGGTTGGTTAGGTTAGGTATGTTTCTTTTTTTGGTTAGGTTGGGTAGGTTTCTTTGGTTGGTTAGGTTAGGTTGGTTTCTTTGGTTGGTTAGGTTGGGTATGTTTGTTTGGTTGGTTAGGTTAGGTAGTTTTCTTTGGTTGGTTAGGTAGGTTTCTTTGGTTGGTTAGGTTAGGTAGGTTTCTTTGGTTCGTTATTTTAGGTAGGTTTCTTTGGTTGGTTAAGTTAGGTTAGGTAGGTTTCTTTGGTTGGATAGGTTAGGTTATGTAGGTTTCTATGGTTGGTTAGGTTCGGTAGGTTTCTTTGGTTGGTTAGGTTAGGTTGGTTTCTTTGGTTGGTTAGGTCGGTTTCTTTGGTTGGTTAGGTTAGGTTGGTTGCTTTGTTTGATTATGTTAGGTTGGTTTCTTTGGTTCGTTAGGTTAGGTATGTTTCTTTGGTTGGTTTGGTTATGTAGTTTTTTTCGTTGATTAGGTAGGTTTCTTTGGTTGGTTAGGTTAGGTAATTTTGTTTGGTTGGTTAGGTAGGTTTCGTTGGTTGGTTAAATTAGATTAGGTAGGTTTCTTTGGTTGGTTAGGTTAGGTAGGTTTCTTTAGTTGGTTAGGAAGGTTTCTTTGGTTGGTTAGGTTAGGTATGTTTGTTTGGTTGGTTAGGTTAGATACGTTTCTCTGGTTGGTTAGGTTAGGTATGTTTCTTTGGTTGGTTAGGTTAGGCAGGTTTCTTTGGTTGGTTTGGTTAGGTATGTTTCTTTGGTTGGTTAGGTTAGGTAGGTTTCTTTGGTTGGTTAGGTTGGTTTCTTTGGTTGGTTAGGTTAGGTATGTTTCTTTGGTTGGTTAGGTTAGGTAGTTTTCTTTGGTTGGTTAGGTAGGTTTCCTTGGTTGGTTAGTTTAGGTAGGTTTCTTTGGTTGGTTAGGTTAGGTAGGATTCTTTGGTTTGTTAGTTAGGTTTGGTAGGTTTCTTTGGTTGGATAGGTTAGGTAGGTTTCTTTGGTTGGTTAGGTTAGGTTGGTTTCTTTGGTTAGTTTGGTTAGGTTGGTTTCTTTGGTTGGTTAGGTTAGGTATGTTTCTTTGGTTGGTTAGGTTAGGTAGTTTTGTTTGGTTGGTTAGGTAGGTTTCTTTGGTTGGTTAGGTTAGGTAGGTTTCTTTCGTTGGTTAGGTTTGGCAGGTTTCTTTGGTTGGTTAGGTTGGTTTCTTTGGTTGGTTAGGTTAGGTTGGTTTCTTTGGTTGGTTAGGTTAGGTTGGTTTCTTAGGTTGGTTAGGTTAGGTAGTTTTGTTTGGTTGGTTATGTAGGTTTCTTTGGTTGGTTAGGTTAGGTATGTTTCTTTGGTTGATTAGGTTAGGCAGGTTTCTTTTGTTGGTTAAGTTAGGTATGTTTCTTTTTTGGTTAGGTTAAATAGGTTTGTCTGGTTGGTTAGGTTAGGTTAGTATATGTAGGTTTCTTTGGTTGGTTAGATTAGGTAGGTTTCTTTGGTTGGTTAGGTTAGGTTGGTTTCTTTGGTTGGTTAGGTTAGGTATGTTTCTTTGGTTGGTTAGGTTAGGCAGGTTTCTTTGGTTGGTTAGGTTAGGTATGTTTCTTTTTTGGTTATGTTAGGTAGGTTTCTTTGGTTGGTTAGGTTAGGTTGGTTTCTTTGGTTGGTTAGGTTAGGTATGTTTCTTTGGTTGGTTAGGTTAGGAAGTTGTCTTTGGTTGGTTAGGTAGGTTTCTTTGGTTGGTTAGGTTAGGTAGTTTTCTTTGGTTGGTCAGGTAGGTTTCTTTGGTTGGGTCGGTTAGGTAGGTTTCTTTGGTTGGTTAGGTTAGGTTAGGTAGGTTTCTTTGGTTGGTTAGGTTAGGTAGGTTTCTTTGGTTGGTTAGGTAGGTTTCTCTGGTTGGTTAGGTTCAGTAGGTTTCTTTGGTTGGTTAGGTTAGGCAGGTTTCTTTGGTTGGTTAGGTTAGGTTATGTAGGTTTCTTTGGTTTGTTGGAATAGGTAGGTTTCTTTGGTTGGTTAGGTTAGGTTGGTTTCTTTGGTTGGTTAGGTTAGGTAGATTTCTTTGGTTGGTTAGGTTAGGTTGGTTTCTTTGGTTGGTTAGGTTAGGCTGGTTTCTTTGGTTGGTTAGGTTAGGTTTGTTTCTTTGGTTGGTTAGGTTATGTAGGTTTCTTTGGTTGGTTAGGTTAGGTAGGTTTGTTTGGTTGGTTAGGTAGGTTTCTTTGGTTGGTTAGGTTAGGTAGGTTTCTTTCATTGGTTAGGTTAGGCAGGTTTCTTTGGTTGGTTAGGTTGGTTTCTTTGGTTGGTTAGGTTAGGTTGGTTTCTTTGGTTGGTTAGGTTAGGTTGGTTTCTTAGGTTGGTTAGGTTAGGTAGTTTTGTTTGGTTGGTTATGTGGTTTCTTTGGTTGGTTAAGTTAGGTAGGTTTCTTTGGTTGGTTAGGTTAGGTATGTTTCTTTGGTTGATTAGGTTAGGCAGGTTTCTTTGGTTGGTTAAGTTAGGTATGTTTCTTTTTTGGTTAGGTTAAATAGGTTTGTCTGGTTGGTTAGGTTAGGTTAGTATATGTAGGTTTCTTTGGTTGGTTAGATTAGGTAGGTTTCTTTGGTTGGTTAGGTTAGGTTGGTTTCTTTGGTTGGTTAGGTTAGGTATGTTTCTTTGGTTGGTTAGGTTAGGCAGGTTTCTTTGGTTGGTTAGGTTAGGTATGTTTCTTTTTTGGTTATGTTAGGTAGGTTTCTTTGGTTGGTTAGGTTAGGTTGGTTTCTTTGGTTGGTTAGGTTAGGTATGTTTCTTTGGTTGGTTAGGTTAGGAAGTTGTCTTTGGTTGGTTAGGTAGGTTTCTTTGGTTGGTTAGGTTAGGTAGTTTTCTTTGGTTGGTCAGGTAGGTTTCTTTGGTTGGGTCGGTTAGGTAGGTTTCTTTGGTTGGTTAGGTTAGGTTAGGTAGGTTTCTTTGGTTGGTTAGGTTAGGTAGGTTTCTTTGGTTGGTTAGGTAGGTTTCTCTGGTTGGTTAGGTTCAGTAGGTTTCTTTGGTTGGTTAGGTTAGGCAGGTTTCTTTGGTTGGTTAGGTTAGGTTATGTAGGTTTCTTTGGTTTGTTGGAATAGGTAGGTTTCTTTGGTTGGTTAGGTTAGGTTGGTTTCTTTGGTTGGTTAGGTTAGGTAGATTTCTTTGGTTGGTTAGGTTAGGTTGGTTTCTTTGGTTGGTTAGGTTAGGCTGGTTTCTTTGGTTGGTTAGGTTAGGTTTGTTTCTTTGGTTGGTTAGGTTATGTAGGTTTCTTTGGTTGGTTAGGTTAGGTAGGTGTCTTTGGTTGGTTAGGTAGGTTTCTTTGGTTGATTAGGGCAAGTATGTTTCTTTGGTTGGTTAGGCAGGTTTTTCTGGTTGGTTAGGTTAGGTTATGTAAGTTTCTTTGGTTGGTTAGGTTAGGTAGGTTTCTTTGGTTGGTTAGGTTCGTTTATTTGGTTGGACTGGTTAGGTATGTGTCTTTGGTTGGTTAGGTTTGGTAGTTTTTTTTTGGTTGGTTAGGTTAGGTTGGTTTCTTTGGTTGGTTAGGTTAGGTATGTTTCTTTGGTTGGTTAGGTTAGGTAGGTTTCTTTGGTTGGTTTGGTTAGGTAGGTTTCTTTGGTTGGTTAGGTTTGGTAGGTTTCTTTGGTTGGTTTGGTTTAGGTGGGTTTCTTTGGTTGGTTAGGTTAGGTAGGTTTCTTTGGTTGGTTAGGTTAGGTTGGTTTCTTTGGTTGGTTAGGTTAGGTTGGTTTCTTTGGTCTGTTAGTTTAGGTATGTTTCTTTGGTTGGTTAGGTTAGGTAGGTTTTTTTGGTTGGTTAGGTAGGTTTCTTTGGTTGGTTAGGTTAGGTAGGTTTCTTTGGTTGGTTAGGTAGGTTTCTTTGGTTGGATAGGTTAGGTTAGGTAGGTTTCTTTGGTTGGTTAGGCAGGTTTCTGTGGTTGATTAGGTTAGGTAGGCTTCTTTGGTTGGTTAGGTTAGGTAGGTTTCTTTTGTTGGTTTAGTTAGGTTAGGTAGATTTCTTTGGTTGGTTAAGTTTGGTAGGTTTCTTTGGTTAGTTAGGTAGGTTTCTTTAGTTGGTTGGGTTAGGTATGTTTCTTTGGTTGATTAGGGTAGGTTGATTTCTTTGGTTGGTTGGGTTATGTAGGTTTCTTTGGTTGGTTCGGTTAGGTATGTTTCTTTGGTTGGTTAGGTTAGATAGGTTTCTCTGGTTGGTTAGGTTAGGTTAGGTTATGTAGGTTTCTTTGGTTGGTTAGATTAGGTAGGTTTCTTTGGTTGGTTAGGTTAGGTTGGTTTCTTTGGTTGGTTAGGTTAGGTATGTTTCTTTGGTTGGTTAGGTTAGGCAGGTTTATTTGGTTGGTTAGGTTAGGTATGTTTCTTTTTTTGGTTAGGTTGGGTAGGTTTCTTTGGTTGGTTAGGTTAGGTTGGTTTCTTTGGTTGTGTTAGGTTAGGTATGTTTCTTTGGTTGGTTGTTAGGTTAGGTAGGTTTCTTTGGTTGGATAGGTTAGGTTAGGTAGGTTTATTTGGTTGGTTAGGTAGGTTTCTTTGGTTGGTTAGGTTCGGTAGGTTTCTTTGGTTGGTTAGATTAGGCAGGTTTCTTTGGTTGGTTAGGTCGGTTTCTTTGGTTGGTTAGGTTAGGTTGGTTTACTTGGTTGATTATGTTAGGTTGGTTTCTTTGGTTGGTTAGGTTAGGTATGTTTCTTTGGTTGGTTTGGTTAGGTAGTTTTTTTCGTTGGTTAGGTAGGTTTCTTTGGTTGGTTAGGTTGGGTAGTTTTGTTTGGTTGGTTAGGTAGGTTTCGTTGGTTGGTTAAATTAGGTTAGGTAGGTTTCTTTGGTTGGTTAGGTTAGGTAGGTTTCTTTGGTTGGTTAGGAAGGTTTATTTGGTTGGTTAGGTTAGGTATGTTTCTTTGGTTGGTTAGGTTAGATACGTTTCTCTGGTTGGTTAGGTTTGGTTATGTAGGTTTCTTTGGTTGGTTAGATTAGGTAGGTTTCTTTGGTTGGTTAGGTTAGGTTGGTTTCTTTGGTTGGTTAGGTTAGGTATGTTTCTTTGGTTGGTTAGGTTAGGCAGGTTTCTTTGGTTGGTTTGGTCAGGTATGTTTCTTTGGTTGGTTAGGATAGGTAGGTTTCTTTGGATGGTTAGGTTAGGTAGGTTTCTTTGGTTGGTTAGGTTAGGTATGTTTCTTTGGTTGGTTAGGTAGGTTTCTTGGTTGGTTAGGTTTGGTATGTTTCTTTGGTTGGTTAGGTTAGGTTGGTTTCTTTGGTTGGTTAGGTTAGGTATGTTTCTTTGGTTGGTTAGGTTAGGCAGGTTTCTTTGGTTGGTTAGGTTAGGTATGTTTCTTTTTTGGTTAGGTTAGGTAGGTTTCTTTGGTTGGTTAGGTTAGGTTGGTTTCTTTGGTTGGTTAGGTTGGGTATGTTTGTTTGGTTGGTTAGGTTAGGTAGTTTTCTTTGGTTGGTTAGGTAGGCTTCTTTGGTTGGTTAGGTTAGGTAGGTTTCTTTGGTTGGATAGGTTAGGTTATGTAGGTTTCTATGGTTGGTTAGGTTCGGTAGGTTTCTTTGGTTGGTTAGGTTAGGTTGGTTTCTTTGGTTGGTTAGGTCGGTTTCTTTGGTTGGTTAGGTTAGGTTGGTTGCTTTGTTTGATTATGTTAGGTTGGTTTCTTTGGTTCGTTAGGTTAGGTATGTTTCTTTGGTTGGTTTGGTTATGTAGTTTTTTTCGTTGATTAGGTAGGTTTCTTTGGTTGGTTAGGTTAGGTAGTCTTGTTTGGTTGGTTAGGTAGGTTTCGTTGGTTGGTTAAATTAGATTAGGTAGGTTTCTTTGGTTGGTTAGGTTAGGTAGGTTTCTTTAGTTGGTTAGGAAGGTTTCTTTGGTTGGTTAGGTTAGGTATGTTTGTTTGGTTGGTTAGGTTAGATACGTTTCTCTGGTTGGTTAGGTTAGGTATGTTTCTTTGGTTGGTTAGGTTAGGCAGGTTTCTTTGGTTGGTTTGGTTAGGTATGTTTCTTTGGTTGGTTAGGTTAGGTAGGTTTCTTTGGTTGGTTAGGTTGGTTTCTTTGGTTGGTTAGGTTAGGTATGTTTCTTTGGTTGGTTAGGTTAGGTAGTTTTCTTTGGTTGGTTAGGTAGGTTTCCTTGGTTGGTTAGTTAGGTAGGTTTCTTTGGTTGGTTAGGTTAGGTAGGATTCTTTGGTTTGTTAGTTAGGTTTGGTAGGTTTCTTTGGATGGATAGGTTAGGTAGGTTTCTTTGGTTGGTTAGGTTAGGTTGGTTTCTTTGGTTAGTTTGGTTAGGTTGGTTTCTTTGGTTGGTTAGGTTAGGTATGTTTCTTTGGTTGGTTAGGTTAGGTAGTTTTGTTTGGTTGGTTAGGTAGGTTTCTTTGGTTGGTTAGGTTAGGTAGGTTTCTTTCGTTGGTTAGGTTTGGCAGGTTTCTTTGGTTGGTTAGGTTGGTTTCTTTGGTTGGTTAGGTTAGGTTGGTTTCTTTGGTTGGTTAGGTTAGGTTGGTTTCTTAGGTTGGTTAGGTTAGGTAGTTTTGTTTGGTTGGTTATGTAGGTTTCTTTGGTTGGTTAGGTTAGGTATGTTTCTTTGGTTGATTAGGTTAGGCAGGTTTCTTTTGTTGGTTAAGTTAGGTATGTTTCTTTTTTGGTTAGGTTAAATAGGTTTGTCTGGTTGGTTAGGTTAGGTTAGTATATGTAGGTTTCTTTGGTTGGTTAGATTAGGTAGGTTTCTTTGGTTGGTTAGGTTAGGTTGGTTTCTTTGGTTGGTTAGGTTTGGTATGTTTCTTTGGTTGGTTAGGTTAGGCAGGTTTCTTTGGTTGGTTAGGTTAGGTATGTTTCTTTTTTGGTTATGTTAGGTAGGTTTCTTTGGTTGGTTAGGTTAGGTTGGTTTCTTTGGTTGGTTAGGTTAGGTATGTTTCTTTGGTTGGTTAGGTTAGGAAGTTGTCTTTGGTTGGTTAGGTAGGTTTCTTTGGTTGGTTAGGTTAGGTAGTTTTCTTTGGTTGGTCAGGTAGGTTTCTTTGGTTGGGTCGGTTAGGTAGGTTTCTTTGGTTGGTTAGGTTAGGTTAGGTAGGTTTCTTTGGTTGGTTAGGTTAGGTAGGTTTCTTTGGTTGGTTAGGTAGGTTTCTCTGGTTGGTTAGGTTCAGTAGGTTTCTTTGGTTGGTTAGGTTAGGCAGGTTTCTTTGGTTGGTTAGGTTAGGTTATGTAGGTTTCTTTGGTTTGTTGGAATAGGTAGGTTTCTTTGGTTGGTTAGGTTAGGTTGGTTTCTTTGGTTGGTTAGGTTAGGTAGATTTCTTTGGTTGGTTAGGTTAGGTTGGTTTCTTTGGTTGGTTAGGTTAGGCTGGTTTCTTTGGTTGGTTAGGTTAGGTTTGTTTCTTTGGTTGGTTATGTTATGTAGGTTTCTTTGGTTGGGTAGGTTAGGTAGGTTTGTTTGGTTGGTTAGGTAGGTTTCTTTGGTTGGTTAGGTTAGGTAGGTTTCTTTCATTGGTTAGGTTAGGCAGGTTTCTTTGGTTGGTTAGGTTGGTGTCTTTGGTTGGTTAGGTTAGGTTGGTTTCTTTGGTTGGTTAGGTTAGGTTGGTTTCTTAGGTTGGTTAGGTTAGGTAGTTTTGTTTGGTTGGTTATGTGGTTTCTTTGGTTGGTTAAGTTAGGTAGGTTTCTTTGGTTGGTTAGGTTAGGTATGTTTCTTTGGTTGATTAGGTTAGGCAGGTTTCTTTTGTTGGTTAAGTTAGGTATGTTTTTTTTTGGTTAGGTTATATAGGTTTGTCTGGTTGGTTAGGTTAGGTTAGTATATGTAGGTTTCTTTGGTTGGTTAGATTAGGTAGGTTTCTTTGGTTGGTTAGGTTAGGTTGGTTTCTTTGGTTGGTTAGGTTAGGTATGTTTCTTTGGTTGGTTAGGTTAGGCAGGTTTCTTTGGTTGGTTAGGTTAGGTATGTTTCTTTTTTGGTTATGTTAGGTAGGTTTCTTTGGTTGGTTAGGTTAGGTTGGTTTCTTTGGTTGGTTAGGTTAGGTATGTTTCTTTGGTTGGTTAGGTTAGGAAGTTGTCTTTGGTTGGTTAGGTAGGTTTCTTTGGTTGGTTAGGTTAGGTAGTTTTCTTTGGTTGGTCAGGTAGGTTTCTTTGGTTGGGTCGGTTAGGTAGGTTTCTTTGGTTGGTTAGGTTAGGTTAGGTAGGTTTCTTTGGTTGGTTAGGTTAGGTAGGTTTCTTTGGTTGGTTAGGTAGGTTTCTCTGGTTGGTTAGGTTCAGTAGGTTTCTTTGGTTGGTTAGGTTAGGCAGGTTTCTTTGGTTGGTTAGGTTAGGTTATGTAGGTTTCTTTGGTTTGTTGGAATAGGTAGGTTTCTTTGGTTGGTTAGGTTAGGTTGGTTTCTTTGGTTGGTTAGGTTAGGTAGATTTCTTTGGTTGGTTAGGTTAGGTTGGTTTCTTTGGTTGGTTAGGTTAGGCTGGTTTCTTTGGTTGGTTAGGTTAGGTTTGTTTCTTTGGTTGGTTAGGTTATGTAGGTTTCTTTGGTTGGTTAGGTTAGGTAGGTTTGTTTGGTTGGTTAGGTTAGGTAGGTTTCTTTGGTTGGTTAGGTTAGGTAGGTTTCTTTGTTTGGTTAAGTTAGGTTAGGTAGGTTTCTTTGGTTGGATAGGTTAGGTAGGTTTCTTTGGTTGGTTAGGTTAGGCAGGTTTCTCTGGTTGGTTAGGTTAGGTCGGTTTCTTTGGTTGGTTAGGTTAGGTTGGTTTCTTTGGTTGGTTAGGTTAGGTGGGGTTCTTTATTTGGTTAGGTTAGGTATGTTTCTTTGGGTGGTTAGGTTAGGTAGTTTTGTTTGGTTGGTTAGGTAGGTTTCTTTGGTTGGTTTGGTTATGTAGGTTTCTTTGGTTGGTTAGGTTAGGTATGTTTCTTTGGTTGGTTAGGTGAGGTAGTTTTTTTGGTTGGTTAGGTAGGTTTCTTTGGTTTGTTAAGTTAGGTTAGGTAGGTTTCTTTGGTTGGTTAAGTTAGGTAGGTTTCTTTGGTTGGATAGGATACTTAGGTTTCTTTGGTTGGTTAGGTTAGGTAGGTTTCTTTTTTTGGTTAAGTTAGGTAGGTTTCTTTGGCTGGTTAGGTAGGTTTCTTTGGTTGGTTAGGTAGGTTTCTTTGGTTGGTTAAGTTAGATAGGTTTCTCTGGTTGGTTTGGTTAGGTTATGTAGGTTTGTTTGGTTGGTTAGGTTAGATTCGTTTCTTTGGTTGATTAGATTAGGTAGGTTTCTTTGGTTGGTTGGTTAGGTTAGGTATGTTTCTTTGGTTGGTTAGGTAGCTTTCTTTAGTTGGTTAGGTTAGGTAAGTAGGTTTCTTTGGTTGGTTAGGTTAGGTAGGTTTCTTTGGTTGGTTAGGTAGGTTTCTTTGGTTGATTTGGGCAAGTATGTTTCTTTGGTTGGTTAGGCAGGTTTTTCTGGTTGGTTAGGTTAGGTTATGTAAGTTTCTTTGGTTGGTTAGGTTAGGTATGTGTCTTTGGTTGGTTAGGTTTGGTAGTTTTTTTTTGGTTGGTTAGGTTAGGTTGGTTTCTTTGGTTGGTTAGGTTTGGTATGTTTCTTTGGTTGGTTAGGTTAGGTAGGTTTCTTTGGTTGGTTTGGTTAGGTAGGTTTCTTTGGTTGGTTAGCTGGGTTTCTTTGGTTGGTTAGGTAGGTTTCTTTGGTTGGATATGTTAGGTTAGGTAGGTTTCTTTGGTTGGTTAGGTAGGTTTCTTTGGTTCATTAGGTTAGGTAGCTTTCTTTGGTTTATTAGGTTAGGTTGGTTTCTTTGGTTGATTAGGTTTTGTATGTTTCTTTGGTTGGTTAGGTTAGATAGGTTTCTCTGGTTGGTTAGGTTAGGTTATGTAGGTTTCTTTGGTTGGTTAGATTAGGTAGGTTTCTTTGGTTGGTTAGGTTAGGTTGGTTTCTTTGGTTGGTTAGGTTAGGTATGTTTCTTTTTGTTTGGTTGGGTAGGTTTCTTTGGTTGGTTAGGTTAGGTTGGTTTCTTTGGTTTTTTAGAATAGGTAGGTTTCTTTGCTTTGGTTTTATTTGGTTGGTTTGGTTAGGTAGATTTCTTTGGTTGGTTAGGTTAGGTTGGTTTCTTTGGTTGGTTAGGTTAGGCTGGTTTCTTTGGTTGGTTAGGTTAGGTTATGTAAGTTTCTTTGGTTGGTTAGGTTAGGTAAGTTTCTTTGGTTGGTTTGGTTAGGTAGGTTTCTTTGGTTGGTTAGGTTTGGTAGGTTTCTTTGGTTGGTTAGGGTTAGGTGGGTTTCTTTGGTTGGTTAGGTTAGGTAGGTTTCTTTTGTTGGTTAGGTTAGGTTGGTTTCTTTGGTCTGTTAGGTTTGGTATGTTTCTTTGGTTGGTTAGGTTAGGTAGGTTTTTTTGGTTGATTAGCTGGGTTTCTTTGGTTGGTTAGGTTAGGTAGGTTTCTTTGGTTGGTTAGGTAGGTTTCTTTGGTTGGATAGGTTAGGTTAGGTAGGTTTCTTTGGTTGGTTAGGTAGGTTTCATTGATTCATTAGGTTAGGTAGGTTACTTTTGTTGGTTTAGTTAGGTTAGGTAGGTTTCTTTGGTCGGTTAAGTTAGGTAGGTTTCTTTGGTTGGTTAGGTAGGTTTCTTTAGTTGGTTGGGGTAGGTATGTTTCTTTGGTTGATTAGGTTAGGTTGATTTCTTTGGTTGGTTAGGTTATGTAGGTTACTTTGGTTGGTTAGGTTAGGTATGTTTCTTTGGTTGGTTAGGTTAGATAGGTTTCTCTGGTTGGGTAGGTTAGATTAGGTTATGTAGGTTTCTTTGGTTGGTTAGATTAGGTAGGTTTCTTTGGTTGGTTACGTTAGGTTGGTTTCTTTGGTTGGTTAGGTTAGGTATGTTTCTTTGGTTGGTTAGGTTAGGCAGGTTTATTTGGTTGGTTAGGTTAGGTATGTTTCTTTTTTTGGTTAGGTTGGGTAGGTTTCTATGGTTGGTTAGCTTAGGTTGGTTTCTTTGGTTGGTTAGGTTAGGTGTGTTTCTTTGGTTGGTTAGGTTAGGCAGGTTTCTTTGGTTGGTTTGGTTAGGTATGTTTATTTGGTTGGTTAGGTTAGGTAGGTTTCTTTGGATGGTTAGGTTAGGTTGGTTTCTTGGTTGGTTAGGTTAGGTATGTTTCTTTGGTTGGTTAGGTTAGGTATGTTTCTTTGGTTGGTTAGGTTAGGCAGGTTTATTTGGTTGCTTAGGTTAGGTATGTTTCTTTTTTTGGTTAGGTTGGGTTGGTTTCTTTGGTTGGTTAGGTTAGGTTGGTTTCTTTGGTTGGTTAGGTTAGGTATGTTTCTTTGGTTGGTTAGGTTAGGTAGTTTTCTTTGGTTGGTTAGGTAGGTTTCTTTGTTTGGTTAGGTTAGGTAGGTTTCTTTGGTTCGTTAGGTTAGGTAGGTTTCTTTAGTTGGTTAAGTTAGGTCAGGTAGGTTTCTTTGGTTGGATAGGTTTGGTTAGGTAGGTTTCTTTGGTTGGTTAGGTTCGGTTGGTTTCTTTGGTTGGTTAGGTTAGGCAGGTTTCTTTGGTTGCTTAGGTCGGTTTCTTTGGTTGGTTAGGTTGGTTTCTTTGGTTGATTATGTTAGGTTGGTTTCTTTGGTTGGTTAGGTTAGGTATGTTTCTTTGGTTGGTTCGGTTAGGTAGTTTTTTTCGTTGGTTAGGTAGGTTTCTTTGGTTGGTTAGGTTAGGTAGTCTTGTTTGGTTGGTTAGGTAGGTTTCGTTGGTTGGTTAAATTAGGTTAGGTAGGTTTCTTTGGTTGGTTAGGTTAGGTAGGTATCTTTAGTTGGTTAGGAAGGTTTCTTTGGTTGGTTAGGTTAGGTATGTTTCTTTGGTTGGTTAGGTTAGATACGTTTCTCTGGTTGGTTAGGTTCGCTTATGTAGGTTTCTTTGGTTGGTTAGATTGGGTAGGTTTCTTTGGTTGGTTTGGTTAGGCTGGTTTCTTTGGTTGGTTAGGTTAGGTATGTTTCTTTGGTTGGTTAGGTTAGGCAGGTTTCTTTGGTTGGTTTGCTTAGGTATGTTTTTTTGGTTGGTTAGGTTAGGTAGGTTTCTTTGGATGGTTTGGTTAGGTTTGTTTCTTTGGTTGGTTCGGTTGGTTTCTTTGGTTGGTTAGGTTTGGTATGTTTCTTTGGTTGGTTAGGTTAGGTAGTTTTCTTTGGTTGGTTAGGTAGGTTTCTTTGGTTGGTTAGGTTAGGTAGGTTTCTTTGGTTGGTTGGTTAGGTTAGGTAGGTTTCTTTGGTTGGTTAGGTTAGGTAGGTTTCTTTGGTTGGTTAGGTTAGGTAGGTTTCTTTGGTTGGTTAGGTTAGGTAGGTTTCTTTGGTTGGTTAGGTTAGGTAGGTTTCTTTGGTTGGTTAGGTTAGGTAGGTTTCTTTGGTTGGTTAGGTTAGGTATGTTTCTTTGGTTGGTTAGGTTAGGTAGGTTTCTTTGGTTGGTTAGGTTAGGTAGGTTTCTTTGGTTGGTTAGGTTAGGTAGGTTTCTTTGGTTGGTTAGGTTAGGTAGGTTTCTTTGGTTGGTTAGGTTAGGTAGGTTTCTTTGGTTGGTTAGGTTAGGTAGGTTTCTTTGGTTGGTTAGGTTAGGTAGGTTTCTTTGGTTGGTTAGGTTAGGTATGTTTCTTTGGTTGGTTAGGTAGGTTTCTTTGGTTGGTTAGGTTAGGTAGGTTTCTTTGGTTGGTTAGGTTAGGTTTCTTTGGTTGGTTAGGTTAGGTAGGTTCTTTGGTTGGTTAGGTTAGGTAGGTTTCTTTGGTTGGTTAGGTTAGGTAGGTTTCTTTGGTTGGTTAGGTTAGGTAGGTTTCTTTGGTTGGTTAGGTTAGGTAGGTTTCTTTGGTTGGTTAGGTTAGGTAGGTTTCTTTGGTTGGTTAGGTTAGGTAGGTTTCTTTGGTTGGTTAGGTTAGGTAGGTTTCTTTGGTTGGTTAGGTTAGGTAGGTTTCTTTGGTTGGTTAGGTTAGGTAGGTTTCTTTGGTTGGTTAGGTTAGGTAGGTTTCTTTGGTTGGTTAGGTTAGGTAGGTTTCTTTGGTTGGTTAGGTTAGGTAGGTTTCTTTGGTTGGTTAGGTTAGGTAGGTTTCTTTGGTTGGTTAGGTTAGGTAGGTTTCTTTGGTTGGTTAGGTTAGGTAGGTTTCTTTGGTTGGTTAGGTTAGGTAGGTTTCTTTGGTTGGTTAGGTTAGGTAGGTTTCTTTGGTTGGTTAGGTTAGGTAGGTTTCTTTGGTTGGTTAGGTAGGTTTCTTTGGTTGGTTAGGTTAGGTAGGTTTCTTTGGTTGGTTAGGTTAGGTAGGTTTCTTTGGTTGGTTAGGTTAGGTAGGTTTCTTTGGTTGGTTAGGTTAGGTTGGTTTCTTTGGTTGGTTGGTTAGGTTAGGTAGGTTTCTTTGGTTGGTTAGGTTAGGTAGGTTTCTTTGGTTGGTTAGGTTAGGTATGTTTCTTTGGTTGGTTAGGTTAGGTAGGTTTCTTTGGTTGGTTAGGTTAGGTATGTTTCTTTGGTTGGTTAGGTTAGGTAGGTTTCTTTGGTTGGTTAGGTTAGGTAGGTTTCTTTGGTTGGTTAGGTTAGGTAGGTTTCTTTGGTTGGTTAGGTTAGGTAGGTTTCTTTGGTTGGTTAGGTTAGGTAGGTTTCTTTGGTTGGTTAGGTTAGGTAGGTTTCTTTGGTTGGTTAGGTTAGGTAGGTTTCTTTGGTTGGTTAGGTTAGGTAGGTTTCTTTGGTTGGTTAGGTTAGGTAGGTTTCTTTGGTTGGTTAGGTTAGGTAGGTTTCTTTGGTTGGTTAGGTTAGGTAGGTTTCTTTGGTTGGTTAGGTTAGGTTTCTTTGGTTGGTTAGGTTAGGTAGGTTTCTTTGGTTGGTTAGGTTAGGTAGGTTTCTTTGGTTGGTTAGGTTAGGTAGGTTTCTTTGGTTGGTTAGGTTAGGTAGGTTTCTTTGGTTGGTTAGGTTAGGTAGGTTTCTTTGGTTGGTTAGGTTAGGTAGGTTTCTTTGGTTGGTTAGGTTAGGTAGGTTTCTTTGGTTGGTTAGGTTAGGTTTCTTTGGTTGGTTAGGTTAGGTAGGTTTCTTTGGTTGGTTAGGTTAGGTAGGTTTCTTTGGTTGGTTAGGTTAGGTAGGTTTCTTTGGTTGGTTAGGTTAGGTATGTTTCTTTGGTTGGTTAGGTTAGGTAGGTTTCTTTGGTTGGTTAGGTTAGGTAGGTTTCTTTGGTTGGTTAGGTTAGGTAGGTTTCTTTGGTTGGTTAGGTTAGGTAGCTTTCTTTAGTTGGTTAGGTTAGGTAAGTAGGTTTCTTTGGTTGGGTAGGTTAGGTAGGTTTCTTTGGTTGGTTAGGTAGGTTTCTTTGGTTGATTAGGGCAAGTATGTTTCTTTGGTTGGTTAGGCAGGTTTTTCTGGTTGGTTAGTGTAGATATATGAGACAAATATGGCTGTAATATGTAACTCTGTACTATTTACCATTATTGATTCAGGTCTCTGTATTATATGTCTTATAATCATACTCCCTTTTGTCTCTGAGTGTTAGTTCATGTTTTGAGCACATGCGCGCTGTACGCGCATGCGCAGATAGAGATACCCAGAGAAATTCCAAGACAGGACGCTGTTCCCCCTGTTTTAACTCCTTTTTGTGTTTGTCCCAGAAATAGAACTTACGAACTTGACATCAGTGTGTTTCCTTTACCCCTGATTGTAAGGACCACCTGAGTCTCCCACATGGCTCAGTGTTTAGCTGGGACATCACATTATTCAGAATTGGAGTGGACACAGAATCTCGCTCGGAGCCGCCATCTTGTCAACTCCTCCTGTGAGTGGATCTCGGTGTGTACCTCAACACGATATTCCTGGATTTACAGTGCAGTGTTGTGAAGTGCTTTTTCAGTGTTGTGTGTGCCCTTTATTGTCTTTAAAGTGTTTCCCCGCGTTCCTGCACTTTTTACAAAAGAGGGAGCCTTTTTAAGACCTATGGGAGAGCTCAAGTTTTGACATCCACCCCCGTTCCTGTCTCGACTGGCAGTGCGCGAGTGAGCCAGCCATCCCGCTCCCTAGCCAGCCTGCCCCGAGTACACGCACGAACGAACGCACACACACACACACACACACACACACACACTCACAGACGCTCGCAGATATCTTCCATTTAAAGACGATTGCTCTTCTGCTCATTTATTAATTACAGTAATTGTGAGAGAAATAAACCAGGCCATATGGAAGATCAGGAATTTATTGGGTTTGCTTCAGATACCCAACAAGCCCAACTTCAGACGGATGTCGGTGCAGTAAGTGGACTCCAAGTGGATCGGAAAGTGGATCAAGCGGCCCCACCCACCCTTAGCCCCCACTACATACGTCCGCAATCTGCCACAGGTGTCGACTTCCTTCATATAATTCAGTTTTTGGAAGAAAACCGTCGACAAGACGACATTAGGAGGCGACAGGAAGACGATGAACGAAGACGTGAAGAGAATCACAGACATCAACAAGAAAATGCCAGATTCAGTGCCATTATCGAGTTGTTGGCACCTGTTAACCTTCAAGCAGCTGCTACACCTGCCTCTTCGTCCACAGGTGCACCTGCAGGGTCCTCTTCAACTTCTTTGCCCCCCCCACAGAAAGCACTCGCTCAGAGTCTACCGCCACTCCAAGCTGATGCCTCGTTCCAGGTATTCCGTGAATGGCGTCGGAGGTGGGACGATTATTCGATGATGGTCGATTTATCAAGATTGCCTAGGGAGAAACAGCTGATCCAGATGAGGATGTTTCTCACCCTAGAGACGCAACGCATCCTGGAGCACACCCTGCAAATTCCCCACGACACAGACAAGACTGTGAAGGACGTCTTGGATGCTTTACAGAGGCATATCAAGGGTCTCTGCAACGAAGCTCTCCGTAGGAGAGAACTTCTCAGTTGTAAGCAGCTGGAGGGTGAGTCGTTTGCCGATTTTTACGTACGACTCCGACGCATCGCTGAGGAGGTTGACGTTTGTCCTGGGAACTCATCGACTTGTGGGGAAACACAGCTGAAGATGATTATCCTCATGGGCGTGTGGGACGGAGAGCTAATTCAGAAGCTTATCTCCCTCGACACTGCCTCTTCTCTACAGGATGTTGTCACCACCTGCCGCTCTTACGAAGCCACCAGAAGTGCGACTTCTGCCATTCGTGCTCCATCTAACCAGCTGTGTGCCATCTCTGCATATAAGAAGAACAAAGGACGTGACCGGACTTCAGCTTCACATCCGACTTCAGCTTCACATCCGACTTCAGCTTCGCATCACTCTTCAGCATCACTTCAGACTTCGACGCCAGGTCATTCCTGCCAGTATTGTGCTCGTCGGCATGGTTCTGAATGCCCTGCCGCTGACAGCACCTGCAATAACTGTGGCCGTCGTGGTCATTGGGCTAGAACACTGAAGTGCCCTGCCAACAACGTTCAGTGCCGCTCCTGTAGCCGCATTGGACACTATGACAAATGCTGTCAGTCACAGAAGAAGAATAATACTACTTGCAAGTCTCAGGCGGCGAAGAACAAGCGCTGTCGTCGCGTGGGATCCTCTTCTATCCCTATCAGCAAGACACCTCAGCCCATCTGTGTTCACCTGTCATATGGCGACATTACTTCCCGTATCCAGATGCTTCCTGACACAGGTGCGGACGTCACAGTCATCGGCACAAGACACCTCGACATTCTGGGGATTCCTAGGAGCAGCTTGCAACCACCGTCAACTTCTACAACGCTCACCGCAGACGGTTCTACAATGGCACCTGCTCTGGGTACATTTCAGGCTACCCTCACCCTAGGTAAGCAGTCATGTTCTGCCAGGATTCAGGTCCACAAAGGTGTTCAGATGCCACTACTGTCTTATGGCCACTGTCAAGAGTTGGCCATAATATCTCCAGACTTCCCTAAGCCAATTGTGGAAATAAAACATGTCAACAGGTGCAAGGAGCTGCTCCTCCCACCCAATACGTCACCTTCTGCAGCCAGGGAGTTCTTCCTACTGCAGTTCAAGGACGTGCTGGTTTCCAAGGAGGGCCTCAAGACGGCTCCACTCAAGCCAATGGCTGGCTCCCCCATGAGAATTCACCTGAAGGATGACGCAGTACCTTTCGCCATCCACACACAGAGACAGATACCCTTCGCTTTCCAGAGCCAAGTTAAGAAGGAACTCGACTCTATGGTAGCCCAGGGGATCATTAAGCCTGCTGGTGACGACCCCTCGGATTGGTGTCACCCCATGGTAGCAGTCGCCAAGAACATTACTGGAGTTCGTATCACCGTCGACCTCACCAAGCTGAATAGCCAAGTTTCCCGCCCGACCCACCCTTCACCGACACCCTTCGCCGCTATACGCAGTGTGGACCCGAAGGCAAGGTACTTTACTACAGCAGATGCCTTATGTGGGTACTGGCAGATGGAACTTGCGGAAGAAGATCAGCACCTCACGACGTTCATCACACCGTACGGCCGATTTCAGCACTGCAGAGGACCTATGGGTTTCGCGGCTACTGGCGATGCTTTCTGCCTCCGTGGTGACATGGCCCTTCAGGGTGTGGCGAACTGTGTCAAGGTCATCGACGACGTGCTCCTATATGACGAGGATTACTCCACGCATCTTGAGCGTATTCACCAGATGCTCACCAGGTGCCGCAAGTACGGGATCACCCTCAACAAGGATAAGTTTGTGGTCGCCGCACCTAGTGTGAACTTCTGTGGGTACACCCTCTCAGGCAAGGGCATCTCGGCTGATCCTGGAAAGGTCAGCGCGATCCGGGACTTCCCAACTCCTGCCAACCTGACCGACCTCCGCTCGTTCATGGGCCTGGTAAACCAGTTGGCTGAGTTCACCCCCGACATCGCCGCTGCAGCACAGCCCCTACGCCCCCTGATGAGCCCCAAGAGAACATTCACCTGGACAGCTGACCATGATGAGGCATTCCGTCGCGTCAAGACAGCTCTCCTTAGCCCACCTGTTCTCGCTTCCTTCGACCCGGCCCTGCCAGTTGTCCTCCAGACTGATGCCTCTCGCCTCTACGGGATTGGATGCGCTCTGCTACAGGACCACGGCAATGGACGCCTTCGTCTGATTCAGTGTGGCTCTCGGTTTCTGACTGACGCCTAGACTCGCTACGCCACCATCGAACTGGAGCTGTTAGCCGCCGTCTGGGCCATGTCCAAATGTAGGTTGTATCTGATCGGCCTACAACACTTCAACCTCATGACAGATCATCGGCCACTCATCCCGATCCTGAACCACTACTCCTTGGATGCGGTCAAGAATCCCCGCCTCCAACGCCTTAAGGAGAAGATCTCGCCCTACCTCTTCACAGCTGTGTGGCGCGCTTGCAAGCTGCTCTGCATCCCTGATGCTTTGTCACGAGCCCCAGTCAGCCACCCCACACCAGAGGACGAGATCGCATGTGCTAATGCTACTGCACACCTCAGGACCGTAGTGACCGTGAACGCCGTCATCTCAGAAGAGTCTCCACCGCAGGACGCCGACAGGACTCTTCAGGAACTCCGAGCCGCGGCAAGAGCGGACCCTTCGTACATCCGTCTACTGAACTGCGTGACCTCGGGATTTCCCTCCAACCGGTACGACTTACACAGCTCTTTACTCCCATACTGGAAGATGCGGGACGACCTCTATGCTGATGGCGACCTCGTCTTGTATGGAGCAAGAGTTGTGGTTCCTGCCGCCCTCCGCCGCCGCACCCTAGCCCACCTGCATGACAGCCACAGGGGTGTAGAAGCTATGAAGCGCCGGGCGAGACAAGCTGTTTTTTGGCCAGGCATCGACTCCGACATCGCTAGTTCCGTTAAAGTCTGCGAGCCATGCCAGGTGCTGCTGCCTAGTCAGCAGCAGAAACCCCTCATGAACAACGACAACCCTACGAGGCCCTTTGAGTCCGTTTCTGTGGATTTCTTCGTTGTGGCGGGAAAGTCCTTTCTCATCAGCGCCGACCGGCTCTCAGGGTGGCCTGTTGTCGTTCCCTGCGGAGGCAACACTACTGCCTCTCATACAGTACATATGTTCTGTCGCTACTTCCGGGAAGTTGGTGTCCCTCTCCGCCTGAGGACTGACGGCGGGCCCCAGTTCACCAGCATCGACTTCCGGGACTGCATGGAGCGATGGGGAGTTTATCATGTGGTGTCCTCGCCACATTATCCCCAGTCCAATGGACATGCCGAGGCTGCCGTAAAGTCCGTCAAGCATCTCATCCTCAAGACGGCACCCTCAGGCAACATTGACTGTGAGAAGTTTGACCGGGGTTTATTGGAATTGCGGAATACCCCCAACTTCACAGGTCGCTCCCCAGCACAGATGTTATACGGCCACCCACTACGGTCATGTGTCCCTGCCCATCCTGAGTCCTTCTCGAGGGAGTGGCAGGCCAAGACCGAGGACTGCGATCGTCGTGCAGCCGCTCATGCTGACCAGGTAAAGGCACAGTACGATCAGCACGCCCGACCCCTTCCCAGGTTGAGTATCGGGCAAACAGTTCGGGTTCAAGACCCGACGTCTCACCGCTGGGACGAGGTCCGTCTCCCTAGTGGTCGGGTATGGTGGCGGAATCGCTGCTTCCTTCGTTCAGTACCGTCCTCCAGTGGTGAACCCCTCCCCCACATCCCTGTGAACCCTTGCTTGGACGAGAAAAGTAAGTCCTCATTCAGTGACCCCCCAGTTTTCCCACGTCACTCTCAAAGGCTCCTGGAAAAAGAGTCCGCTCGAGATTGTACTACGAGCTTAAGGGGGAGGGAGGTGTAGATATATGAGACAAATATGGCTGTAATATGTAACTCTGTACTATTTACCATTATTGATTCAGGTCTCTGTATTATATGTCTTATAATCATACTCCCTTTTGTCACTGAGTGTTAGTTCATGTTTTGAGCACATGCGCGCTGTACGCGCATGCGCAGATAGAGATACCCAGAGAGATTCCAAGACAGGACGCTGTTCCCCCTGTCTTAACTCCTATTTGTGTTTGTCCCAGAAATAGAACTTACGAACTTGACATCAGTGTGTTTCCTTTACCCCTGATTGTAAGGACCACCTGAGTCTCCCACAGTTAGGTTAGGTTATGTAAGTTTCTTTGGTTGGTTAGGTTAGGTAGGTTTCTTTGGTTGGTTAGGTACGTTTCTTTGGTTGGATTGGTTAGGTATGTGTTTTTGGTTGGTTAGGTTTGGTAGTTTTTTTTTGGTTGAATAGGTTAGGTTGGTTTCTTTGGTTGGTTAGGTTAGGTATGTTTCTTTGGTTGGTTAGGTTAGGCAGGTTTCTTTGGTTGGTTAGGTTAGGTAGCTTTGTTTGGTTGGTTAGGTTGGGTAGGTTTCTTTGGTTGGATAGGTTAGGTATGTTTCTTTGGTTGGTTAGGTTAGGTAGGTTTCTTTGGCTGGTTAGGTTGGTTTCTTTGGTTGGTTAGGTTAGGTTGGTTTCTTTGGTTGGTTAGGTTAGGTATGTTTCTTTGGTTGGTTAGGTTAGGTAGGTTTCTTTGGTTGGCTAGGTTAGGTAGGTTTCTTTGGTTGGTTAGGTTACGTAGGTTTCTTTGGTTGGTTAGGTTAAGTTCTAGTAAATGTCGCCTCTTTTATAATGACAAGTTTCCACACATAGCAGAAATATGGTTAGGTACACAACGATCGACTCACGGCTAAATATATACCAAAAGCCGTCAGAGTCGCGGTCAAATACAGTTCTCGCGTTGTTTGCCGGTAATGGACAATTAGCCAATCAACGCAGTAACAGTTAAATGGCTTTAGTAGGAAGTTAGCCTGTCACGGCCAAATATCCACTGCTTATAATTAAAGGTAGATGTTCATCCATTGGCTGTCCTCAGGTTTTGGTGTTTTACTCAACTTTGACCTTCATGTCTTGTGTAATTTAGTATTTTTTGTGAAAAATTAACATTTTTATTTTTAACAAACTGTTAATTTGTACAAAAATGGAGGTGAGATTTGAGTACAACACCAAAAAACATAAAAAACCCAATTATCATACCAAAGGAACCAACCTAACCTAACCTGACCTTAACCTAACCAAACGTACAGCACATACCCTAACCAAACCTACCCAATTTAACCTAGCCAAACCTACCCAACTTAACCTAACGTACCTAAGCTAATGTACCTAAGCTAAGCTAACCTAACAAGTGTAAAGTACTGTACTTAGTCTAAGAGATGTAAACAGTTAAACCAGATATCAGATGAACATCGTTTTTATAGAGAAATCCGACTGTGATAACTATTTAGGAGTAATGATAAGTAGGAATCTTAAACCTAGACGACAATGTGTATTTGGTCGAGACAAGGCTAATAAAGTACTTGGGTTCATACAAAAGAGTGTTAGTTACAAGACTAGCGAGGTCATCCTAAAATTATATCTTGTGCTTGTGAGACCTCACCGTACTACAGAATGGATATTGAATCCCTAGAAAGAATTCAAAGGAGAATAACAAGACTGATCCCGGGCATTAGGAACCTTGAGTACAGAGACTGGTTAATTTACACTCCCTCGAGAGACGTAGAGTGAGCGGTGATATGATAGAGGTGTATTCTGTAAATGGAAGTCAGGGCTAAACAAAGGTGATATAACAAAGTTACTCAAACTATCCAACCAGGAGCGAACTCGTAACAATGGTTTTAAATTAGACAAATTTAGATTTAGGGGCGAAATTGGTAATCATTGGTTTGGAAATAGAGTAGTGGATGAGTGGAGCAAGTTACCAAAGATCATCATTAACTCTAATACTCTGAATAGCTTCAAACATAAGTTGGACGTATATATGAGCGATAGTGTAAACTGGTCCGCCCTGTTTGGGCCAATAGGCAGTTTCCTCCATTCTTATGAACTTAATAAAACCTACCTAACTTACCTATCCTATCCTTACCAACATTTGTGTATTTCACCTAACTTTGAAAAGTTTTATTCCTATTGTAAAAGGGTAGTGAGGAGACTTGTTGCAGGAAATGATGCAGAATTACGTCTCCACGGTCGTTCAACGCAGGACACATGTTGTATTTGGATGCCATAATTAAGTCGTTTGCGATAATTCTCAGAAAAAATTTTGCTCCTGCGTAAATCTGGGGTTTACTGTGATTGGTGTAACCTGAAGGTCAGGTATAAACGTTGAGCCGGCGAGATCCAGCAACGCGTAACGTTGTCTCTTACTGCCGCATCACTTGACAACTTCTCTTTAAATATGGGAGCTAGGCTGTAAATAGGTCAAAATAAATGTATAAGCAACAAGAGCGGTTCTCCAGAAATGTGAAAATGAACTAAACTAAGAGGAAGAGTCTCAATATTCAAATATTCATGTGTGCTGTGACATTTAAAGTTTCATATTAAACTTTGATCTTTTCATTGGGGAAATAGATCAACAAATATGAAGAGCAGTTTAGGGCCGGGTGATAATCCATGGTGGGGTTTAAAATGGTTATTATCCTCACTCATTTTAGGATAATCCCCACTGTGATATTTTGTATTAAAAAATGACTATAATTTAAAAGAGCAAATTTAAGGTACTGTACTACAATAATATTGTTTATGGTAACTTAACCTTGTAAAAAAGTCAATATTTTCCTGCCTATTAAGAGTCACTTGTAAATAGCTTCTTTGTTGTTATTTTATAAGTAATATGGCCTCCTCCTCCTCCTCCTGACCCTCTTCCTAAAATAACCATTGTTTTTATTAAGCATAAATGGTAATTAATTATAATCACAATACTACAGTAGGTATTTCATGTTTTTTAAGAGTTTGTGTACATAACATCAGCCCAAGTACTGTACCCAAAGTTAGTTAGTTTTTCACATGTTTTATCTGGTGATAAATTTGTCCAGGAACCTGATTCCACTATTTACATTATTTCTTATGAGAAAAATGGATTTGTTTAGTGTCATTATGTTTAAAGTTGTACTTGTGAGGAACACACATATAGCATTAAGTGGAGACTCCTTCTACAGTAAAGTACAGTACTTGTGAGGAACACACATACAGCATTAAGTGGAGACTTCTTTTACAGTACAGTACAGTACAGTACTTGTAAGGAACACACATACAGCATTAAGTAGAGACTCCTTCCACAGTACAATCCAGTACAGTACAGTACTTGTGAGGAACACACATACAGCATTAAGTGGAGACTCCTTCTACAGTACAGTACAGTACAGTACAGTACTTGTGAGGAACACACATATAGCATTAAGTGGAGACTCCTACAGTACAGTACTTGTGAGGAACACACATACAGCATTAAGTGGAGACTACTTCTACAGTACAGTACAGTACTTGTGAGGAACACACATACAGCATAAATGGAGACTCGTACAGAACAGTACAGTACAGAACTTGTGAGGAACACACATACAGCATAAGTGGAGACTCCTTCTACAGTACAGTACAGTACAGTACTTGTGAGGAACACACATACAGCATTAAGTGGAGACTCCTTCTACAGTACAGTACAGTACAGTATTTGTGAGGGACACACATACAGCATTAAGTGGAGACTCCTTCTACAGTACAGTACAGTACTTATGAGGAATACACATACAGCATTAAGTGGAGACTCCTTTTACAGTGCACTACAGTACAGTACGTGTGAGGAACACACATACAGCATAAGTGGAGACTCCTTCTACAGTGCAGTACAGTACTTGTGAGGAACACACATGCAGCATTAAGTGGAGACTCCTTCTACAGTTCAGTACAGTACTTGTGAGGAACACACATACAGCATTAAGTGGAGACTCCTTCTACAGTACAGTACAGTACAGTATTTGTGAGGAACACACATACAGCATTAAGTGGAGACTCCTTCTACAGTACAGTACAGTACTTATGAGGAATACACATACAGCATTAAGTGGAGACTCCTTTTACAGTGCACTACAGTACAGTACGTGTGAGGAACACACATACAGCATAAGTGGAGACTCCTTCTACAGTGCAGTACAGTACAGAGCTTGTGAGGAACACACATACAGCATTAAGTGGAGACTCCTTCTACAGTACAGTACAGTACTTGTGAGGAACACACATGCAGCATTAAGTGGAGACTCCTTCTACAGTTCAGTACAGTACTTGTGAGGAACACACATACAGCATTAAGTGGAGACTCCTTCTACAGTACAGTACAGTACAGTACAGTACAGTACTTGTGAGGAACACACATACAGCATTAAGTGGAGACTCCTTCTACAGTATAGTACAGTACAGTACAATACAGTGCAGTACTTGTGAGGAACACACATACAGCCTTAAGTAGAGACTCCTACAGGTCAGTACAGTACTTGTGAGGAACACACACACATCATTAAGTGGAGACTCCTTATACAGTACAGTACAGTACAGAACTTATGAGGAACACACATACAGCATAAGTGGAGACTCCTTCTACAGTACAGTACAGTACAGTACAGTACTTGTGAGGAACACACATACAGCATTAAGTGGAGACTCCTACAGTACAGTACAGTACAGTATAGTACTTGTGAGGAACACACATACAGCATTAAGTGGAGACTCCTTTTACAGTAAAGTACAGTACTTGGGAGGAACACACATATAGCATTAAGTGGAGACTCCTTCTACAGTACAGTACAGTACTTGTGAGGAACACACATACAGCATAAGTGGAGACTCCTTCTACAGTACAGTACAGTAAAATACAGTACAGTACAGTACAGTGCTTGTGAGGAATACACATACAGCATTAAGAGGAGACTCCTTTTAAAAGTACAGTACAGTTTAGTATAGTACTTGTGAGGAACACACATATACCATTAAGTGGAGACTCTTTCTACAGTAAAGTACAGTACTTGTGAGGAACACACATACATCATTAAGTGGAGACTCCTACAGTACAGTACAGTACAGTATAGCACTTGTGAGGAACACACATACAGCATTAAGTGGAGACTCCTTCTACAGTACAGTACAGTACTTGTGAGGAACACACCTGCAGCATTAAGTGGAGACTCCTTCTACAGTACAGTACAGTACTTGTGAGGAACACACATACAGCATTAAGTGGAGACTCCTTCTACAGTACAGTAAAGTGCAGTACAGTACTGTACTTGTGGGGAACACACATACAGCATTAAGTGGAGACTCCTTCTACAGTACAGTACAGTACTTGTGAAGAACACACATACAGCATTAAGTGGAGACTCCTTCTACAGTACAATACAGTACAGTACTTGTGAAGAACACACATACAGAATTAAGTGGAGACTCCTTCTACAGTACATTACAGTACAGTACTTGTGAGGAACACATATACAGCATTAAGTGCAGACTCCTTCTACAGTACAGTACAGTACTGTACTTGTGAGGAACACACATACAGCATTAAGTGGAGACTCCTTCTACAGTACAGTACAGTACATTACAGTACAGTACTTGTGAGGAACACACCTACAGCTTTAAGTGGAGACTCCTTCTACAGTTCAGTGCAGTACTTGTGAGGAACACACATTCAGCATTAAGTGGAGACTCCTTCTACAGTACAGTATAGTGCAGAAAATGTGAGGAGCCCACATGCAGCATTAAGTGGAGACTCCTTCTACAGTACAGTACAGTACAGTACAGTACAGTCATTGTGAGGAACACACAGCATTAAGTGGAGACTCCTTCTACAGTACAGTACAGTACAGTACAGTACTTGTGAGGAACACACATACAGCATTAAGTGGAGACTTCTTCTACAGTACAGTGCAGTACAGTACAGTACTTGTGAGGAACACACATACAGCATTAAGTGGAGATTCCTTCTACAGTACAGTACAGTACTTGTGAGGAACACACATACAACATTAAGTGGAGACTCCTTCTACAGTACAGTAAAGTACAGAACTTGTGAGGAACGCACATACAGCATAAGCGGAGACTCCTTCTACAGTACAGTACAGTACTTGTGAGGAACACACATACAGCATTAAGTGGAGACTCCTTCTACAGTACAGTACAGTACAATACAGTACAGTACAGTACAATGCTTGTGAGGAACACACATACAGCATTAAGAGGAGACTCCTAAAAGTACAGTACAGTACAGTATAGTACTTGTGAGGAACACACATACAACATTAAGTGGAGACTCCTTCTACAGTACAGTAAAGTACAGAACTTGTGAGGAACACACATATAGCATTAAGTGGAGACTCGTTCTACAGTACAGTACAGTACTTGTGAGGAACACACATATAGCAATGAGTGGAGACTCCTTCTACAGTACAGTACAGTACTTGTGAGGAACACACATACATCATTAAGTGGAGACTCCTCCTACAGTACACTACAGTACAGTATAGTACTTGTGAGGAACACACATACAGCATTAAGTGGAGACTCCTTCTACAGTACAGTACTTGTGAGGAACACACATACAGCATTAAGTGGAGACTCCTTCTACAGTACAGTACAGTACTTGTGAGGAACACATATGCAGCATTAATTGGAGACTCCTTCTACAGTACAGTAAAGTACAGTACAGTACAGTACTTGTGAGGAACACACATACAGCATTAAGTGGAGACTCCTTTTACAGCACATTACAGTACAGTACTTGTGAGGAACACATATACAGCATTAAGTGGAGACTCCTTCTACAGTACAGTACAGTACAGTACATTACAGTACAGTACTTGTGAGGAACGCACCTACAGTTTTAAATGGAAACTCCTTCTACAGTTCAGTACAGTACTTGTGAGGAACACACATACAGCATTAAGTGGAGACTCCTTCTACAGTACAGTACAGTACAGAACTTGTGAGGAGCACACATGCAGCATTAAGTGGAGACTCCTTCTACAGTACAGTACAGTACAGGACAATACAGTACAGTACAGTACTTGTGAGGAACACACATACAGCATTAAGTGGAAATTCCTTCTACAGTAGGTTCTGAATAATAAGTTCTATATTCAGGAGAGAACACAAACACCTGTATAGTTTTGTAGGTTCGGTTTATTGGATAAGAGTATGTACACAGAGGGAAGCAGCAGTCTCCCTTGGCTAGGCTCCTTGTCAACTGCTATAGGCGACGTATGGCAAGTGATACATTAGCAGCTTCCATACGTCGCCAGGCACATTAATTAAGCGTGTGGGATATGGTAATAACATTGCCACACGCTGCCAGCTAGGCTGAATAAATAATACTTAAATGGAGCACATACATAATATACATACATGATATATAATCCAGCATACATAATATACATACACCTCCCTCCCCCCTATACGCTCATAGCAAAGTCTTGAGCGGACCTTTTCTTTTGGATCCGTTCTGAGCGTCGAGGGACTTCATCACTGGGAAGGGTATGGGACTCAACACTGGTGGCGGGGCCAGCAGAAGGCATTGTTACGGGTCGGAGAAAACGGCGGTTCCTCCACCACACACGACCACTGGGTAACCGCACCTGGTAGTCCCGTGACCTGCCGAGACCCATAACTACGCCTACTTTGTCCCAACGTAGGGAGGTCGGGTCCTGAACACGGACTTGGGTGCCGACACTCAACCTGGGGAGAGAACGGGCGTGGTCATTGTAGCGGGCGACGACGTCCTGAACACGTTCGGCGGCTCGGCGATCACAATCCTCTGTCTTGGCCTGCCACTCCTTGGAGAAGGATTGAGGGTGAGCAGGGACACAAGAACGAAGGGGGCGTCCATACAAAACCTGGGCAGGGGAGCGTCCGGTGTAGTTAGGTGTGTTGCGGGGTTCAAGAAGACCCCTGTCGAAGGCCTCGCAGTCAATGTTCCCAGAAGGGGCCACCTTAAGGATGAGGTGCTTCAGGGATTTGACAGCAGCCTCAGCGTGGCCGTTGGACTGCGGGTAATGGGGCGATGACAACACATGCCGGACTCCCCATCGGTCAAGGAACACAGCAAAGTCCCGGCTTGTGAACTGAGGCCCTCCGTCGGTTCGCAGGCGTACAGGAACGCCCACGTCACGGAAGTAGTGGCGGAACTTGCTGATGGTGGCGGCAGACGTCGTGTCATTACCGCACTTGATGACAACCGGCCAACCAGAGAGACGGTCGACGATAACGAGGAAGGACTTTCCTGACACACAGAAAAAGTCGGCCGACACAGACTCAAAGGGGCGGGTGGGGTTGTCGTCACTCATAAAGGGTTCCTGCTGCTGGCTGGGTTGTAATACTTGGCAGGGCTCACACGCACGGACAACATTGGAGATGTCGGAGTTGATGCCGGGCCAGAACACAGTCTGTCGTGCACGTCGTTTGGTGGCCTCAGCTCCACGGTGACTGTCGTGAAGGCGGGCCAAGGCGTGGGGACGTGATGCAGCAGGGACAACTACACGTGCTCCGTACAGAACAAGGTCTCCGTCGCAGTAGAGTTCATCGCGGAGTTTCCAATACGGGAGCAGGGTGTTGTGAAGATCGTAGCGGTTGCTAGGAAATCCATTCCTCACACACTCGACGAGTCGGACATAGGAAGGGTCATCTCGGGCCGCTGTTCGAAGGTCCTCCATTGCCTTGTCGTCATCTGGTGACAGGTCCGAACGAAGGGATTGGACGGCATGGAGAGTGACCACAGTCCTGACGGAAAGAGCGAGGTCGGCGTCGAGTACATGGTCTTCTGGAGTAGGGCGGCTGACAGGAGAGCGGGATAAGGCATCAGGGATGCAGAGCTCCTTACCAGCACGCCACACTGCAGTGAAGATGTACGCCGAGAGCTTCTCTTTCAGACGCTGGAGGCGAGGGTTCTCAACAGCGTCTAGCGTGTAGTGGTTGAGGATCGGGACAAGCGGGCGATGGTCGGTCACTAGGTGAAAGTATTGCAGGCCTATGAGGTAAAACCTGCACTTGGACATCGCCCAAACCGCAGCCAACAGCTCCAACTCAATAGTGGCGTAGCGCGTCTCAGTGTCAGAGAGGAAACGCGAGCCACACTGGACGAGCCGGAACTGCCCTCCACCATGATCCTGCAGTAGGGCGTATCCCACGCCATACAAGCGTGAGGCATCTGTCTGCAGAACTGTCGGCAAGGCTGGGTCAAACGTGGCGAGGACAGGTGGACGAGACAGGGCCTGTTTCACTTGCTGGAAGGCCTTGTCGTGGTCGGGGGTCCACAGGAATGTCCTCTTGGGGCTCATCAGGGGGCGAAGTGGTTGAGCAGCTGCGGAGATGTCCGACGAAAACTCTGCTAACTGGTTGACGAGACCGATGAAGGACCTCAAGTCGGTCAGGTTAGCAGGGGTGGGAAAATCCGTAATGGCGCGGACCTTTTCCGGGTCAGCTGCGATACCATTCCCTGAGAGGGTGTACCCACAAAAGTCAACTGAAGAGCTGGCCAGAACAAACTTGTCGGCATTTAGGGTAATGCCGTGCTTCCGGCACCTGTTGAGTACCTCGTAGATACGGCAGAGGTGATCCATATAATCCTCGTCGTACACGAGTATGTCGTCGACCACTTTCACGCAGTTTGCCAGACCTTGTAGAGCCATATCACCTCGAAGACAGAAAGCGTCTCCTGTAGCGGCGAATCCCATGGGGCCACGGCAATAACTGTAACGTCCATGCGGGGTGATGAAAGTTGTGAGTGGTCGGTCTTCTTCGGCAAGCTCTATCTGCCAGTATCCACACAGGGCGTCCATCGTCGTGAAGAAGCGCGCCTTCGGGTTCACGCTGCGTATAGCTGCAAAGGGCGTGGGAGAAGGGTGCGCAGGACGAGACACCTGGTTGTTGAGCTTGGAAAGGTCAGTGGTGATCCGAACACCACCTTTAGGTTTTGCGACGACAACCATCGGGTGACACCATGGAGACGGGTCATCGCCGGTTGGTACAATAATTTCTTGGGCGACCATGGAGTCCAGCTCGTTTTTGACCGCCTCGCGGAAGGCCAGGGGAACCAGTCGAGGGGTGTAAATAGCGAATGGCTTCGCGTCGTCCCTCAGGTGGATCCTCATGGGGGGGCCTGCCATCTTCTTGAGAGGCTTGGATTCCAGAGCGGACTTGGTCACCAGAACGTCGCTGAATTCCTTCAGGAAGTACTTCCGAGCATCCGAAGGAGAGGTGTCACTGGCAAGAGGCAGGGGTAGGGCGGCAGCAGGGTCGTTGCTGCTCCCTTTTTGCACCCTGTTGGCGTGTTTTACCTCAAGAATAGGTTTGGGGAAGTCCTGGGAGATGATGGCCAACTCCTGACAATGTCTGTAGGACAGCAAAGGAGTCTGGACACCGTTATGCACATCAATCCAGGCTTGACACGACCTGTTGCCAAAGGTGACTTGTGCTTGGAGTGAACCCAGGGCCGGGGTCATCTGTGAACCATCTGCCATAAAGCGGAGATCCTTGGGGGGCGGTCCTAGATCACTTGGAGAGAGCCCCAAGCATTGCAAATGCTGGGGACCGATGACTGTAGCATCAGCGCCGGTGTCGGGCAACATCTGAAGACGGGATGAAGCACTGCGGTAGGTCACAATGACACTGATGTACTGGGGGACTTTGGTCCTGGGACGCTGGGGGGAGCACACATTCCTAATGTGGCTCGAGCGTTGTCAAGAGTCGTCGTACCTCTGATTGGAAGACTGTGGGCGGCCCTCTCTGGTGGAGGGGGGCTGAAGCTTCCGCCGACGCGGTCCCTTGGGTATGTTGGAAGGGCAACACTTGTCATAGTGGCCCAGACGACACACACATTGCACTGGACGCGTTTGGCTGGGCACCGTACTGTGAGTGACCAGTGGCCCTTACGGTCACAACTGTTGCAGGTAGACTGAGCAGCTGGACACACCTGTGTTCCGTGCTGCTTACCACAGTTGTTGCAAAATAAACCGGGCGTGGACGTGGTGGGCGAAGGCGTAGGAACGGACTTCTTGTCCTTCTTGTACCGGGACACAGCGCGTACAGCTGTAGGGGGAGCACGGATGGCAGAGGTGGCACACCTGGCAGCCTCATAGGAGCGACATATCGTCAACACATCCTTAAGAGAAGAGGAAGAGTCGAGGGAGGTGAGGCGTTGGACAAGTTCCTCGTCCTTAACACCCATCAGGATCACCTGCCTCAACTGGGTCTCCTCGCACTGCTGGTGGTGGCCTGGACATATATCTACCTCTTCCGAGGCTCTCTTAAGACGCACGTAAAAGGCATCAAAAGACTCACCCTCCATCTGTCTGCAGCTAAACAATTCCCTCCTGCGCAGAGCTTCATTCTGCTGTCCTTTGATGTGCCGTTGTAGAACGTCCAGTACCTCCTCTACAGACAGCGAAGAGGTTGGGGGTACCTGCAACGTATGTTCCAAGACACGCTGAATTTCCAAGGACAGGCACATGCGCAGCTGGATGAGTTGTTTAGGCTGTGACAAACTCTGGAGATCCACCATTGTAGAATAATCAGTCCACCGTCGCCGCCATTCACGAAAAGTCTGGAAAGTCTCATCAGGCTTCAAGATGGGCGGCGTTTGAGCTGCTGCTTTAGGTGGGGCTGGGGGGCGTGAAGGAAGCATGGATGAGGTATCTGAACCAGTCAGTACCGAGGCAGTGTTAGAGCCAGGGGCTTGGTTAACAGTGAGGCGAGATATCAAGGCTTCAAACCGTTCACTGTCTTCCAATCTCCGTTGGTTGTCTCGTTCTGCCTCTGCTTGCCTTCTGTGCTCATCCGCCAAACGTCTGTGAGCTTCATCCTCGCGTTTCTCATCTCTCATAAACTTCAGTAAAGCAATTATCTCTGGAGACAACGCTGAATATTGAGGTGAGGGACTGCGCGATGTGGGGGCTGGAGCGTCGTGGCCGGCCTGGTCATCCATCTCTGCGGGGCTATCACCCGCCTGGCTCATCCAGGCTCTGGGTCCACGGCTACGTAAGGCGTGAGACATAACTACTTCCTCTGTGTACTATGTCTTAAATCAGTGTTGACCGGTCAGCCCGTCGTATCAACAAGATTTCAGACAAAATATTAATTAAATACACAGATAAGTAGGTTATATATATAAAATATATATAAGGAAGCCGCGCGGTCAGCGAGTGTTAGTACATGTATGTGTGTGAGTGAGTGTGTGTCCTGGGCGGGTAGAGCGTCTCGCCCCAGCTGTGAGGGGGGGTGGAGGCGGCGCTGTGAGGGGGTGGAGAGAGAGGCGCGGCGACTCCCAGTCAGTCTAGTTACCCTCAGAACGCGGTCAGAGACGGGTGCACTGAACTCTACTCCTTACAAATGCCCAGAACGTGCCGTATACCTTGGGAATCCTTTAGAACAAGGTCACACATGAATGGCACGAAACACACAATGCACTAAACACTTCACAGAAAATCACTGTCACTGACACTGCTCAAAGTTGCTGAAATTCTTCGAGGAGAGGTGACGCACGGGAGTTGACCCAAGCGAGAGAGGAGTCCGTACGCCGGCTTTCCACAGACTTTGCACTTTCACTCGTAATTATCCAGTAAGATCGGATCACTGCGCCATGTTAGGTTCTGAATAATAAGTTCTATATACAGGAGAGAACACAAACACCTGTATAGTTTTGTAGGTTCGGTTTACTGGATAAGAGTATGTACACAGAGGGAAGCAGCAGTCTCCCTGGCTAGGCTCCTTGTCAACTGCTATAGGCGACGTATGGCAAGTGATACATTAGCAGCTTCCATACGTCGCCAGGCACATTAATTAAGCGTGTGGGATATGGTAATAACATTGCCACACGCTGCCAGCTAGGCTGAATAAATAATACATAAATGGAGCACATACATAATATACATACATGATATATAATCCAGCATACATAATATACATACACAGTACAGTACAGTACTTGTGAGGAACACACATACAGCATTAAGTGGAGACTTCTTCTACAGTACAGTACAGTACAGTACAGTACTTGTGAGGAACACACATACAGCATTAAGTGGAGACTCGTTCTACAGTACAGTACAGTACAGTACTTGTGAGGAACACACATACAACATTAAGTGGAGACTCCTTCTACAGTACAGTAAAGTACAGAACTTGTGAGGAACGCACATACAGCATAAGTGGAGACTCCTTCTACAGTACAGTACAGTACTTGTGCAGAACACACATACAGCATTAAGTGGAGACTCCTTCTACAGTAAAGTACAGTACTTGTGAGGAACACACATACAGCATTAAGTGGAGACTCCTTCTACAGTACAGTACAGTACGTGTGAGGAACACATATACAGCATTAAGTGGTGACTCCTTCTACAGTACAGTACAGTACTTGTGAGGAACACACATACAGCATTAAGTGGAGACTCCTTCTACAGTACAGTACAGTACGTGTGAGGAACACACATATAGCATTAAGTGGAGACGCCTACATTACAGTACAGTACTTGTGAGGAACACACATACAGCATAAGTGGAGACTCCTTCTACAGTACAGTACAGTATAGTACTTGTGGGGAACACACATACAGAAGTAAGTGCAGACTCCTTCTACAGTACAGTACAGTACTTGTGAGGAACACACACAGCATTAAGTGGAGACTCCTTCTACAGTACAGTACAGTACAGTACTTGTGAGGAACACACATACAGCATTAAGTGGAGACTTCTTCTACAGTACAGTGCAGTACAGTACAGTACTTGTGAGGAACACACATACAGCATTAAGTGGAGATTCCTTCTACAGTACAGTACAGTACTTGTGAGGAACACACATACAACATTAAGTGGAGACTCCTTCTACAGTACAGTAAAGTACAGAACTTGTGAGGAACGCACATACAGCATAAGCGGAGACTCCTTCTACAGTATAGTACAGTACTTGTGAGGAACACACATACAGCATTAAGTGGAGACTCCTTCTACAGTACAGTACAGTACAATGCAGTACAGTAGAAGTACAATGCTTGTGAGGAACACACATACAGCATTAAGAGGAGACTCCTAAAAGTACAGTACAGTACAGTATAGTACTTGTGAGGAACACACATACAACATTAAGTGGAGACTCCTTCTACAGTACAGTAAAGTACAGAACTTGTGAGGAACGCACATATAGCATTAAGTGGAGACTCGTTCTACAGTACAGTACAGTACTTGTGAGGAACACACATATAGCAATGAGTGGAGACTCCTTCTACAGTACAGTACAGTACTTGTGAGGAACACACATACAGCATAAGTGGAGGCTCCTTCTACAGTTCAGTACAGTACAGTACTTGTGAGGAACACACATACAGCATTAAGTGGAGACTCCTTCTACGGTACAGTAAAGTACAGAACTTGTGAGGAACGCACATACAGCATAAGTGGAGACTCCTTCTACAGTACAGTACAGTACTTGTGCAGAACACACATACACCATTAAGTGGAGACTCCTTCTACAGTAAAGTACAGTACTTGTGAGGAGCACACATACAGCATTAAGTGGAGACTCCTTCTACAGTACAGTACAGTACGTGTGAGGAAGACATATACAGCATTAAGTGGTGACTCCTTCTACAGTACAGTACAGTACTTGTGAAGAACACACATATAGCATTAAGTGGAGACTCCTTCTATAGTACGGTACAGTACTTGTGAGGAACACACATATAGCATTAAGTGGAGACTCCTTCTACAGTACAGTACAGTACTTGTGAGGAACACACATATAGCAATGAGTGGAGACTCCTTCTACAGTACAGTACAGTACTTGTGAGGAACACACATACATCATTAAGTGGAGACTCCTCCTACAGTACACTACAGTACAGTATAGTACTTGTGAGGGAACACACATACAGCATTAAGTGGAGACTCCTTCTACAGTACAGTACAGTACTTGTGAGGAACACACATACAGCATTAAGTGGAGACTCCTTCTACAGTACAGTACAGTACTTGTGAGGAACACATATGCAGCATTAAGTGGAGACTCCTTCTACAGTACAGTAAAGTACAGTACAGTACAGTACTTGTGAGGAACACACATACAGCATTAAATGGAGACTCCTTTTACAGCACATTACAGTACAGTACTTGTGAGGAACACATATACAGCATTAAGTGGAGACTCCTTCTACAGTACAGTACAGTACAGTACATTACAGTACAGTACTTGTGAGGAATGCACCTACAGTTTTAAATGGAGACTCCTTCTACAGTTCAGTACAGTACTTGTGAGGAACACACATACAGCATTAAGTGGAGACTCCTTCTACAGTACAGTACAGTACAGAACTTGTGAGGAGCACACATGCGGCATTAAGTGGAGACTCCTTCTACAGTACAGTACAGTACAGGACAATACAGTACAGTACAGTACTTGTGAGGAACACACACACAGCATTAAGTGGAAATTCCTTCTACAGTACAGTACAGTACAGTACAGTACTTGTGAGGAACACATATACAGCATTAAGTGGAGACTCCTTCTACAGTACAGTACAGTACAGTACATTACAGTACAGTACTTGTGAGGAATGCACCTACAGTTTTAAATGGAGACTCCTTCTACAGTTCAGTACAGTACTTGTGAGGAACACACATACAGCATTAAGTGGAGACTTCTTCTACAGTGCAGTACAGTACAGTACAGTACTTGTGAGGAACACACATACAGCATTAAGTGGAGACTCGTTCTACAGTACAGTACAGTACAGTACTTGTGAGGAACACACATACAACATTAAGTGGAGACTCCTTCTACAGTACAGTAAAGTACAGAACTTGTGAGGAACGCACATACAGCATAAGTGGAGACTCCTTCTACAGTACAGTACAGTACTTGTGCAGAACACACATACAGCATTAAGTGGAGACCGCTTCTACAGTAAAGTACAGTACTTGTGAGGAACACACATACAGCATTAAGTGGAGAGTCCTTCTGCAGTACAGTACAGTTCGTGTGAGGAACACATATACAGCATTAAGTGGTGACTCCTACAGTACAGTGCTTGTGAGGAACACACATACAGCATTAAGTGGAGACTCCTTCTACAGTATAGTATAGTACGTGTGAGGAACACATACAGCATTAAGTGGAGACTCCTTCTACAGTACAGTACAGTACTTGTGAGGAACACACATACAACATTAAGTGGAGACTCCTTCTACAGTACAGTAAAGTACAGAACTTGTGAGGAACGCACATACAGCATAAGTGGAGACTCCTTCTACAGTACAGTACAGTACTTGTGCAGAACACACATACAGCATTAAGTGGAGACTCCTTCTACAGTAAAGTACAGTACTTGTGAGGAACACACATACAGCATTAAGTGGAGACTCCTTCTACAGTATAGTACAGTACGTGTGAGGAACACATATACAGCATTAAGTGGTGACTCCTTTTACAGTACAGTACAGTACTTGTGAGGAACACACATACAGCATTAAGTGGAGACTCCTTCTACAGTACAGTACAGTGCGTGTGAGGAACACATATACAGCATTAAGTGGAGACTCCTTCTACAGTACAGTACAGTACTTGTGAGGAACACACATACAGCATTAAGTGGAGACTCCTACAGTACAGTACAGTACAATACAGTACAGTATTTATGAGGAACACACATACAGCTTTAAGTGGAGACTCCTTCTACAGTTCAGTACAGTACTTGTGAGGAACACATACAGCATTAAGTGGAGACTCTTTCTACAGTACAGTACAGTACAGTACTTGTGAGGAACACACACATAGCCTTAAGTGGAGACTCCTACAGTATAGTACAGTACTTGGGAGGAACACACATATAGCATTAAGTGGAGACTCCTTCTACAGTACAGTACAATACTTGTGAGGAACACACATATAGCATTAAGTGGAGACTCCTTCTATAGTACGGTACAGTACTTGTGAGGAACACACATATAGCATTAAGTGGAGACTCCTTCTACAGTGCAGTACAGTACTTATGAGGAACACACATACAGCATAAGTGGAGGCTCCTACAGTACAGTACAGTGCTTGTGAGGAACACACATACAGCATTAAGAGGAGACTCCTTCTACAGTACAGTATAGTACTTGTGAGGAACACACATACAGCATTAAGTGGAGACTCCTTCTACAGTACAGTACAGTACTTGTGAAGAACACACATATAGCATTAAATGAAGACTCGTTCTACGGTACAGTACTTGTGAGGAACACACATATAGCAATGAGTGGAGACTCCTTCTACAGTACAGTACAGTACTTGTGAGGAACACACATACAGCATTAAGTGGAGACTCCTACAGTACAGTACAGTACTTGTGAGGAACACACATACAGCATTAAGTGGAGACTCCTTCTACAGTACAGTAAAGTACAGTACAGTACTTGTGAGGAACACACATACAGCATTAAGTGGAGACTCCTTCTACAGTGCAATACAGTACTTGAGAGGAACACACATACAGCATTAAGTGGAGACTCTTTCTACAGTACAGTACAGTACAGTACTTGTGAGGAACACACACATAGCCTTAAGTGGAGACTCCTACAGTATAGTACAGTACTTGTGAGGAACACACATACAGCATTAAGTGGAGACCCCTTCTACAGTACAGTACATTACAGTACTTGTGAGGAACACACATACAGCATTAAGTGGAGACTACTTCTACAGTACAGTACAGTACTTGTGAGGAACACATATACAGCATTAAGTGGAGACTCTTTCTACAGTACAATACAGTACAGTACTTGTGAGGAACACACATACAGCATTAAGTGGAGACTCCTTCTACAGTACAGCACAGTACATTTGAGGAACACACATACAGAAGTAAGTGGAGACTCCTTCCAGAGTACAGTTTAGTACAGTACTTGTGAGGAACACACATACAGAAGTAAGAGGAGACTCCTTCTATATTACAGTACAGTACAGTACAGTAATGTACTTGTGAGGAACACACATACAGCTTTAAGTGGAGACTCCTTCTACAGTTCAATACAGTACTTGTGAGGAACACACATACAGCATTGAGTGGAGACTGCTTCTACAGTACAGTACAGAACTTGTGAGGAAGACACATGCAGCATTAAGTGGAGTCTCCTTTTACAGTATGGTACAGTACAGTACAGTACTTGTGAGGAACACACATACAGCATTAATTGGAGACTCCTTCTACAGGACAGTACAGTACTTGTGAGGAACACACATACAGCATTAAGTGGAGACTCTTTCTACAGTACAGTACAGTACTTGTGAGGAACATACATACAGCATTAAGTGGACACTCTTTCTACAGTTCAGTACAGTACTTGTGAGGAACACACATACAGCATTAAGTGGAGACTCCTACATTAAAGTACAGTACTTGTGAGGAACACACATACAGTATTAAGTGGAGACTATTACAGTACCGTACAGTACTTGTGAGGAACACACATACAGCATTAAGTGGAGAATCCTTCTACAGTACAGTACAGTACTTGCGAGGAACACACATACAGAAGTAAGTGGAGACTCCTACAGTATAATACAGTTCAGTACACTACAGTATAGTACTTGTGATGAACACACATATAGTTTTAAGTGGAGACTCCTTCTACAGGCCAGTACAGTACTTGTGAGGAACACACATACAGCATTAAGTGGAAACTCCTTCTACAGTACAGTACAGTACTTGTGAAGAACACACATATAGCATTAAGTGGAGACTCCTTCTACAGTACAGTACAGTGCTTGTGAGGAACACACATACATCATTAAGTGGAGACTCCTTCTCCAGTACAGTACAGTACTTGTGAGGAACACACACATATAGCATTAAGTGGAGACTCCTTCTACAGTACAGTACAGTACTTATGAGGAACACACATACAGCATTAAGTGGAGACTCCTTCTACAGTACAGTACAGTAGAGTACATGTGAGGAACACACATACAGCATTAAGTGGAGACTTCTTCTACAGTGCAGTACAGTACAGTAATTGTGAGGAACACATATACAGCATTAAGTGGAGACTCCTTCTACAGTACAGTACAGTACTTGTGAGGAACACACATACAGCATTAAGTGGAGACTCCTATAGTACAGTACAGTACAGTACTTGTGAGGAACACACATACAGCATTAAGTGGAGACTCCTTCTACAGTACAGTATAGTACTTGTGGGTAACACACATACAGCATTAAGTGGAGACTCTTACAGTACAGTACAGTACTTGTAAGGAACACACATATAGCATTAAGTGGAGACTCCTTCTACAGTACAGTACAGTACTTGTGACGGACACACATACAGAAGTGGAGACTCCTACAGTATAGTACAGTACAGTACAATACAGTACAGTACTTGTGGGGAACACACATACAGCTTTAAGTGGAGACTCCTACAGTATAGTACAGTACAGTACAATACAATACAGTACTTGTGAGGAACACACATACAGCTATAAGTGGAGACTCCTTCTACAGGTCAGTACAGTACTTGTGAGGAACACACATACGGCATTAAGTGGAGACTCCTTCTACAGTACAGTACAGTACCGTACAGTACAGAACTTGTGAGGAACACACATACAGCATAAGTGGAGGCTCCTACAGTATAGTACAGTACTTGGGTGGAACACACATATAGCATTAAGTGTTAAGTGGAGACTCCTTCTACAGTACAGTTCATTACTTGTGAGGAACACACATATAGCATTAAGTGGAGACTCCTTCTACAGTACAGTACAGTACTTGTGAGGAACACACATATAGCATTAAGTGGAGACTCCTTTTACAGTACAGTACAGTACTTATGAGGAACACACAGGCAGCATAAGTGGAGACTCCTACAGTACAGTACAGTACAGTACAGTGCTTGTGAGGAACACACATACAGCATAAAGACGAAGCTCCTACAGTACAGTACAGTACAGTATAGTACTTGTGATGAACACACATACAGCATTAAGTGCAGACTCCTTCTACAGTACAGTACAGTACTTGTGACAAACACACATGTAGCATTAAGTGGAGACTCGTTCTGCAGTACAGTACAGCACTTGTGAGGAACACACATATAGCAATGAGTGGAGACTCCTTCTACAGTACAGTACAGTACTTGTGAGGAACACACATACATCATTTAGCGGAGACTCCTCCTACAGTACTGTTCAGTACAGTACAGTACAGTATAGTATAGTACTTCTGAGGAACACACATACAGCATAAGTGGAGACTCTTTCTACAGTACAGTACAGTACAGTACAGTACAGTACGTGTGAGGAACACACATACAGCATTAAGTGGAGACTCCTTCTATAGTACAGTACAGCACAGAACTTTTGAGGAACACACATACAGCATTAAGTGGAGACTCCTTCTACAGTACAGTACAGTACTTGTGAGGAACACACATACAACATAATGTGGAGACTCCTTCTACAGCACAGTACTTGTGAGGAACACACATACAGCATTAAGTGGAGACTCCTACAGTACACTACAGTACATTATACTACAGTACTTCAGGAACACACATACACCATTAAGTGGAGACTCCTTCTACAGTACAGTACAGTACTTGTGAGGAACACACATACAGCATTAAGTGGAGGCTCCTTCTACAGTACAATACAGTACTTGTGAGGAACACACATACAGCATTAAGTAGAGACTCCTATAGTACAGTACAGTACAGTACTTGTGAAGAACACACATACAGAATTAAGTGGAGACTCCTTCTACAGTACAGTACAGTACTTGTGAGGAACACACATACAGCAATAAGTGGAGACTCCTTCTACAGTACAGTACAGTACTTGTGAGGAACACACATACAGCATTAAGTGGAGACTCCTTCTACAGTACAGTACAGTACAGTAATTGTAAGGAACACTCATACAGCATTAAGTGGAGACTCCTACAGTACAGTACAGTACTTGTGAGGAACAACATAAAGCATTAAGTGAAGACTCCTTCTACAGTACAGTACAGTACAGTACTTGTGAGGAACACTCATACAACTTTAAGTGGAGACTCCTTCTACTGTACAGTACAGTATTTGTGAGGAACACACATACAGCATATGTGGAGACTCCTTCTACAGTACAGTACAGTACTTTTGAGGAACACACATACAGCATTAAGTAGAGACTCCTTCTACATACAGTACAGTACAGTAATTGTGAGGAACACTCATACAATATTAAGTGGAGACTCCTTCTACAGTACATTATAGTACTTGTGAGGAACACACATACAGCATTAAGTGGAGACTCCATCAACAGTACAGTACAGTACTTATGAGGAACACACATATAGCAATGAGTGGAGACTCCTTCTACAGTACAGTACAGTACTTGTGAGGAACACACATACATCATTAAGCGGAGATTCCTCCTACAGTACTGTTCAGTACAGTACAGTACAGTATAGTATAGTACTTCTGAGGAACACACATACAGCATTAAGTGGAGACTCTTACAGTACAGTACAGTACTTGTGAGGAACACACATACAGCATTAAGTGGAGACTCCTTCTACAGTACAGTACAGCACTTGTGAGGAACACACATACAGCATTAAGTGGAGACTCCTTCTACAGTACAGTAGAGTACAGTACAGTACAGTACTTGTGAGGAACACACATACAGCATTAAGTGGAGACTCCTTCTACAGTACAGTACAGTACTTGTGAAGAACACACATACAGCATTAAGTGGAGACTCCTATAGAACAGTAAAGTACAGTACAGGGTAGTACTTGTGAGGAACACACATACAGCATTCAGTGGAGACTCCTTCTACAGTAAAGTAAAGTACAGTACAGTACAGTACTTGTGAGGAACACACATATAGCATTAAGTGTAGACTCCTTCTAGAGTATAGTACAGTACTTGTGAGGAACACACATACAGCATTAAGTGGAGACTCCTTCTACAGTACAGTACAGTACAGTAGTTGTGAGGAACACACATACAGCATTAAGTGGAGACTTCTTCTACAGTACAGTACAGTAATTGTGAGGAACACACATACAGCATTAAGTGGGGACTCCTTCTACAGTACAGTACAGTACTTGTGAGGAACACACATACTTCATTAAATGGAGGCTCCTTCTACAGTACAGTACAGTGCAGTACAGTACAGTACAGCACTTGTGAGGAACACACATACAGCATTAAGTGGAGACCCCTTCTACAGTACAGTACATTACAGTGCTTATGAGGAACACACATACAACATTATGTGGAGACTACTTCTACAGTACAGTACAGTACTTGTGAGTAACACATAAAGCATTAAGTGGAGACTCTTTCTACAGTACAGTACAGTACTTGTGAGGAACACACATACAGCATTAAGAGGAGACTCCTTCTACAGTACAGTACAGCACAGTACATTTGAGGAACGCACATACAGAAGTAAGTGGAGACTCCTACAGTACAGTACAGTACAGTACAGTACAGTACTTGTGAGGAACACATCATTCAGAAGTAAGTGGAGATTCCTTCTATAGTACAGTACAGTACAGTACTTGTGAGGAACACACATACAGCTTTAAGTGGAGACTCCTACAGTTCAGTACAGTACTTGTGAGGAACACACATACAGCATTAAGTGGAGACTCCTTCTACAGTACAGTACAGAACTTGTGAGGAAGACACATACAGCATTAAGTGGAGACTCCTTCTACAGTACAGTACAGTTCAGTATAGTACAGTACAGTACAGTACTTGTGAGGAACATACATATAGCATTAATTGAAGACTCCTTCTACAGGACAGTACAGTACTTGTGAGGAACACGCATACAGCATTAAGTGGAAACTCTTTCTACAGTACAGTACAGTACAGTACTTGTGAGGTTCACACATACAACATGAAGTGGAGACTCCTTCTACAGTACAGAACAGTACTTGTGAGGAACAAACATACAGCATTAAGTAGAGACTCCTTCTACAGTACAGTACAGCACTTGTGAGGGACACACATTCAGAAGTAAGTGGAGACTCCTACAATACAGTACAGTACAGTACTTGCGAGAAACACACATACAGAATTAAGTGGAGACTCCTTCTACAGTACAGTACTTGTGAGGAACACACATACAGAAGTAAGTGGAGACTCCTTCTACAGTACAGTACAGTACAGTACTTGTGAGGAACACACATACAGCATTAAGTGCAGACTCCTTCTACAGTACAGTACAGTACTTGTGAGGAACACACATACAGCATTAAGTGGAGACTCCTTCTACAGTACAGAACAGTACTTGTGAGGAACACACATACAGCATTAAGTGGAGACTCCTTCTACAGCACAGTACAGTACAGTACTTGTGAGGAACACGCATACAGAAGTAAGTGGAGACTCCTTCTACAGTATAGTACAGTACAGTACTTGTGAGGAACACTCATACAACTTTGAGTGGAGACTCCGTCTACAGTGCAGTACAGTACTTGTGAGGAACACACATACAGCATTAAGTGGAGACTCCTTCTACAGTAAAGTACAGTACTTGTGAGGAACACACATACAGCATTAAGTGGAGACTCCTTCTATAGTACAGTACAGTACTTGTGAGGAACACACATACAGAAGTAAGTGGAGACTCCTACAGTACAGTACAGTACAGTTCAGTACTTGTGAGGAACACACATACAGCATTAAGTGGAGACTCCTACAGTATAGTACAGTACAGTACAATACAGTACAGTACTTGTGAGGAACACACATACATCTTTAAGTGGAGACTCCTTCTACAGGTCAGTACAGTACTTGTGAGGAACACACATACAGCATTAAGTGGAAACTCCTTCTACAGTACAGTACAGTACAATACAGTACTTGTGAGGAACACACATACAGCATTAAGTGGAGACTCCCTCTACAGTACAGTACAGTACTTGTGTGGAATACACTTACAGCATTAAGTGGAGACTCCTTTTACAGTACAGTACAGTACTTGTGAGGAACACACATACAGCATTAAGTGGAGACTCCTTCTACTGTACAGAACAGAACTTGTGAGGAACACACGTACAGCATAAGTGGAGACTCCTTCTACAGTACAGTACAGTACAGTACAGTACTTGTGAGGAACACACATACAGCTTTAAGTGGAGACTCCTTCTACAGTTCAGCACAGTACTTGTGAGGAATACACATACAGCATTAAGTGGAGACTCCTTCTACAGTACAGTATAGTACTTGTGAGGAACACACATACAGCATTAAGAGGAGACTCCTTCTACAGTACAGTACAGCACAGTACATTTGAGGAACACACATACAGAAGTAAGTGGAGACTCCTACAGTACAGTACAGTCCAGTACAGTACAGTACAGTACAGTACAGTACTTGTGAGGAACACAAATATAGCATTAAGTGGAGACTCCTTCTATAGTACAGTACAGTACTTGTAAGGAACACACATACAGAAGTAAGTGCAGACTCCTTTAACAGTACATTATAGTACTTACACATACAGCATTAAGTGGAGACTCCTTCTACAGTAGAGTACAGTAATTGTGAGGAACACACATACAGCATTAAGTGGAGACTTCATCTACAGTACAGTACAGTAATTGTGAGGAACACACATACAGCATTAAGTGGAGATTCCTTATACAGTACAGTACAGTACTTGTGAGGAACACACATACACCATTAAGTGGAGGCTCCTTCTACAGTATAGTACAGTACAGTACAGTACTTGTGAGGAACACACATACAGCATTAAGTGGAGACCCCTTCTACAGTACAGTACATTACAGTACTTGTGAGGAACACACATACAGCATTAAGTGGAGACTACTTCTACAGTACAGTACAGTACTTGTGAGGAACACACATACAGCATTAAGTGGAGACTCTTTCTACAGTACAATACAGTACAGTACTTGTGAGGAACACACATACAGCATTAAGTGGAGATTCCTTCTACAGTACAGCACAGTACATTTGAGGAACACACATACAGAAGTAAGTGGAGACTCCTTCTAGAGTACAGTTTAGTACAGTACTTGTGAGGAACACACATACAGAAGTAAGAGGAGACTCCTTCTATATTACAGTACAGTACAGTAATGTACTTGTGAGGAACTTACATACAGCATTAAGTGGACACTCTTTCTACAGTTCAGTACAGTACTTGTGAGGAACACACATACAGCATTAAGTGGAGACTCCTACATTATAGTACAGTACTTGTGAGGAACACGCATACAGTATTAAGTGAAGACTATTACAGTACCGTACAGTACTTGTGAGGAACACACATACAGCATTAAGTGGAGAATCCTTCTACAGTGCAGTACAGTACTTGCGAGGAACACACATACAGAAGTAAGTGGAGACTCCTACAGTATAATACAGTACAGTACAATACAGTACAGTACTTGTGAGGAACACACATATAGCTTTAAGTGGAGACTCCTTCTACAGGCCAGTACAGTACTTGTGAGGAACACACATACAGCATTAAGTGGAAACTCCTTCTACAGTACAGTACAGTACTTGTGAAGAACACACATATAGCATTAAGTGGAGACTCCTTCTACAGTACAGTACAGTGCTTGTGAGGAACACACATACATCATTAAGTGGAGACTCCTTCTACAGTACAGTACAGTACTTGTGAGGAACACACATACAACATTATGTGGAGACACCTACAGTACAGTACAGTACTTGTGAGGAACACACATACAGAAGTGCAGACTCCTTCTACAGTACAGTACAATACTTGTGAGGAACACACACACAGCATTAAGTGGAGACTTCTTCTACAGTACAGTATAGTACAGTAATTGTGAGCAACACACATACAGCATTAAGTGGAGACTCCTTCTACAGTACAGTACAGTACTTGTGAGAAACACACGTATATCATTAACTGCAGGCTCCTTCTACAGTACAGTACAGTGCAGTACAGTACAGTACTTGTGAGGAACACACATACGGCAGTAAGTGGAGACTACTTCTACAGTACAGTGCAGTACTTGTGAGGAACACATATACAGCATTAAGTGTAGACTACTTCTACAGTACAGTACAGTACTTGTGAGGAACACACATACAACATAATGTGGAGACTCCTACAGTACAATACAGTACAGTACTTGTGAGGAACATACATACAGCATTAAGTGGAGACTCCTACAGTACAGTACAGTACTTGTGAGGAACACACATACAGAAGTAAGTGGAGTTTCCTTCTACAGTACACTTCAGTGCAGTACAATACTTGTGAGGAACACACATACAGCATTAAGTGGAGACTCCTTCTACAGTGCAGTACAGTACTTGAGAGGAACACACATACAGCATTAAGTGGAGACTCCTACAGTACAATACAGTACAGTACTTGTGAGGAACAGACATACAGCATTAATTGGAGACTCCTTCCGTACAGTACAGTACTTGTGAGGAACACACATACAGCATTAAGTGGAGACTCCTACAGTACAGTACAGTATTTGTGAGGAACACACATACAGAAGTAAGTGGAGTCTCCTTCTACAGTACAGTACAGTACAGTACAATACTTGTGAGGAACACACATACAACATAATGTGGAGACTCCTTCTACAGTACAATACAGTACAGTACTTGTGAGGAACATACATACAGCATTAAGTGGAGACTCCTACAGTACAGTACAGTACTTGTGAGGAACACACATACAGAAGTAAGTGGAGTTTCCTTCTACAGTACACTTCAGTGCAGTACAATACTTGTGAGGAACACACATACAGCATTAAGTGGAGACTCCTTCTACAGTATAGTACAGTACAGTACAATACAGTACAGTACTTGTGAGAAACACACATACAGCTTTAAGTGGAGACTCCTTCTACAGGTCAGTACAGTACTTGTGAGGAACACACATACAGCATTAAGTGGAGACTTCTTCTACAGTAAAGTACAGTACAGAACTTGTGAGGAACATGCATACAGCATAAGTGGAAACTCCTTCTACAGTATAGTACAGTACTTGGGAGGAACACACATATAGCATTAAGTGGAGACTCCTTCTACAGTACTTTACATTGCTTGTGAGGAACACACATATAGCATTAAGTGGAGTCTCGTAATACAGTACAGTACAGAACTTGTGAGGAACACACATACAGCATAAGTGGAGACTCCTTCTACAGTACAGTACAGTACAGTACATTACAGTACAGTACAGTACAGTACAGTACAGTACTTGTGAGGAACACACATACAGAAGTAAGTGCAGACTCCTTCTACAGTACAGTACAGTACAGTCCAGTACTTGTGAGGAGAACACATACAGCATTAAGTGGAGACTCCTTCTACAGTACAGTACAGTACTTGTGAGGAACACACATACAGCATTAAGTGGAGACTCCTACAGTACAGTACTTGTGAGGAACACACATACAGCATTAAGTGGAGACTTCTTGTACAGTACAGTACAGTAATTGTGAGGAACACACAAACAGCATTAAGTGGAGACTCCTTCTACAGTGCAGTACAGTACTTGTGAGGAACACACATACAGCATTAAGTGGAGACTCCTTCTACAGTACAGAACAGTACTTCTGAGGAACACACATACTGCATTAAGTGGAGACTCCTTCTACAGTACAGTACAGTGCTTGTGAGGAACACACATACAGAAGTAAGTGGAGACTCCTTCTACAGTACAGTACAGTACAGTACAGTCCAGTACTTGTGAGGAACACACATACAGCATTAAGTGCAGACTCCTTCTACAGTACAGAACAGTACTTGTGAGGAACAAACATACAGCATTAAGTAGAGACTCCTTCTACAGTTCAGTACAGTACTTGTGAGGAACACACATTCAGAAGTAAGTGGAGACTCCTTCTACAGTACATTACAGTATTGTACTTGTGAGGAATACATATACAGCATTAAGTGGAGACTCCTTCTACAGTACAGTACAGAACTTGTGAGGAACACACATACAGCATAAGTGGAGACTCCTTCTACAGTACAGTACAGTACAGTACAGTACAGTACAGTACTTGTGAGGAACACACCTACTGCATTAAGTGGAGACTCCTTCTACAGTACAGTACAGTACTTGTGAGGAAGACACATACAGCATTAAGTGGAGATTCCTTCTACAGTACAGTACAGTACAGTACAGTGCAGTACAGTACTTGTGAGGAACACACATACAGCATTAAGTGGAGACTCCTTCTACAGTACAGTACAGTACAGTACAGTACTTGTGAGGAACACCAATACAGCATTAAGTGGAGACTCCTTCTACAGTACAGTACAGTATAGGACTTGTGAGGAACACACATACAGCATTAAGTGGTGACTCCTTCTACAGTACTGTACAGTACAGTGCAGTACAGTACAGTACAGTTCTTGTGAGGAACACACATACAGCATTAAGTGGAGACTCCCTCTACAGTACAGTACAGTACTTTTGAGGAACACACATACAGCATTAAGTGGAGACTCCTTCTACAGTACAGTAAAGTACAGTTCTTGTACAGTACAGTACAGTACAGTACAGTACAGTACAATGCAGTACAGTACTTGTGAGGAACACACATATAGCATTAAGTGGAGACTTCTTCTACAGTACAGTAGAGTACTTGTGAGGAACACACATATAGCATTGACTGGAGACTCCTTCTACAGTATAGTACAGTACTTGTGAGGAACACACATTCATCATTAAGTGGAGACTCCTCCTACAGTTCAGTATGGTACACTACAGTATAGTACTTGTGAGGAACACACATACAGCATTAAGTGGAGACTCCTTCTACAGTACAGTACAGTACTTGTGAGGAACACACATGCAGCTTTAGGTGGAGACTCCTTCTACAGTGCAGTACAGTACTTGTGAGGAACACACAGAATCAAGTGGAGACTCCTTCTACAGTACAGTACAGTACAGTACAGTACAGTACAGTACAGTACAGTACTTGTGAGGAACACACATATAGCATTAAGTGGAGACTCCTTCTACAGTACAGTACAGTACTTATGAGGAACACACATACAGCATTAAGTGGAGACTCCTTCTACAGAACAGTACAGAACTTGTGAGGAAGACACATACAGCATTAAGTGGAGACTCCTTCTACAGTAGAGTACAGTACTTGTGAGGAACACACATAGACCATTAAGTGGAGACTCCTTCTACAGTACAGAACAGTACTTGTGAGGAACACACATACAGCAGTAAGTGGAGACTCCTTCTACAGTACAGTACAGTACAGTACTTGTGAGGAACACGCATACAGAAGTATGTGGAGACTCCTTCCACAGTACAGTACAGTACAGTACTTGTGAGGAACACACATACAGAATTTAGTGGAGACTCCTTCTACAGTACATTACAGTACAGTACTTTTGAGGAACACATATACAGCATTAAGTGGAGACTCCTTCTACAGTACAGTACAGTACAGTACAGTACTTGTGAGGAACACTCATACAACTTTAAGTGGAGACTCCTTCTACAGTGCAGTACAGTACTTGTGAGGAACACACATACAGCCTTAAGTGGAGACTCCTTCCACAGTAAAGTACAGTACTTGTGAGGAACACACATACAGCATTAAGTGGAGACTCCTTCTACAGTACAGTACAGTACTTGTGAGGAACACACACACAGCATTAAGTGGAGACTCCTTCTATAGTACAGTACAGTACTTGTGAGGAACACACATACAGAAGTAAGTGGAGACTCCTACAGTACAGTACAGTACTTGTGAGGAACACACATGCAGCTTTAGGTGGAGACTCCTTCTACAGTGCAGTACAGTACTTGTGAGGAACACACAGCATCAAGTGGAGACTCCTTCTACAGTACAGTACAGTACAGTACAGTACAGTACAGTACAGTACAGTACTTGTGAGGAACACACACATATAGCATTAAGTGGAGAATCCTTCTACAGTACAGTACAGTACTTATGAGGAACACACATACAGCATTAAGTGGAGACTCCTTCTACAGAACAGTACAGAACTTGTGAGGAAGACACATACAGCATTAAGTGGAGACTCCTTCTACAGTACAGTACAGTACAGTACAGTAGAGTACTTGTGAGGAACATACATACTGCATTAATTGAAGACTCCTTCTACAGGACAGTACAGTACTTGTGAGGAACACGCATACAGCATTAAGTGGAAACTCTTTCTACAGTACAGTACAGTACAGTACTTGTGAGGTTCACACATACAACATTAAGTGGAGACTCCTTCTACAGTACAGTAAGGTACTTGTGAGGAACACACTTACCGCATTAAGTGGAGATCCCTTTTACAGTACAGTACAGCATTTGTGAGGAACACACATACAGCATAAGTGGAGACTCCTTCTACAGTACAGTACAGTACAGTACAGTAATTGTGAGTAAGACACATACATCATTAAGTGGAGACTCCTTCTACAGTACAGTAAAGTACAGAACTTGTGAGGAATGCACATACAGCATTAGTGGAGACTCCTTCTACAGTACAGTGCAGTACTTGTGAGGAACACACGTACAGCATCAAGTGGAAACTCCTTCTAGAGTACATTACAGTACAGTACAGTACTTGTGAGGAACACACATACAGCATTAAATGGAGACTCCTTCTACAGTACAGTACAGTACTTGTGAGGAAAACAAATATAGCATTAAGTGGAGACTCCTTCTACAGTACAGTACTTGTGAGGAACACACATACAGAAGTAAGTGCAGACTCCTTTAACAGTACAGTACAGTACTTGTGAGGAACACACATACAGCATTAAGTGGAGACTCCTTCTACAGTACAGTACAGTACAGTAATTGTGAGGAACACACATACAGCATTAAGTGGAGACTTCTTCTACAGTACAGTACAGTAACTGTGAGGAACACACATACAGCATTAAGTGGAGACTCCTTCTACAGTACAGTACAGTACTTGTGAGGAACACACATACTGCATTAAATGGAGGCTCCTTCTACAATACAGTACAGTGCAGTACAGTACAGTACAGTACTTGTGAGGAACACACATACAGCATTAAGTGGAGACCCCTTCTACAGTACAGTACATTACAGTACTTGTGAGGAACACACATACAACATTAAGTGGAGACTCTTTCTACAGTACAGTACAGTACTTGTGAGGAACACACATACAGCATTAAGTGGAGACTCCTTCTACAGTACAGTACAGCACAGTACATTTGAGGGACACACATACAGAAATAAGTGGAGACTCCTACAGTACAGTACAGTACAGTACAGTACAGTACAGTACAGTACTTGTGAGGAACACATCATACAGAAATAAGTGTAGACTCCTTCTATAGTAAAGTACAGTACAGTACTTGTGAGGAACACACATTCAGCTTTAAGTGGAGACTCCTACAGTTCAGTACAGTACTTGTGAGGAACACACATACAGCATTAAGTGCAGACTCCTTATACAGTACAGTACAGTACTTGTGAGGAACACACATACAGCATTAAGTGGAGACTCCTTCTACAGTACAGTACAGTACAGTACAGTACAGTACTTGTGAGGAACACACATACAGCATTAAGTGGAGACTCCTTCTACAGTACAGTACTTGTGAGGAACACACATACAGAAGTAAGTGGAGACTCCTTCTACAGTACAGTACAGTACAGTACTTGTGAGGAACACACATACAGCATTAAGTGCAGACTCCTTCTACAGTACAGTACAGTACTTGTGAGGAACACACATACAGCATTAAGTGGAGACTCCTTCTACAGTACAGTACAGTACAGTACTTGTGAGAAACACACATACAGCATTAAGTGCAGACTCCTTCTACAGTACAGTACAGTACTTGTGAGGAACACACATAGACCATTAAGTGGAGACTCCTACAGTATAGTACAGTACAGTACAATACAATACAGTACTTGTGAGGAACACACATACAGTATTAAGTGGAGACTCCTTCTACAGGTCAGTAGAGTACTTGTGAGGAACACGCATACAGTATTAAGTGGAGACTCCTTCTACAGTACAGTACAGTACAGTACAGTAATTGTGAGTAAGACACATACATCATTAAGTGGAGACTCCTTCTACAGTACAGTACAGAACTTGTGAGGAACACACATACAGCATAAGTGGAGACTCTTTCTACAGTACAGTACAGTACAGTACAGTACGTGTGAGGAACACACATACAGCATTAAGTGGAGACTCCTTCTACAGTACAGTACAGCACAGTACTTTTGAGGAACACACATACAGCATTAAGTGGAGACTCCTTCTACAGTACAGTACAGTACTTGTGAGGAACACACATACAACATAATGTGGAGACTCCTTCTACAGTACAGTACTTGTGAGGAACACACACACAGCATTAAGTGGAGACTCCTACAGTACACTACAGTACAGTATACTACAGTACTTCAGGAACACACATACACCATTTAGTGGAGTCTCCATCAACAGTACAGTACAGTACTTATGAGGAACACACATACAGCATTAAGTGGAGACTCCTTCTACAGTACAGTACAGTACTTGTGAGGAACACACATACAGCATTAAGTGGAGACTCCTTCTACAGTACAATACAGTACTTGTGAGGAACACACATACAGCATTAAGTGGAGACTCCTATAGTACAGTACAGTACTTGTGAAGAACACACATACAGCATTAAGTGGAGACTCCTTCTACAGTACAGTACAGTACTTGTGAGGAACACACATACAGCAATAAGTGGAGACTCCTTCTACAGTACAGTACATTACTTGTGAGGAACACACATACAGCATTAAGTGGAGACTCCTTCTACAGTACAATACAGTACTTGTGAGGAACACACATACAGCATTAAGTGGAGACTCCTATAGTACAGTACAGTACAGTACTTGTGAAGAACACACATACAGCATTAAGTGGAGACTCCTTCTACAGTACAGTACAGTACTTGTGAGGAACACACATACAGCAATAAGTGGAGACTCCTTCTGCAGTACAGTACAGTACTTGTGAGGAACACACATACAGCATTAAGTGGAGACTCCTTCTACAGTACAGTACAGTACAGTAATTGTGAGGAACACTCATACAGCATTAAGTGGAGACTCCTACAGTACAGTACAGTACTTGTGAGGAACACACATAAAGCATTAAGTGAAGACTCCTTCTACAGTACAGTATAGTATAGTACTTGTGAGGAACACTCATACAACTTTAAGTGGAGACTCCTTCTACTGTACAGTACAGTATTTGTGAGGAACACACATACAGCATATGTGGAGACTCCTTCTACAGTACAGTACAGTACTTGTGAGGAACACACATACAGCATTAAGTAGAGACTCTTTCTACATACAGTACAGTACAGTAATTGTGAGGAACACTCATACAGTATTAAGTGAAGACTCCTTCTACAGTACAGTACAGTACTTGTGAGGAACACACACACAGCATTAAGTGGAGACTCCTTGTACAGTACAGTACAGTACTTGTGAGGAACACACATACAGAAGTAAGTGCAGACTCCTTCTACAGTACAGTGCAGTACTTGTGAGGAACACACATATAGCATTAAGTGGAGACTCCTTCTACAGTACAGTATAGTAGAGTACATGTGAGGAACACACATACAGCATTAAGTGGAGACTTCTTCTACAGTGCAGTACAGTACAGTAATTGTGAGGAACACATATACAGAATTAAGTGGAGACTCCTTCTACAGTACAGTACAGTACTTGTGAGGAACACACATACAGCATTAAGTGGAGACTACTTCTACAGCACAGTACAGTACTTGTGAGGAACACACATACAGCATTAAGTCGAGACTCCTTCTACAGTACAGTACAGTACTTGTGGGGAACACACATACAGCATTAAGTGGAGACTCCTATAGTACAGTACAGTACAGTACTTGTGAGGAACACACATACAGCATTAAGTGGAGACTCCTTCTACAGTACAGTATAGTACTTGTGGGTAACACACTTACAGCATTAAGTGGAGACTCTTACATTAAAGTACAGTACTTGTAAGGAACACACATATAGCATTAAGTGGAGACTCCTTCTACAGTACAGTACATTACTTGTGACGGACACACATACAGAAGTGGAGACTCCTACAGTATAGTACAGTACAGTACAATACAGTACAATACTTGTGAGGAACACACATACAGCTTTAAGTGGAGACTCCTACAGTATAGTACAGTACAGTACAATACAATACAGTACTTGTGAGGAATACACATACAGCTATAAGTGGAGACTCCTTCTACAGGTCAGTAGAGTACTTGTGAGGAACACACATACGGCATTAAGTGGAGACTCCTTCTACAGTACAGTACAATACAGTACAGTACAGAACTTGTGAGGAACACACATACAGCATAAGTGGAGGCTCCTACAGTATAGTAGAGTACTTGGGTGGAACACACATATAGCATTAAGTGTTAAGTGGAGACTCCTTCTACAGTACAGTACAGTACTTGTGAGGAACACACATATAGCACTAAGTGGAGACTCCTTCTGCAGTACAGTACAGTACTTGTGAGGAACACACATATAGCATTAAGTGGAGACTCCTTTTACAGTACAGTACAGTACTTATGAGGAACACACAGGCAGCATAAGTGGAGACTCCTACAGTACAGTACAGTACAGTACAGTACAGTACAGTACAGTGCTTGTGATGAACACACATACAGCATAAAGACGAGGCTCCTACAGTACAGTACAGTACAGTATAGTACTTGTGATGAACACAGATACAGCATTAAGTGGAGACTCCTTCTACAGTACAGTACAGTACTTGTGACGAACACACATGTAGCATTAAGTGGAGACTCGTTCTGCAGTACAGTACAGCACTTGTGAGGAACACACATATAGCAATGAGTGGAGACTCCTTCTACAGTAAAGTACAGAACTTGTGAGGAACACACATACAGCATAAGTGGAGGCTCCTACAGTATAGTAGAGTACTTGGGTGGAACACACATATAGCATTAAGTGTTAAGTGGAGACTCCTTCTACAGTACAGTACAGTTCTTGTGAGGAACACACATACAGCATTAAGTGGAGACTCCTACAGTACAGTACAGTACTTGTGAGGAACACACATACAGCATTAAGTGGAGACTCCTTCTACAGTACAGTACAGAACTTGTGAGGAACATACATACAGCATAAGTGGAGACTCTTTCTACAGTACAGTACAGTACATTTCAGTACGTGTGAGGAACACACATACAGCATTAAGTGGAGACTCCTTCTACAGTACAGTACAGCACAGTACTTTTGAGGAACACACATACAGCATTAAGTGGAGACTCCTTCTACAGTACAGTACAGTACTTGTGAGGAACACACATACAATATAATGTGGAGACTCCTTCTACAGTACAGTACTTGTGAGGAACACACATACAGCATTAAGTGGAGACTCCTACAGTACACTACAGTACATTATACTACAGTACTTCAGGAACACACATACACCATTAAGTGGAGACTCCATCAACAGTGCAGTACAGGACTTATGAGGAACACACATACAGCATTAAGTGGAGACTCTTTCTACAGTACAGTACAGTACTTGTGAGGAACACACATACAGCATTAAGTGGAGACTCCTTCTACAGTCCAATGCAGTACTTGTGAGGAGCACACATACAGCATTAAGTGGAGACTCCTATAGTACAGTACAGTACAGTACTTGTGAGGAACACACATACAGCATTAAGTGGAGACTCCTTCTACAGTACAGTACAGTACTTGTGAGGAACACACATACAGCAATAAGTGGAGACTCCTTCTACAGTACAGTACAGTACTTGTGAGGAACACACATACAGCATTAAGTGGAGACTCCTACAGTACAGTACAGTACTTGTGAGGAACACACATACAGCATTAAGTGGAGACTCCTTCTACAGTACAGTACAGTATAGTACTTGTGAGGAACACACATACAGCATTAAGTGGAGACTCCTTCTACAGTACAGTACAGTACTTGTGAGGAACACACATACAGCATAAGTGGAGACTCCTTCTACAGTACAGTACAGTACTTGTGAGGAACACACATACAGCATTAAGTGGAGACTCCTTCTACATACAGTACAGTACAGTACTTGTGAGGAACACACATACAGCATTAAGTGGAGACTCCTTCTACAGTACAGTACAGTACTTGTGAGGAACACACATACAGCATTAAGTGGAGACTCCTTCTACAGTACAGTACAGTACTTGTGAGGAACACACATACAGAAGTAAGTGCAGACTCCTTCTACAGTACAGTACAGTACTTGTGAGGAACACACATACAGCATTAAGTGGAGACTCCTTCTACAGTACAGTACAGTACAGTACTTGTGAGGAACACGCATACAGCATTAAGTGGAGACTTCTTCTACAGTACAGTACAGTACAGTAATTGTGAGGAACACACATACAGCATTAAGTGGAGACTCCTTCTACAGTACAGTACAGTACTTGTGAGGAACACACATACAGCATTAAGTGGAGACTACTTCTACAGCACAGTACAGTACTTGTGAGGAACACACATACAGCATTAAGTGGAGACTCCTTCTACAGTACAGTACAGTACTTGTGAGGAACACACATACAGCATTAAGTGGAGACTCCTATCAGTACAGTACAGTACAGTACTTGTGAGGAACACACATACAGCATTAAGTGGAGACTCCTTCTACAGTACAGTACAGTACTTGTGAGGAACACACATACAGCATTAAGTGGAGACTCCTACAGTACAGTACAGTACTTGTGAGGAACACACATACAGCATTAAGTGGAGACTCCTTCTACAGTACAGTACATTACTTGTGAGGAACACACATACAGCATAAGTGGAGACTCCTACATGTACAGTACAGTACAATACAGTACAGTACTTGTGAGGAACACACATACAGCATTAAGTGGAGACTCCTATAGTACAGTACAGTCAAGTACAGTACAGTACTTGTGAGGAACACACATACAGCATTAAGTGGAGACTCCTTCTACAGTCAGTACAGTACTTGTGAGGAACACACATACAGCATTAAGTGGAGACTCCTTCTACAGTACAGTACAGTACAGTACAGAACTTGTGAGGAACACACATACAGCATAAGTGGAGGCTCCTACAGTACTGTACAGTACTTTTGTGGAACACACATACAGCATTAAGTGGAGACTCCTTCTACAGTACAGTACAGTACTTGTGAGGAACACACATACAGCATTAAGTGGAGACTCCTTCTACAGTACAGTACAGTACTTGTGAGGAACACACATACAGCATTAAGTGGAGACTCCTACAGTACAGTGCAGAACTTGTGTGGAACACACATACAGCATAAGTGGAGACTCCTACAGTACAGTACAGTACAGTACAGTACAGTACAGTACAGTACAGTGCTTGTGATGAACACACATACAGCATAAAGACGAGGCTCCTACAGTACAGTACAGTACAGTATAGTACTTGTGATGAACACAGATACAGCTTTAAGTGGAGACTCCTTCTACAGGTCAGTACAGTACTTGTGAGGAACACACATACAGCATTAAGTGGAGACTTCTTCTACAGTAAAGTACAGTACAGAACTTGTGAGGAACATGCATACAGCATAAGTGGAAACTCCTTCTACAGTATAGTACAGTACTTGGGAGGAACACACATATAGCATTAAGTGGAGACTCCTTCTACAGTACTTTACATTGCTTGTGAGGAACACACATATAGCATTAAGTGGAGTCTCGTAATACAGTACAGTACAGAACTTGTGAGGAACACACATACAGCATAAGTGGAGACTCCTTCTACAGTACAGTACAGTACAGTACATTACAGTACAGTACAGTACAGTACAGTACAGTACTTGTGAGGAACACACATACAGAAGTAAGTGCAGACTCCTTCTACAGTACAGTACAGTACAGTCCAGTACTTGTGAGGAGAACACATACAGCATTAAGTGGAGACTCCTTCTACAGTACAGTACAGTACTTGTGAGGAACACACATACAGCATTAAGTGGAGACTCCTACAGTACAGTACTTGTGAGGAACACACATACAGCATTAAGTGGAGACTTCTTGTACAGTACAGTACAGTAATTGTGAGGAACACACAAACAGCATTAAGTGGAGACTCCTTCTACAGTGCAGTACAGTACTTGTGAGGAACACACATACAGCATTAAGTGGAGACTCCTTCTACAGTACAGAACAGTACTTCTGAGGAACACACATACTGCATTAAGTGGAGACTCCTTCTACAGTACAGTACAGTGCTTGTGAGGAACACACATACAGAAGTAAGTGGAGACTCCTTCTACAGTACAGTACAGTACAGTACAGTCCAGTACTTGTGAGGAACACACATACAGCATTAAGTGCAGACTCCTTCTACAGTACAGAACAGTACTTGTGAGGAACAAACATACAGCATTAAGTAGAGACTCCTTCTACAGTTCAGTACAGTACTTGTGAGGAACACACATTCAGAAGTAAGTGGAGACTCCTTCTACAGTACATTACAGTATTGTACTTGTGAGGAATACATATACAGCATTAAGTGGAGACTCCTTCTACAGTACAGTACAGAACTTGTGAGGAACACACATACAGCATAAGTGGAGACTCCTTCTACAGTACAGTACAGTACAGTACAGTACAGTACAGTACTTGTGAGGAACACACCTACTGCATTAAGTGGAGACTCCTTCTACAGTACAGTACAGTACTTGTGAGGAAGACACATACAGCATTAAGTGGAGATTCCTTCTACAGTACAGTACAGTACAGTACAGTGCAGTACAGTACTTGTGAGGAACACACATACAGCATTAAGTGGAGACTCCTTCTACAGTACAGTACAGTACAGTACAGTACTTGTGAGGAACACCAATACAGCATTAAGTGGAGACTCCTTCTACAGTACAGTACAGTATAGGACTTGTGAGGAACACACATACAGCATTAAGTGGTGACTCCTTCTACAGTACTGTACAGTACAGTGCAGTACAGTACAGTACAGTTCTTGTGAGGAACACACATACAGCATTAAGTGGAGACTCCCTCTACAGTACAGTACAGTACTTTTGAGGAACACACATACAGCATTAAGTGGAGACTCCTTCTACAGTACAGTAAAGTACAGTTCTTGTACAGTACAGTACAGTACAGTACAGTACAGTACAATGCAGTACAGTACTTGTGAGGAACACACATATAGCATTAAGTGGAGACTTCTTCTACAGTACAGTAGAGTACTTGTGAGGAACACACATATAGCATTGACTGGAGACTCCTTCTACAGTATAGTACAGTACTTGTGAGGAACACACATTCATCATTAAGTGGAGACTCCTCCTACAGTTCAGTATGGTACACTACAGTATAGTACTTGTGAGGAACACACATACAGCATTAAGTGGAGACTCCTTCTACAGTACAGTACAGTACTTGTGAGGAACACACATGCAGCTTTAGGTGGAGACTCCTTCTACAGTGCAGTACAGTACTTGTGAGGAACACACAGAATCAAGTGGAGACTCCTTCTACAGTACAGTACAGTACAGTACAGTACAGTACAGTACAGTACAGTACTTGTGAGGAACACACATATAGCATTAAGTGGAGACTCCTTCTACAGTACAGTACAGTACTTATGAGGAACACACATACAGCATTAAGTGGAGACTCCTTCTACAGAACAGTACAGAACTTGTGAGGAAGACACATACAGCATTAAGTGGAGACTCCTTCTACAGTAGAGTACAGTACTTGTGAGGAACACACATAGACCATTAAGTGGAGACTCCTTCTACAGTACAGAACAGTACTTGTGAGGAACACACATACAGCAGTAAGTGGAGACTCCTACAGTACAGTACAGTACAGTACTTGTGAGGAACACGCATACAGAAGTATGTGGAGACTCCTTCCACAGTACAGTACAGTACAGTACTTGTGAGGAACACACATACAGAATTTAGTGGAGACTCCTTCTACAGTACATTACAGTACAGTACTTTTGAGGAACACATATACAGCATTAAGTGGAGACTCCTTCTACAGTACAGTACAGTACAGTACAGTACTTGTGAGGAACACTCATACAACTTTAAGTGGAGACTCCTTCTACAGTGCAGTACAGTACTTGTGAGGAACACACATACAGCCTTAAGTGGAGACTCCTTCCACAGTACAGTACAGTACTTGTGAGGAACACACATACAGCATTAAGTGGAGACTCCTTCTACAGTACAGTACAGTACTTGTGAGGAACACACACACAGCATTAAGTGGAGACTCCTTCTATAGTACAGTACAGTACTTGTGAGGAACACACATACAGAAGTAAGTGGAGACTCCTACAGTACAGTACAGTACTTGTGAGGAACACACATGCAGCTTTAGGTGGAGACTCCTTCTACAGTGCAGTACAGTACTTGTGAGGAACACACAGCATCAAGTGGAGACTCCTTCTACAGTACAGTACAGTACAGTACAGTACAGTACAGTACAGTACAGTACTTGTGAGGAACACACACATATAGCATTAAGTGGAGAATCCTTCTACAGTACAGTACAGTACTTATGAGGAACACACATACAGCATTAAGTGGAGACTCCTTCTACAGAACAGTACAGAACTTGTGAGGAAGACACATACAGCATTAAGTGGAGACTCCTTCTACAGTACAGTACAGTACAGTACAGTAGAGTACTTGTGAGGAACATACATACTGCATTAATTGAAGACTCCTTCTACAGGACAGTACAGTACTTGTGAGGAACACGCATACAGCATTAAGTGGAAACTCTTTCTACAGTACAGTACAGTACAGTACTTGTGAGGTTCACACATACAACATTAAGTGGAGACTCCTTCTACAGTACAGTAAGGTACTTGTGAGGAACACACTTACCGCATTAAGTGGAGACTCCTTCTACAGTACAGTACAGCACTTGTGAGGAACACACATACAGCATAAGTGGAGACTCCTTCTACAGTACAGTACAGTACAGTACAGTAATTGTGAGTAAGACACATACATCATTAAGTGGAGACTCCTTCTACAGTACAGTAAAGTACAGAACTTGTGAGGAATGCACATACAGCATTAGTGGAGACTCCTTCTACAGTACAGTGCAGTACTTGTGAGGAACACACGTACAGCATCAAGTGGAAACTCCTTCTAGAGTACATTACAGTACAGTACAGTACTTGTGAGGAACACACATACAGCATTAAATGGAGACTCCTTCTACAGTACAGTACAGTACTTGTGAGGAAAACAAATATAGCATTAAGTGGAGACTCCTTCTACAGTACAGTACTTGTGAGGAACACACATACAGAAGTAAGTGCAGACTCCTTTAACAGTACAGTACAGTACTTGTGAGGAACACACATACAGCATTAAGTGGAGACTCCTTCTACAGTACAGTACAGTACAGTAATTGTGAGGAACACACATACAGCATTAAGTGGAGACTTCTTCTACAGTACAGTACAGTAACTGTGAGGAACACACATACAGCATTAAGTGGAGACTCCTTCTACAGTACAGTACAGTACTTGTGAGGAACACACATACTGCATTAAATGGAGGCTCCTTCTACAATACAGTACAGTGCAGTACAGTACAGTACAGTACTTGTGAGGAACACACATACAGCATTAAGTGGAGACCCCTTCTACAGTACAGTACATTACAGTACTTGTGAGGAACACACATACAACATTAAGTGGAGACTCTTTCTACAGTACAGTACAGTACTTGTGAGGAACACACATACAGCATTAAGTGGAGACTCCTTCTACAGTACAGTACAGCACAGTACATTTGAGGGACACACATACAGAAATAAGTGGAGACTCCTACAGTACAGTACAGTACAGTACAGTACAGTACAGTACAGTACAGTACAGTACTTGTGAGGAACACATCATACAGAAATAAGTGTAGACTCCTTCTATAGTAAAGTACAGTACAGTACTTGTGAGGAACACACATTCAGCTTTAAGTGGAGACTCCTACAGTTCAGTACAGTACTTGTGAGGAACACACATACAGCATTAAGTGCAGACTCCTTATACAGTACAGTACAGTACTTGTGAGGAACACACATACAGCATTAAGTGGAGACTCCTTCTACAGTACAGTACAGTACAGTACAGTACAGTACTTGTGAGGAACACACATACAGCATTAAGTGGAGACTCCTTCTACAGTACAGTACTTGTGAGGAACACACATACAGAAGTAAGTGGAGACTCCTTCTACAGTACAGTACAGTACAGTACTTGTGAGAAACACACATACAGCATTAAGTGCAGACTCCTTCTACAGTACAGTACAGTACTTGTGAGGAACACACATAGACCATTAAGTGGAGACTCCTACAGTATAGTACAGTACAGTACAATACAATACAGTACTTGTGAGGAACACACATACAGTATTAAGTGGAGACTCCTTCTACAGGTCAGTAGAGTACTTGTGAGGAACACGCATACAGTATTAAGTGGAGACTCCTTCTACAGTACAGTACAGTACAGTACAGTAATTGTGAGTAAGACACATACATCATTAAGTGGAGACTCCTTCTACAGTACAGTACAGAACTTGTGAGGAACACACATACAGCATAAGTGGAGACTCTTTCTACAGTACAGTACAGTACAGTACAGTACGTGTGAGGAACACACATACAGCATTAAGTGGAGACTCCTTCTACAGTACAGTACAGCACAGTACTTTTGAGGAACACACATACAGCATTAAGTGGAGACTCCTTCTACAGTACAGTACAGTACTTGTGAGGAACACACATACAACATAATGTGGAGACTCCTTCTACAGTACAGTACTTGTGAGGAACACACACACAGCATTAAGTGGAGACTCCTACAGTACACTACAGTACAGTATACTACAGTACTTCAGGAACACACATACACCATTTAGTGGAGTCTCCATCAACAGTACAGTACAGTACTTATGAGGAACACACATACAGCATTAAGTGGAGACTCCTTCTACAGTACAGTACAGTACTTGTGAGGAACACACATACAGCATTAAGTGGAGACTCCTTCTACAGTACAATACAGTACTTGTGAGGAACACACATACAGCATTAAGTGGAGACTCCTATAGTACAGTACAGTACTTGTGAAGAACACACATACAGCATTAAGTGGAGACTCCTTCTACAGTACAGTACAGTACTTGTGAGGAACACACATACAGCAATAAGTGGAGACTCCTTCTACAGTACAGTACATTACTTGTGAGGAACACACATACAGCATTAAGTGGAGACTCCTTCTACAGTACAATACAGTACTTGTGAGGAACACACATACAGCATTAAGTGGAGACTCCTATAGTACAGTACAGTACAGTACTTGTGAAGAACACACATACAGCATTAAGTGGAGACTCCTTCTACAGTACAGTACAGTACTTGTGAGGAACACACATACAGCAATAAGTGGAGACTCCTTCTGCAGTACAGTACAGTACTTGTGAGGAACACACATACAGCATTAAGTGGAGACTCCTTCTACAGTACAGTACAGTACAGTAATTGTGAGGAACACTCATACAGCATTAAGTGGAGACTCCTACAGTACAGTACAGTACTTGTGAGGAACACACATACAGCATTAAGTGGAGACTCCTTCTACAGTACAGTATAGTATAGTACTTGTGAGGAACACTCATACAACTTTAAGTGGAGACTCCTTCTACTGTACAGTACAGTATTTGTGAGGAACACACATACAGCATATGTGGAGACTCCTTCTACAGTACAGTACAGTACTTGTGAGGAACACACATACAGCATTAAGTGGAGACTCCTTCTACATACAGTACAGTACAGTAATTGTGAGGAACACTCATACAGTATTAAGTGAAGACTCCTTCTACAGTACAGTACAGTACTTGTGAGGAACACACACACAGCATTAAGTGGAGACTCCTTGTACAGTACAGTACAGTACTTGTGAGGAACACACATACAGAAGTAAGTGCAGACTCCTTCTACAGTACAGTGCAGTACTTGTGAGGAACACACATATAGCATTAAGTGGAGACTCCTTCTACAGTACAGTATAGTAGAGTACATGTGAGGAACACACATACAGCATTAAGTGGAGACTTCTTCTACAGTGCAGTACAGTACAGTAATTGTGAGGAACACACATACAGAATTAAGTGGAGACTCCTTCTACAGTACAGTACAGTACTTGTGAGGAACACACATACAGCATTAAGTGGAGACTACTTCTACAGCACAGTACAGTACTTGTGAGGAACACACATACAGCATTAAGTCGAGACTCCTTCTACAGTACAGTACAGTACTTGTGAGGAACACACATACAGCATTAAGTGGAGACTCCTATAGTACAGTACAGTACAGTACTTGTGAGGAACACACATACAGCATTAAGTGGAGACTCCTTCTACAGTACAGTATAGTACTTGTGGGTAACACACTTACAGCATTAAGTGGAGACTCTTACAGTACAGTACAGTACTTGTGAGGAACACACATACAGCATTAAGTGGAGACTCCTTCTACAGTACAGTACATTACTTGTGACGGACACACATACAGAAGTGGAGACTCCTACAGTATAGTACAGTACAGTACAATACAGTACAGTACTTGTGAGGAACACACATACAGCTTTAAGTGGAGACTCCTACGTATAGTACAGTACAGTACAATACATACAGTACTTGTGGGGAACACACATACAGCATTAAGTGGAGACTCCTTCTACAGTACAGTAGAGTACTTGTGAGGAACACACATACAGCATTAAGTGGAGACTCCTTCTACAGTACAGTACAGTACAGTACAGAACTTGTGAGGAACACACATACAGCATAAGTGGAGGCTCCTACAGTATAGTAGAGTACTTGGGTGGAACACACATATAGCATTAAGTGTTAAGTGGAGACTCCTTCTACAGTACAGTACAGTACTTGTGAGGAACACACATACAGCATTAAGTGGAGACTCCTTCTGCAGTACAGTACAGTACTTGTGAGGAACACACATACAGCATTAAGTGGAGACTCCTTTTACAGTACAGTACAGTACTTATGAGGAACACACAGGCAGCATAAGTGGAGACTCCTACAGTACAGTACAGTACAGTACAGTACAGTACAGTACAGTACAGTGCTTGTGAGGAACACACATACAGCATAAAGACGAGGCTCCTACAGTACAGTACAGTACAGTACAGTACTTGTGAGGAACACACATACAGCATTAAGTGGAGACTCCTTCTACAGTACAGTACAGTACTTGTGAGGAACACACATGTAGCATTAAGTGGAGACTCGTTCTACAGTACAGTACAGCACTTGTGAGGAACACACATACAGCATAAGTGGAGACTCCTTCTACAGTAAAGTACAGTACTTGTGAGGAACACACATACAGCATAAGTGGAGGCTCCTACAGTACTAGTACGAGTACTTGGTGGAACACACATACAGCTATTAAGTGGAGACTCCTTCTACAGTACAGTACAGTACTTGTGAGGAACACACATACAGCATTAAGTGGAGACTCCTTCTACAGTACAGTACAGTACTTGTGAGGAACACACATACAGCATTAAGTGGAGACTCCTTCTACAGTACAGTACAGTACTTGTGAGGAACACACATACAGCATAAGTGGAGACTCCTTCTACAGTACAGTACAGTACAGTACAGTACTTGTGAGGAACACACATACAGCATTAAGTGGAGACTCCTTCTACAGTACAGTACAGTACTTGTGAGGAACACACATACAGCATTAAGTGGAGACTCCTTCTACAGTACAGTACAGTACTTGTGAGGAACACACATACAGCATTAAGTGGAGACTCCTTCAGTACAGTACAGTACTTGTGAGGAACACACATACAGCATTAAGTGGAGACTCCTTCTACAGTACAGTACCATACAGTACAGTACTTGTGAGGAACACACATACACATTAAGTGGAGACTCCTTCTACAGTACAGTACAGTACTTGTGAGGAACACACATACAGCATTAAGTGGAGACTCCTTCTACAGTACAGTACAGTACTTGTGAGGAACACACATACAGCATTAAGTGGAGACTCCTTCTACAGTACAGTACAGTACAGTACTTGTGAGGAACACACATACAACATTAAGTGGAGACTCCTTCTACAGTACAGTACAGTACTTGTGAGGAACACACATACAGCATTAAGTGGAGACTCCTTCTACAGTACAGTACAGTACTTGTGAGGAACACACATACAGCATTAAGTGGAGACTCCTTCTACAGTACAGTACAGTACTTGTGAGGAACACACATACAGCATTAAGTGGAGACTGCTTCTACAGTACAGTACAGTACTTGTGAGGATCACACATACAGCATTAAGTGGAGACTCCTTCTACATTACAGTAGAAAACTTGTGAGGAACACAGATACAGCATAAGTGGAGACTCCTTCTATAGTACAATACAGTACAGTAATTGTGAGGAACACACATACAGCATTAAGTGGAGACTCCTTCTACAGTACAGTATAGTACTTGTGAGGAACCCACATACAGCATTAAGTGGAGACTCCTTCTACAGTACAGTACAGTACTTGTGAAGAACACACATAGAGCATTAAGTGGAGACTCCTTCTACAGTATAGTACAGTACTTGTGAGGAACACACATACAGCATTAAGTGGAGACTCCTTCTACAGTACAGTACAGTACTTGTGAGTAACACACATACAGCATTAAGAAGAGACACCTACAGTACAGTACAGTACTTCTGATGAACAAACATACAGAAGTGCAGACTCCTTCTACATTACAGTACAATACTTGTGATGAACACACATACAGCATTAAGTGGAGACTCCTTCTACAGTACAGTACAGTACTTGTGAGTAACACACATACAGCATTAAGTGGAGACTTCTTCTACAGTACAGTACAGTACAGTAATTGTGAGCAACACACATACAGCATTAAGTGGAGGCTCCTTCTACAGTACAGTACAGTGCAGTACAGTATAGTACTTGTGAGGAACACACATACAGCATTAAGTGGAGACTCCTTCTACAGTACATTACAGTACTTGTGAGGAACACACATACAGCATTTAGTGGAGACTCTTTCTACAGTACAGTACAGTACTTGTGAGGAACACACATACAGCATTAAGTGGAGACTCCTTCTACAGTACAGTACAGCACAGTACTTTTGAGGAACACACATGCAGCATTAAGTGGAGACTCCTTCTACAGTACAGTACAGTAGAGTTCAGTACAGTACAGTAGTTGTGAGGAACACACATACAGCATTAAGTGGAGACTCCATCTACAGTACATTATAGTACTTGTGAGGAACACGCATACAGCATTAAGTGGAGACTCCTTCTACAGTACAGTACAGTACTTGTGAGGAACACACATACAGCATTAAGTGGAGACTGCTTCTACAGTACTGTACAGTACTTGTGAGGAACACACATACAGCATTAAGTGGAGACTCCTTCTACATTACAGTACAGAACTTGTGAGGAACACACATACAGCATAAGTGGAGACTCCTTCTATAGTACAGTACAGTACAGTACAGTAATTGTGAGGAACACACATACAGCATTAAGTGGAGACTCCTTCTACAGTACAGTATAGTACTTGTGAGGAACTCACATACAGCATTAAGTGGAGACTCCTTCTACGGCACAGTACAGTACTTGTGAAGAACACACATAGAGCATTAAGTGGAGACTCCTTCTACAGTATAGTACAGTACTTGTGAGGAACACACATACAGCATTAAGTGGAGACTCCTTCTACAGTACAGTACAGTACTTGTGAGGAACACACATACAGCATTAAATGGAGACTCCTTCTACAGTACAGTACAGCACAGTACTTTTGAGGAACACACATACAGCATTAAGTGGAGACTCCTTCTACAGTACAGTACAGTACGTGTGAGGAACACACATGCAGCATTAAGTGGAGACTCCTACAGTACACTACAGTACAGTACAGTACAGTACTTGAGGAACACATATACACTATTAAGTGGAGATTCCATCAACAGTACAGTACAGTACTTATGAGGAACACACATACAGCATTAAGTGGAGACTCCTTCTACATTACAGTCCAGAACTTGTGAGGAACACACATACAGCATAAGTGGAGACTCCTTCTATAGTACAGTACAGTACAGTACAGTAATTGTGAGGAACACACATGCAGCATTAAGTGGAGACTCCTTCTACAGCACAGTATAGTACTTGTGAGGAACTCACATACAGCATTAAGTGGAGACTCCTTCTACATTACAGTACAGAACTTGTGAGGAACACACATACAGCATAAGTGGAGACTCCTTCTATAGTACAGTACAGTACAGTAATTGTGAGGAACACACATGCAGCATTAAGTGGAGACTCCTACAGTACACTACAGTACAGTACAGTACAGTACTTGTGAGGAACACACATACAGCATTAAGTGGAGACTGCTTCTACAGTACTGTACAGTACTTGTGAGGAACACACATACAGCATTACGTGGAGACTCCTTCTACATTACAGTACAGAACTTGTGAGGAACACACATACAGCATAAGTGGAGACTCCTTCTATAGTACAGTACAGTACAGTACAGTACAGTAATTGTGAGGAACACACATGCAGCATTAAGTGGAGACTCCTTCTACAGTACAGTATAGTACTTGTGAGGAACTCACATACAGCATTAAGTGGAGACTCCTTCTACATTACAGTACAGAACTTGTGAGGAACACACATACAGCATAAGTGGAGACTCCTTCTATAGTACAGTACAGTACAGTACAGTAATTGTGAGGAACACACATGCAGCATTAAGTGGAGACTCCTTCTACAGTACAGTATAGTACTTGTGAGGAACTCACATACAGCATTAAGTGGAGACTCCTTCTGCAGTACAGTACAGTACAGTACTTGTGAGGAACACACCTACAGCATTAAATGGAGGCTCCTTCTACAGTACAGTACAGTAGAGTGCAGTACAGTACAGTACTTGTGAGGAACACACATGCAGCATTAAGTGGAGACTCCTTCTACAGTACAGTGCAGTACTTGTGAGGAACATACATACAGCATTAAGTGGAGACTACTTCTACAGTACAGTACAGTACTTGTGAGGACCACACATACATCATTAAGTGGAGACTCTTTCTACAGTACAGTACAGTACAGTACTTGTGAGGAACACACATACAGCATTAAATGGAGACTCCTTCTACAGTACAGTACAGCACAGTACTTTTGAGGAACACACATACAGCATTAAGTGGAGACTCCTTCTACAGTACAGTACAGTACGTGTGAGGAACACACATACAACATAAAGTGGAGACTCCTTCTACAGTACAGTACTTGTGAGGAAAACACATGCAGCATTAAGTGGAGACTCCTACAGTACACTACAGTACAGTACAGTACAGTACTTGAGGAACACACATGCACTATTAAGTGGAGATTCCATCAACAGTACAGTACAGTACTTTTGAGGAACACATATACAGCATTAAGTGGAGACTCCTTCTACAGTACAGTACAGTACTTATGAGGAACGCACATACAGCATTAAGTGGAGACTCCTTCTACAGTACAATACAGTACTTGTGAGGAACACACATACAGCATTAAGTGGAGACTCCTATAGTACAGTACACTACAGTACAGTACTTGTGAAGAACACACATGCAGCATTAAGTGGAGACTCCTTCTACAGTACAGTACAGTACCAGTGAGGAACACACATACAGCAATAAGTGGAGACTCCTTCTACAGTACAGTGCAGTACTTGTGAGGAACACACATGCAGCATTAAGTGGAGACTCCTACAGTACAGTACAGTACTTGTGAGGAACACACATACAGCATTAAGTGGAGACTCCTTCTACAGTACAGTACAGTACAGTACTTGTGAGGAACACTCATACAACTTTAAGTGGACACTCCTTCTACAGTACTGTACAGTACAGTACAGTACAGTAATTGTGAGGAACACACATACAGCATTAAGTGGAGACTCCTTCTACAGTACATTATAGTACTTGTGAGGAACACACATACAGCATTAAGTGGAGACTCCTTCTACAGTACAGTACAGTACTTGTGAGGAACACACATACAGCATTAAGTGGAGACTGCTTCTACAGTACAGTACAGTACTTGTGAGGAACACACATACAGCATTAAGTGGAGACTCCTTCTACATTACAGTACAGAACTTGTGAGGAACACACATACAGCATAAGTGGAGACTCCTTCTATAGTACAGTACAGTACAGTACAGTAATTGTGAGGAACACACATACAGCATTAAGTGGAGACTCCTTCTACAGTACAGTATAGTACTTGTGAGGAACCCACATACAGCATTAAGTGGAGACTCCTTCTACAGTACAGTACAGTACTTGTGAAGAACACACATAGAGCATTAAGTGGAGACTCCTTCTACAGTATAGTACAGTACTTGTGAGGAACACACATACAGCATTAAGTGGAGACTCCTTCTACAGTACAGTACAGTACTTGTGAGGAACACACATACAGCATTAAGAGGAGACACCTACAGTACAGTACAGTACTTGTGATGAACACACATACAGAAGTGCAGACTCCTTCTACATTACAGTACAATACTTGTGATGAACACACATACAGCATTAAGTGGAGACTCCTTCTACAGTACAGTACAGTACAGTACTTGTGAGGAACACACATACAGCATTAAGTGGAGACTTCTTCTACAGTACAGTACAGTACAGTAATTGTGAGCAACACACATACAGCATTAAGTGGAGGCTCCTTCTACAGTACAGTACAGTGCAGTACAGTACAGTACTTGTGAGGAACACACATACAGCATTAAGTGGAGACTCCTTCTACAGTACACTATAGTACTTGTGAGGAACACACATACAGCATTAAGTGGAGACTCTTTCTACAGTACAGTACAGTACTTGTGAAGAACACACATACAGCATTAAATGGAGACTCCTTCCACAGTACAGTACAGCACAGTACTTCTGAGTAACACACATGCAGCATTAAGTGGAGACTCCTTCTACAGTACATTACAGTACTTGTGAGGAACACACATACAGCATTAAGTGGAGACTCCTTCTACAGTACAGTACAGTACTTGTGAGGAACACACATACAGCATTAAGTGGAGACTCCTACAGTACAGTACAGTACTTGTGAGGAACACACATACAGCATTAAGTGGAGACTCCTTCTACAGTACAGTACAGTAAAGTACTTGTGAGGAACACACATACAGCATTAAGTGGAGACTCCTTCTACAGTACAGTACAGTACTTGTGAGGAACACACATACAGCATTAAGTGGAGACTCCTTCTACAGTACAGTACAGAACTTGTGAGGAACACACATACAGCATTAAGTGGAGACTCCTTCTACAGTACAGTACAGCCAGTACTTGTGAGGAACACACATACAGCATTAAGTGGAGACTCCTTCTACAGTACAGTACAGTACTTGTGAGGAACACACATACAACATAAAGTGGAGACTCCTTCTACAGTACAGTACTTGTGAGGAACACACATACAGCATTAAGTGGAGACTCCTACAGTACACTACAGTACAGTACAGTACAGTACCTGAGGAACACACATACACTATTAAGTGGAGATTCCATCAACAGTACAGTACAGTACTTATGAGGAACACATATACAGCATTAAGTGGAGACTCCTTCTACAGTACAGTACAGTACTTGTGAGGAACACACATACAGCATTAAGTGGAGACTCCTACAGTACAGTACAGTACTTGTGAGGAACACACATACAGAATTAAGTGGAGACTCCTTCTACAGTACAGTACAGTACAGTACTTGTGAGGAACACTCATACAACTTTAAGTGGAGACTCCTTCTACAGTACAGTACAGTACTTGTGAGGAACACACATACAGCATTAAGTGGAGACTCCTTCTGCAGTACAGTACAGAACTTGTGAGGAACACACATACAGCATAAGTGGAGACTCCTTCTACAGTACAGTACATTACAGTACAGTACAGTAATTGTGAGGAACACACATACAGCATTAAGTGGAGACTCCTTCTACAGTACAGTACAATACTTGTGAGGAACGCACATACAGCATTAAGTGGAGACTCCTTCTACAGTACAATACAGTACTTGTGAGGAACACACATACAGCATTAAGGGGAGACTCCTATAGTACAGTACAGTACAGTACAGTACTTGTGAAGAACACACATGCAGCATTAAGTGGAGACTCCTTCTACAGTACAGTACAGTACTTGTGAGGAACACACATACAGCAATAAGTGGAGACTCCTTCTACAGTACAGTACTTGTGAGGAACACACATACAGCATTAAGTGGAGACTCCTACAGTACAGTACAGTACTTGTGAGGAACACACATACAGCATTAAGTGGAGACTCCTTCTACAGTACAGTACAGTAAAGTACTTGTGAGGAACACTCAAACAACTTTAATTGGAGACTCCTTCTACAGTACAGTACAGTACTTGTGAGGAACACACATACAGCATTAAGTGGAGACTCCTTCTACAGTACATTATAGTACTTGTGAGGAACACGCATACAGCATTAAGTGGAGACTCCTTCTACAGTACAGTACAGTACTTGTGAGGAACACACATACAGCATTAAGTGGAGACTCCTTCTACAGTACAGTACAGTACTTGTGAGGAACACACATACAGCATTAAGTGGAGACTCCTTCTACAGTACAGTACAGTACTTGTGAGGAACACACATACAGCATTAAGTGGAGACTCCTTCTATAGTACAGTACAGTACAGTACAGTAATTGTGAGGAACACACATACAGCATTAAGTGGAGACTCCTTCTACAGTACAGTATAGTACTTGTGAGGAACCCACATACAGCATTAAGTGGAGACTCCTTCTACAGTACAGTACAGTACTTGTAAAGAACACACATAGAGCATTAAGTGGAGACTCCTTCTACAGTATAGTACAGTACTTGTGAGGAACACACATACAGCATTAAGTGGAGACTCCTTCTACAGTACAGTACAGTACTTGTGAGTAACACACATACAGCATTAAGAAGAGACACCTACAGTACAGTACAGTACTTCTGATGAACAAACATACAGAAGTGCAGACTCCTTCTACATTACAGTACAATACTTGTGATGAACACACATACAGCATTAAGTGGAGACTCCTTCTACAGTACAGTACAGTACAGTACTTGTGAGGAACACACATACAGCATTAAGTGGAGACTTCTTCTACAGTACAGTACAGTACAGTAATTGTGAGCAACACACATACAGCATTAAGTGGAGGCTCCTTCTACAGTACAGTACAGTGCAGTACAGTATAGTACTTGTGAGGAACACACATACAGCATTAAGTGGAGACTCCTTCTACAGTACATTACAGTACTTGTGAGGAACACACATACAGCATTAAGTGGAGACTCTTTCTACAGTACAGTACAGTACTTGTGAGGAACACACATACAGCATTAAATGGAGACTCCATCCACAGTACAGTACAGCACAGTACTTTTGAGGAACACACATGCAGCATTAAGTGGAGACTCCTTCTACAGTACAGTACAGTAGAGTACAGTACAGTACAGTAATTGTGAGGAACACACATACAGCATTAAGTGGAGACTCCTTCTACAGTACATTATAGTACTTGTGAGGAACACGCATACAGCATTAAGTGGAGACTCCTTCTACAGTACAGTACAGTACTTGTGAGGAACACACATACAGCATTAAGTGGAGACTGCTTCTACAGTACTGTACAGTACTTGTGAGGAACACACATACAGCATTAAGTGGAGACTCCTTCTACATTACAGTACAGAACTTGTGAGGAACACACATACAGCATAAGTGGAGACTCCTTCTATAGTACAGTACAGTACAGTACAGTAATTGTGAGGAACACACATACAGCATTAAGTGGAGACTCCTTCTACAGTACAGTATAGTACTTGTGAGGAACACACATACAGCATTAAGTGGAGACTCCTTCTACAGTACAGTACAGTACTTGTGAGGAACACACATACAGCATTAAGTGGAGACTCCTTCTACAGTACAGTACAGTACAGTACAGTACTTGTGAGGAACACACATACAGCATTAAGTGGAGACTCCTTCTACAGTACAGTACAGTACTTGTGAGGAACACACATACAGCATTAAGTGGAGACTCCTTCTACAGTACAGTACAGTACTTGTGAGGAACACACATACAGCATTAAGTGGAGACTCCTTCTACAGTACAGTACAGAACTTGTGAGGAACACACATACAGCATTAAGTGGAGACTCCTTCTACAGTACAGTACAGTACAGTACTTGTGAGGAACACACATACAGCATTAAGTGGAGACTCCTTCTACAGTACAGTACAGTACTTGTGAGGAACACACATACAGCATTAAGTGGAGACTCCTTCTACAGTACAGTACAGTACAGTACTTGTGAGGAACACACATACAGCATTAAGTGGAGACTCCTTCTACAGTACAGTACAGTACTTGTGTGGAACACACATACAGCATTAAGTGGAGACTCCTTCTACAGTACAGTACAGTACTTGTGAGGAACACACATACAGCATTAAGTGGAGACTCCTTCTACAGTACAGTACAGAACTTGTGAGGAACACACATACAGCATTAAGTGGAGACTCCTTCTACAGTACAGTACAGTACAGTACAGTACAGTACTTGTGAGGAACACACATACAGCATTAAGTGGAGACTCCTTCTACAGTTCAGTACAGTACTTGTGAGGAACACACATACAGCATTAAGTGGAGACTCCTTCTACAGTACAGTACAGTACTTGTGAGGAACACACATACAGCATTAAGTGGAGACTCCTTCTACAGTACAGTACAGTACTTGTGAGGAACACACATACAGCATTAAGTGGAGACTTCATCTACAGTACAGTACAGTAATTGTGAGGAACACACATACAGCATTAAGTGGAGACTCCTTCTACAGTACAGTACTTGTGAGGAACACACATACACCATTAAGTGGAGACTCCTTCTACAGTACAGTACAGTACAGTACAGTACAGTCTGTGAGGAACACACATACAGCATTAAGTGGAGACACCTTCTACAGTACAGTACATACAGTACTTGTGAGGAACACACATACAGCATTAAGTGGAGACTCCTTCTACAGTACAGTACTGTACTTGTGAGGAACACACATACAGCATTAAGTGGAGACTCTTTCTACAGTACAATACAGTACAGTACTTGTGAGGAACACACATACAGCATTAAGTGGAGACTCCTTCTACAGTACAGCACAGTACATTTGAGGAACACACATACAGAAGTAAGTGGAGACTCCTTCTAGAGTACAGTTTAGTACAGTACTTGTGAGGAACACACATACAGAAGTAAGAGGAGACTCCTTCTATATTACAGTACAGTACAGTACAGTAATGTACTTGTGAGGATCACACATACAGCTTTAAGTGGAGACTACTTCTACAGTTCAATACAGTACTTGTGAGGAACACACATACAGCATTGAGTGGAGACTGCTTCTATAGTACAGTACAGAACTTGTGAGGAAGACACATGCAGCATTAAGTGGAGTCTCCTTTTACAGTATGGTACAGTACAGTACAGTACTTGTGAGGAACACACATACAGCATTAAGTGGAGACTCTTTCTACAGTACAGTACAGAACTTGTGAGGAACACACATACAGCATAAGTGGACTCTCCTTCTACAGTACAGTACAGTACAGTAATTGTGAGGAACACACATACAGCGTTAAGTTGAGACTCCTTCTACAGTACAGTATAGTAATTGTGAGGAACACACATACAGCATTAAGTGGAAACTCCTTCTACAGTACAGTACAGTACAATACAGTACTTGTGAGGAACACACATACAGCATTAAGTGGAGACTCCCTCTACAGTACAGTACAGTACTTGTGTGGAATACACTTACAGCATTAAGTGGAGACTCCTTCTACAGTACAGTACAGTACTTGTTAGGAACACACATACAGCATTAAGTGGAGACTCCTTCTACAGTACAGAACAGAACTTGTGAGGAACACACATACAGCATAAGTGTAGACTCCTTCTACAGTACAGTACAGTACAGTACAGTACAGTACTTGTGAGGAACACACATACAGCTTTAAGTGGAGACTCCTTCTACAGTTCAGCACAGTACTTGTGAGGAATACACATACAGCATTAAGTGGAGACTCCTTCTACAGTACAGTATAGTACTTGTGAGGAACACACATACAGCATTAAGTGGAGACTCCTTCTACAGTACAGTACAGTACTTGTGAGGAACACAAATATAGCATTAAGTGGAGACTTCATCTACAGTACAGTACAGTAATTGTGAGGAACACACATACAGCATTAAGTGGAGATTCCTTTTACAGTACAGTACTTGTGAGGAACACACATACACCATTAAGTGGAGGCTCCTTCTACAGTACAGTACAGTACAGTACAGTACAGTACTTGTGAGGAACACACATACAGCATTAAGTGGAGACCCCTTCTACAGTACAGTACATTACAGTACTTGTGAGGAACACACATACAGCATTAAGTGGAGACTACTTCTACAGTACAGTATAGTACTTGTGAGGAACACACATACAGCATTAAGTGGAGACTCTTTCTACAGTACAATACAGTACAGTACTTGTGAGGAACACACATACAGCATTAAGTGGAGACTCCTTCTACAGTACAGCACAGTACATTTGAGGAACACACATACAGAAGTAAGTGGAGACTCCTTCTGGAGTACAGTTTAGTACAGTACTTGTGAGGAACACACATACAGAAGTAAGAGGAGACTCCTTCTATATTACAGTACAGTACAGTACAGTAATGTACTTGTGAGGATCACACATACAGCTTTAAGTGGAGACTACTTCTACAGTTCAATACAGTACTTGTGAGGAACACACATACAGCATTGAGTGGAGACTGCTTCTATAGTACAGTACAGAACTTGTGAGGAAGACACATGCAGCATTAAGTGGAGTCTCCTTTTACAGTATGGTACAGTACAGTACAGTACTTGTGAGGAACACACATACAGCATTAAGTGGAGACTCTTTCTACAGTACAGTACAGTACTTGTGAGGAACATACATACAGCATTAAGTGGACACTCCTTCTACAGTTCAGTACAGTACTTGTGAGGAACACACATACAGCATTAAGTGGAGACTCCTACATTAAAGTACAGTACTTGTGAGGAACACACATACAGTATTAAGTGGAGACTATTAGAGTACCGAACAGTACTTGTGAGGAACACACATACAGCATTAAGTGGAGAATCCTTCTACAGTACAGTACAGTACTTGTGAAGAACACACATATAGCATTATGTGGAGACTCCTTCTACAGTCAGTACAGTGCTTGTGAGGAACACACATACATCATTAAGTGGAGACTCCTTCTACAGTACAGTACAGTACTTGTGAGGAACACACATACAACATTATGTGGAGACACCTACTGTACAGTACAGTACTTGTGAGGAACACACATACAGAAGTGCAGACTCATTCTACAGTACAGTACAATACTTATGAGGAACACACACACAGCATTAAGTGGAGACTCCTTCTACAGTACAGTACAGTACTTATGAGGAACACACATACAGCATTAAGTGGAGACTTCTTCTACAGTACAGTATAGTACAGTAATTGTGAGCAACACACATACAGCATTAAGTGGAGACTCCTTCTACAGTACAGTACAGTACTTGTGAGAAACACACGTACATCATTAACTGCAGGCTCCTTCTACAGTACAGTACAGTGCAGTACAGTACAGTACTTGTGAGGAACACACATACAGCATTAAGTGGAGACTACTTGTACAGTACAGTGCAGTACTTGTGCGGAACACATATACAGCATTAAGTGTTGACTACTTCTACAGTACAGTACAGTACTTGTGAGGAACACACATACAACATAATGTGGAGACTCCTTCTACAGTACAATACAGTACAGTACTTGTGAGGAACAGATATACAGCATTAAGTGGAGACTCCTACAGTACAGTACAGTACTTGTGAGGAACACACATACAGCTTTAAGTGGAGACTCCTACAGTACAATACAGTACAGTACTTGTGAGGAACAGACATACAGCATTAATTGGAGATTCCTACCGTACAGTACAGTACTTGTGAGGAACACACATACAGCATTAAGTGGAGACTCCTACAGTACAGTACAGTACTTGTGAGGAACAGACATACAGCATTAATTGGAGATTCCTACCGTACAGTACAGTACTTGTGAGGAGCACACATACAGCATTAAGTGGAGACTCCTACAGTACAGTACAATACTTGTGAGGAACACACATACAGAAGTAAGTGGAGTCTCCTTCTACAGTACAGTACAGTAGAGTACAATACTTGTGAGGAACACACATACAGCATTAAGTGGAGACTCCTTCTACAGTATAGTACAGTACAGTACAATACAGTACAGTACTTGTGAGAAACACACATACAGCTTTAAGTGGAGACTCCTTCTACAGGTCAGTACAGTACTTGTGAGGAACACACATACAGCTTTAAGTGGAGACTCCTTCTACAGGTCAGTACAGTACTTGGGAAGAACACACATATAACATTAAGTGGAGACTCCTTCTACAGTACAGTACATTGCTTGTGAGGAACACACATATAGCATTAAGTGGAGTCTCGTAATACAGTACAGTACAGAACTTGTGAGGAACACACATACAGCATAAGTGGAGACTCCTTCTACAGTACAGTACAGTACAGTACAGTACAGTACAGTACAGTACAGTACAGTACAGTACTTGTGAGGAGCACACATACAGCATTAAGTGGAGACTCCTTCTACAGTACAGTACAGTACTTGTGAGGAACACACATACAGCATTAAGTGGAGACTCCTACAGTACAGTACTTGTGAGGAACACACATACAGCATTAAGTGGAGACTTCTTGTACAGTACAGTACAGTAATTGTGAGGAACACACAAACAGCATTAAGTGGAGACTCCTTCTACAGTGCAGTACAGTACTTGTGAGGAACACACATACAGCATTAAGTGGAGACTCCTTCTACAGTACAGAACAGTACTTCTGAGGAACACACATACTGCATTATGTGGAGACTCCTTCTACAGTACAGTACAGTACTTGTGAGGAACACACATACAGAAGTAAGTGGAGACTCCTTCTACAGTACAGTACAGTACAGTACAGTCCAGTACTTGTGAGGAACACACATACAGCATTAAGTGCAGACTCCTTCTACAGTACAGAACAGTACTTGTGAGGAACAAACATACAGCATTAAGTAGAGACTCCTTCTACAGTTCAGTACAGTACTTGTGAGGAACACACATTCAGAAGTATGTGGAGACTCCTTCTACAGTACATTACAGTATTGTACTTGTGAGGAATACATATACAGCATTAAGTGGAGACTCCTTCTAGAGTACAGTACAGAACTTGTGAGGAACACACATACAACATAAGTGGAGACTCCTTCTATAGTACAGTACAGTACAGTACAGTACAGTACTTGTGAGGAACACACCTACTGCATTAAGTGGAGACTCCTTCTACAGTGCAGTACAGTACAGTGCAGTACAGTACTTGTGAGGAACACACATACAGCATTAAGTGGAGACTCCTTCTACAGTACAGTACAGTACAGTACAGTACAGTACAGTACTTGTGAGGAACACCAATACAGCATTAAGTGGAGACTCCTTCTACAGTACAGTACAGTATAGGACTTGTGAGGAACACACATACAGCATTAAGTGGTGACTCCTTCTACAGTACTGTACAGTACCGTACAGTACAGTACAGTACAGTACAGTACAGTTCTTGTGAGGAACACACATACAACATTAACTGGAGACTACCTCTACAGTACAGTACAGTACTTTTGAGGAACACACATACAGCATTAAGTGGAGACTCCTTCTACAGTACAGTACAGTACAGTACAGTACAGTGCAGTACAGTACTTGTGAGGAACACACATATAGCATTAAGTGGAGACTTCTTCTACAGTACAGTACAGTACTTGTGAGGAACACACATATAGCATTGATTGGAGACTCCTTCTACAGTACAGTACAGTACTTGTGAGGAACACACATTCATCATTAAGTGGAGACTCCTCCTACAGTTCAGTACGGTACACTACAGTATAGTACTTGTGAGGAACACACATACAGCATTAAGTGGAGACTCCTTCTACAGTACAGTACAGTACTTGTGAGGAACACACATACAGCTTTAGGTGGAGACTCCTTCTACAGTACAGTACAGTACGGAACTTGTGAAGAACACACATACAGCATAAGTGGAGACTCCTTCTACAGTACAGTACAGTAATTGTGAGGAACACACATACAGCATTAAGTGGAGACTCCTTCTACTGTAGAGTACAATACAGTACAGTACAGTACTTGTGAGGAACACACACATATATCATTAAGTGGAGACTCCTTCTGCAGTGTAGTACAGTACGTGTGTGGAGCACACATACAGCATTAAGTGGAGACTCCTTCTACAGTACAGTACAGAACTTGTGAGGAACATACATACAGCATAAGTGGAGACACCTTCTACGGTACAGTACAGTACTTGTGAGAAACACACGTACATCATTAACTGCAGGCTCCTTCTACAGTACAGTACAGTGCAGTACAGTACAGTACTTGTGAGGAACACACAGCATCAAGTGGAGACTCCTTCTACAGTACAGTACAGTAAAGTACAGTGCAGTACAGTACACTACTTGTGAGGAACACACACATATAGCATTAAGTGGAGACTCCTTCTACAGTGCAGTACAGTACTTGTGAGGAACACACATACAGCATTTAGTGGAGACTCCTTCTACAGTACAGTACAGTACGGAACTTGTGAAGAACACACATACAGCATAAGTGGAGACTCCTTCTACAGTACAGTACAGTAATTGTGAGGAACACACATACAGCATTAAGTGGAGACTCCTTCTACTGTAGAGTACAATACAGTACAGTACAGTACTTGTGAGGAACACACACATATAGCATTAAGTGGAGACTCCTTCTGCAGTGTAGTACAGTACGTGTGTGGAGCACACATACAGCATTAAGTGGAGACTCCTTCTACAGTACAGTACAGAACTTGTGAGGAACATACATACAGCATAAGTGGAGACACCTTCTACGGTACAGTACAGTACTTGTGAGAAACACACGTACATCATTAACTGCAGGCTCCTTCTACAGTACAGTACAGTGCAGTACAGTACAGTACTTGTGAGGAACACACATACAGCATTAAGTGGAGACTATTTCTACAGTACAGTGCAGTACTTGTGAGGAACACATATACAGCATTAAGTGTAGACTACTTCTACAGTACAGTACAGTACTTGTGAGAAACACACGTACATCATTAACTGCAGGCTCCTTCTACAGTACAGTGCAGTACAGTACAGTACTTGTGACAACACACATACAGCATTAAGTGGAGACTACTTCTACAGTACAGTGCAGTACTTGTGAGGAACACATATACAGCATTAAGTGTAGACTACTTCTACAGTACAGTACAGTACTTGTGAGGAACACACATACAACATAATGTGGAGACTCCTTCTACAGTACAATACAGTACAGTACTTGTGAGGAACAGACATACAGCATTAAGTGGAGACTCCTACAGTACAGTACAGTACTTGTGAGGAATACACATACAGCATTAAGTGGAGACTCCTACAGTACAGTACAGTACTTGTGAGGAACACACATACAGAAGTAAGTGGAGTTTCCTTCTACAGTACAGTACAGTGCAGTACAATACTTGTGAGGAACACACATACAGCATTAAGTGGAGACTCCTTCTACAGTGCAGTACAGTCCTTGAGAGGAACACACATACAGCATTAAGTGGAGACTCCTACAGTACAATACAGTACAGTACTTGTGAGGAACAGACATACAGCATTAATTGGAGACTCCTACCGTACAGTACAGTACTTGTGAGGAACACACATACAGCATTAAGTGGAGACTCTTACAGTACAGTACAGTACTTGTGAGGAACACACATACAGAAGTAAGTGGAGTCTCCTTCTACAGTACAGTACAGTACAGTACAATACTTGTGAGGAACACACATACAGCATTAAGTGGAGACTCCTTCTACAGTATTGTACAGTACAGTACAATACAGTACAGTACTTGTGAGAAACACACATACAGCTTTAAGTGGAGACTCCTTCTACAGGTCAGTACAGTACTTGTGAGGAACACACATACAGCATTAAGTGGAGACTTCTTCTACAGTACAGTACCGTACAGAACTTGTGAGGAACACGCATACAGCATAAGTGGAAACTCCTTCTACAGTATAGTACAGTACTTGGGAGGAACACACATATAGCATTAAGTGGAGACTCCTTCTACAGTACAGTACATTGCTTGTGAGGAACACACATATCGCATTAAGTGGAGTCTCGTAATACAGTACAGTACAGAACTTGTGAGGAACACACATACAGCATAAGTGGAGACTCCTTCTACAGTACAGTACAGTACAGTAGAGTACAGTACAGTACAGTACTTGTGAGGAACACACATACAGAAGTATGTGCAGACTCCTTCTACAGTACAGTACAGTACAGTCCAGTACTTGTGAGGAGCACATATAAAGCATTAAGTGGAGACTCCTTCTACAGTACAGTATAGTACTTGTGAGGAACACATATACAGCATTAAGTGGAGACTCCTACAGTACAGTACTTGTGAGGAACACACATACAGCATTAAGTGGAGACTTCTTGTACAGTACAGTACAGTAATTGTGAGGAACACACAAACAGCATTAAGTGGAGACTCCTTCTACAGTGCAGTACAGTACTTGTGAGGAACACACATACAGCATTAAGTGGAGACTCCTTCTACAGTACAGAACAGTACTTCTGAGGAACACACATACTGCATTAAGTGGAGACTCCTTTTACAGTACAGTACAGTACTTGTGAGGAACACACATACAGAAGTAAGTGGAGACTCATTCTACAGTACAGTACAGTACAGTCCAGTACTTGTGAGGAACACACATACAGCATTAAGTGCAGACTCCTTCTACAGTACAGAACAGTACTTGTGAGGAACAAACATACAGTATTAAGTAGAGACTCCTTCTACAGTTCAGTACAGTACTTGTGAGGAACACACATTCAGAAGTAAATGGAGACTCCTTCTACAGTACATTACAGTATTGTACTTGTGAGGAATACATATACAGCATTAAGTGGAGACTCCTTCTACAGTACAGTACAGAACTTGTGAGGAACACACATACAGCATAAGTGGAGACTCCTTCTACAGTACAGTACAGTACAGTACAGTACAGTACTTGTGAGGAACACAGCTACTGCATTAAGTGGAGACTCCTTCTACAGTACAGTACAGTACTTGTGAGGAAGACACATACAGCATTAAGTGGAGATTCCTTCTACAGTACAGTACAGTAGAGTACAGTGCAGTACAGTACTTGTGAGGAACACACAGACAGCATTAAGTGGGGACTCCTTCTACAGTTCAGTACAGTACAGTACAGTACAGTACAGTTCTTGTGAGGAACACCAATACAGCATTAAGTGGAGACTCCTTCTGCAGTACAGTACAGTATAGGACTTGTGAGGAACACACATACAGCATTAAGTGGTGACTCCTTCTACAGTACTGTACAGTACAGTGCAGTACAGTACAGTACAGTTCTTGTGAGGAACACATATACAGCATTAAGTGGAGACTCCCTCTACAGTACAGTACAGTACTTTTGAGGAACACACATACAGCATTAAGTGGAGACTCCTTCTACAGTACAGTAAAGTACAGTTCCTGTACAGTACAGTACAGTACAGTACAGTGCAGTACAGTACTTGTGAGGAACACACATATAGCATTAAGTGGAGACTTCTTCTACAGTACAGTACACTACTTGTGAGGAACACACATATAGCATTGACTGGAGACTCCTTCTACAGTATAGTACAGTACTTGTGAGGAACACACATTCATCATTAAGTGGAGACTCCTCCTACAGTTCAGTACGGTACACTACAGTATAGTACTTGTGAGGAACACACATACAGCATTAAGTGGAGACTCCTACAGTACAGTACAGTACTTGTGAGGAACACACATACAGCTTTAGGTGGAGACTCCTTCTACAGTACAGTACAGTACTTGTGAGGAACACAGCATCAAGTGGAGACTCCTTTTACAGTACAGTACAGTACAGTACAGTACAGCACAGTACAGTACTTGTGAGGAACACACACATATAGCATTAAGTGGAGACTCCTTCTACAGTACAGTACAGTACTTGTGAGGAACACACATACAGCATTAAGTGGAGACTCCTTCTATTGTAGAGTACAATACAGTACAGTACAGTACTTGTGAGGAACACACACATATAGCATTAAGTGGAGACTCCTTCTGCAGTGTAGTACAGTACGTGTGTGGAGCACACATACAGCAGTAAGTGGAGACTCCTTCTACAGTACAGTACAGAACTTGTGAGGAACACACATACAGCATAAGTGGAGACTCCTTCTACAGTACAGTACAGTACAGTACAGTACTTGTGAGGAACACACATACTGCATTAAGTGGAGACTCCTTCTACAGTACAGTACAGTACAAAACTTGTGAGGAACATACATACAGCATAAGTGGAGACACCTTCTACGGTACAGTAAAGTACTTGTACGGAACACACATACAGGATTTAGTGGAGACTCCTTCTACAGTACAGTACAGTACAGTACAGTACTTGTGAGAAACACACATTCAGCATTAAGTGGAGACTCCTTCTACAGTTCAGTACAGTACAGAACTTGTGGGGAACACACATACAGAATAATGGAGACGCCTTCTACAGTACAGTACAGTACAGTACTTGTGAGGAACATACATATAGCATTAAGTGGAGACTCCTTCTACAGTACAGTACAGTACTTGTGAGGAACACACATATTGCATTATGTGGAGACTCCTTCTACAGTACAGTACAGTACAGTACAGTACAGTACAGTTCTTGTGAGGAACACACATATAGCATGAAGTGGAGAGTCCTTCTACAGTACAGTACTTGTGAGGAACACACATACAGCATTAAGTGGAGACTCCTTCTACAGTACAGTTTAATACTTGTGAGGAACATGCATACAGCATTAAGTGGAGACTCCTTCTACAGTACAGTACAGTACTTGTGAGGAACACACATACAGCATTAAGTGGAGACTCCTTCTACAGTACAGTACAATACTTGTGAGGAACACACATACAGCATTAAGTGGAGACTCCTTCTACAGTACTGTACAGTACAGTACAGTACAGTACTTGTGAGAAACACACATTCAGCATTAAGTGGAGACTCCTTCTACAGTTCAGTACAGTACAGAACTTGTGAGGAACACACATACAGCATAAGTGGAGACGCCTTCTACAGTACAGTTCAGTACAGTACTTGTGAGGAACATACATATAACATTAAGTGGAGACTCCTTCTACAGTACAGTACAGTACTTGTCAGGAACACACATATTGCATTATGTGGAGACTCCTTCTACAGTACAGTACAGTACAGTACAGTACAGTACAGTACAGTTCTTGTGAGGAACACACATATAGCATGAAGTGGAGAGTCCTTCTACAGTACAGTACTTGTGAGGAACACACATACAGCATTAAGTGGAGACTCCTTCTACAGTACAGTTCAATACTTGTGAGGAACATGCATACAGCAGTAAGTGGAGAATCCTTCTACAGTGCAGTACAGTACTTGTGAGGAACACACATACAGCATTAAGTGGAGACTCCTTCTACAGTACAGTACAATACTTGTGAGGAACACACATACAGCATTAAGTGGAGACTCCTTCTACAGTACAGTACAGTACAGTACAGTACAGTACTTGTGAGGAACACACATACAGCATTAAGTGGAGACTCCTTGTACAATACAGTACAGTACAGTACTTGTGAGGAACACACACATATAGCATTAAGTGGAGACTCCTTCTGCAGTGTGGTACAGAACTTGTGAGGAACACACATACAGCATAAGTGGAGACTCCTTCTACAGTACAGTACAGTACAGTACAGTACTTGTGAGGAACACACATTCAGTATTAAGTGGAGACTCCTTCTACAGTTCAGTACAGTACAGAACTTGTGAGGAACACACATACAGCATAAGTGGAGACGCCTTCTACAGTACAGTACAGTACAGCACTTGTGAGGAACATACATATAGCATTAAGTGGAGACTCCTTCTACAGTACAGTACAGTACTTGTGAGGAACACACATATTGCATTAAGTGGAGACTCCTTCTACAGTACAGTACAGTACAGTACAGTACAGTACAGTACAGTTCTTGTGAGGAACACACATATAGCATGAAGTGGAGAGTCCTTCTACAGTACAGTACTTGTGAGGAACACACATACAGCACTAAGTGGAGACTCCTTCTACAGTACAGTTCAATACTTGTGAGGAACATGCATACAGCATTAAGTGGAGACTCCTTCTACAGTACAGTACAGTACTTGTGAGGAACACACATACAGCATTAAGTGGAGACTCCTTCTACAGTACAGTACAATACTTGTGAGGAACACACATACAGCATTAAGTGGAGACTCCTTCTACAGTACAGTACAGTACAGTACAGTACAGTACTTGTGAGGAACACCCATACAGAAGTAAGTGCAGACTCCTTCTACAGTACAGTACAGTACAGTCCAGTACTTGTGAGGATCACACATACAGCATTAAGTGGAGACTCCTTCTACAGTACAGTACAGTACTTGTGAGGAACACACATACAGCATTAAGTGGAGACTCCTACAGTACAGAACTTGTGAGGAACACACATACAGCATTAAGTGGAGACTTCTTGTACAGTACAGTATAGTAATTGTGAGGAACACACAAACAGCATTAAGTGGAGACTCCTTCTACAGTGCAGTACAGTACTTGTGAGGAACACACATACAGCATTAAGTGGAGACTCCTTCTACAGTACAGAACAGTACTTCTGAGGAACACACATACTGCATTAAGTGGAGACTCCTTCTACAGTACAGTACAGTACTTGTGAGGAACACACATACAGAAGTAAGTGGAGACTCCTTCTACAGTACAGCACAGTACAGTACAGTCCAGTACTTGTGAGGAACACACATACAGCATTAAGTGCAGACTCCTTCTACAGTACAGAACAGTACTTGTGAGGAACAAACATACAGCATTAAGTAGAGACTCCTTCTACAGTTCAGTACAGTACTTGTGAGGAACACACATTCAGAAGTAAGTGGAGACTCCTTCTACAGTACATTACAGTATTGTACTTGTGAGGAATACATATACAGCATTAAGTGGAGACTCCTTCTACAGTACAGTACAGAACTTGTGAGGAACACACATACAGCATAAGTGGAGACTCCTTCTACAGTACAGTACAGTACAGTACAGTACAGTACTTGTGAGGAACACACCTACTGCATTAAGTGGAGACTCCTTCTACAGTACGGTACAGTACTTGTGAGGAAGACACATACAGCATTAAGTGGAGATTCCTTCTACAGTACAGTACAGTACAGTACAGTGCAGTACAGTACTTATGAGGAGCACACATACAGCATTAAGTGGAGACTCCTTCTACAGTACAGTACAGTACAGTACAGTACAGTACAGTACAGTTCAGTACTTGTGAGGAACACCAATACAGCATTAAGTGGAGACTCCTTCTACAGTACAGTACAGTATAGGACTTTTGAGGAACACACATACAGCATTAAGTGGTGACTCCTTCTACAGTACTGTACAGTACAGTGCAGTACAGTACAGTACAGTTCTTGTGAGGAACACGCATACAGCATTAAGTGGAGACTCCCTCTACAGTACAGTACAGTACTTTTGAGGAATACACATACAGCATTAAGTGGAGACTCCTTCTACAGTACAGTAAAGTACAGTTCCTGTACAGTACAGTACAGTACAGTACAGTACAGTACAGTACTTGTGAGGAACACACATATAGCATTAAGTGGAGACTTCTACAGTACAGTACAGTACTTGTGAGGAACACACATATAGCATTGACTGGAGACTCCTTCTACAGTATAGTACAGTACTTGTGAGGAACACACATTCATCATTAAGTGGAGACTCCTCCTACAGTTCAGTACGGTACACTACAGTATAGTACTTGTGAGGAACACACATACAGCATTAAGTGGAGACTCCTTCTACAGTACAGTACAGTACTTGTGAGGAACACACATACAGCTTTAGGTGGAGACTCCTTCTACAGTACAGTACAGTACTTGTGAGGAACACACAGCATCAAGTGGAGACTCCTTTTACAGTACAGTACAGTACAGTACAGTACAGTACAGTACAGTACTTGTGAGGAACACACACATATAGCATTAAGTGGAGACTCCTTCTACAGTGCAGTACAGTACTTGTGAGGAACACACATACAGCATCAAGTGGAGACTCCTTCTACAGTACAGTACAGTACAGTACAGTACAGTACAGTACTTTTGAGGAACACACCTTTCATCATTAAGTGGAGACTCCTCCTACAGTTCAGTACGGTACACTACAGTATAGTACTTGTGAGGAACACACATACAGCATCAAGTGGAGACTCCTTCGACAGTACAGTACAGTACAGTACAGTACAGTACAGTACTTGTGAGGAACACACACATATAGCATTAAGTGGAGACTCCTTCTACAGTACAGTACAGTACTTGTGAGGAACAAACATACAGCATTAAGTGGAGACTCCTTCTACAGTACAGTACAGTACGGAACTTGTGAGGAACACACATACAGCATAAGTGGAGACTCCTTCTACAGTACAGTACAGTAATTGTGAGGAACACACATACAGCATTAAGTGGAGACTCCTTCTACTGTAGAGTACAATACAGTACAGTACAGTACTTGTGAGGAACACACACATATAGCATTAAGTGGAGACTCCTTCTGCAGTGTAGTACAGTACGTGTGTGGAGCACACATACAGCATTAAGTGGAGACTCCTTCTACAGTACAGTACAGAACTTGTGAGGAACATACATACAGCATAAGTGGAGACACCTTCTACGGTACAGTAAAGTACTTGTAAGGAACACACATACAGGATTTAGTGGAGACTCCTTCTACAGTACAGTACAGTACAGTACAGAACTTGTGAGGAACATACATACAGCATAAGTGGAGACACCTTCTACGGTACAGTAAAGTACTTGTAAGGAACACACATACAGGATTTAGTGGAGACTCCTTCTACAGTTCAGTACAGTACAGAACTTGTGAGGAACACACATACAGCATAAGTGGAGACGCCTTCTACAGTACAGTACAGTACAGTACTTGTGAGGAACATACATATAGCATTAAGTGGAGACTCCTTCTACAGTACAGTACAGTACTTGTGAGGAACACACATACAGAAGTAAGTGGAGACTCCTTCTACTGTACAGTACAGTACAGTACAGTCCAATACTTGTGAGGAACACACATACAGCATTAAGTGCAGACTCCTTCTACAGTACAGAACAGTACTTGTGAGGAACAAACATACATCATTAAGTAGAGACTCCTTCTACAGTTCAGTACAGTACTTGTGAGGAACACACATTCAGAAGTAAGTGGAGACTCCTTCTACAGTACATTACAGTATAGTACTTGTGAGGAATACATATACAGCATTAAGTGGAGACTCCTTCTACAGTACAGTACAGAACTTGTGAGGAACACACATTCAGCATAAGTGGAGACTCCTTCTACAGTACAGTACAGTACAGTACAGTACAGTACAGTACTTGTGAGGAACACACCGACTGCATTAAGTGGAGACTCCTTCTACAGTACAGTACAGTACTTGTGAGGAAGACACATACAGCATTAAGTGGAGATTCCTTCTACAGTACAGTACAGTACAGTACAGTAAAATACAGTACAGTACAGTACTTGTGAGGAACACACATACAGCATTAAGTGGAGACTCCTTCTACAGTACAGTACAGTACAGTACAGTACAGTACTTGTGAGGAACACCAATACAGCATTAAGTGGAGACTCCTTCTACAGTACAGTACAGTATAGGACTTGTGAGGAACACACATACAGCATTAAGTGGTGACTCCTTCTACAGTACTGTACAGTACAGTACAGTACAGTACAGTACAGTTCTTGTGAGGAACACACATACAGCATTAAGTGGAGACTCCCTCTACAGTACAGTACAGTACTTTTGAGGAAAACACATACAGCATTAAGTGGAGACTCCTTCTACAGTACAGTAAAGTATAGTTCCTGTACAATACAGTACAGTACAGTACAGTACAGTACAGTGCAGTACAGTACTTGTGAGGAACACACATATAGCATTAAGTGGAGACTTCTTCTACAGTACAGTACAGTACTTGTGAGGAACACACATACATCATTAAGTGGAGACTCCTCCTACAGTTCAGTACAGTACACTACAGTATAGTACTTGTGAGGAACACACATACAGCATTAAGTGTAGACTCTTTCTACAGTACAGTACAGTACTTGTGAGGAACACACATACAGCATTAAGTGGAGACTCCTTCTACAGTACAGTACAGTACTTGTGAGGAACACACAGCATCAAGTGGAGACTCCTTCTACAGTACAGTACAGTACAGTACAGTACACTACAGTACAGTACTTGTGAGGAACACACACATATAGCATTAAGTGGAGACTCCTTCTACAGTACAGTACAGTACTTGTGAGGAACACACATACAGCATTAAGTGGAGACTCCTTCTACAGTATAGTAAAGTACAGTTCCTGTACAGTACAGTACAGTACAGTACAATACAGTACAGTGCAGTACAGTACTTGTGAGGAACACACATACAGCATTAAGTGGAGACTCCTTCTACTGTAGAGTACAATACAGTACAGTACACTACTTGTGAGGAACACACACATATAGCATTAAGTGGAGACTCCTTCTGCAGTGTAGTACAGTACGTGTGTGGAGCACACATACAGCATTAAGTGGAGACTCCTTCTACAGTACAGTACAGAACTTGTGAGGAACACACATACAGCATAAGTGGAGACTCCTTCTACAGTACATTACAGTACAGTACTTGTGAGGAACACACATACTGCATTAAGTGGAGACTCCTTCTACAGTACAGTACAGTACAAAACTTGTGAGGAACATACATACAGCATAAGTGGAGAAACGGTACCTTCTACGGTACAGTAAAGTACTTGTAAGGATCACACATACAGGATTTAGTGGAGACTCCTTCTACAGTACAGTACAGTACAGTACAGTACTTGTGAGGAACACACATTCAGCATTAAGTGGAGACTCCTTCTACAGTACAGTACAGTTCTTGTGAGGAACACACATACAGCATTAAGTGGAGACTCCTTCTACAGTACAGTACAGTACAGTACTTGTGAGGAACCTACATATAGCATTAAGTGGAGACTCCTTCTACCGTACAGTACAGTACTTGTGAGGAACACACATATTGCATTAAGTGGAGACTCCTTCTACAGTACAGTACAGTACAGTACAGTACAGAACTTGTGAGGAACACACATACAGCATAAGTGGAGACGCCTTCTACAGTACAGTACAGTACAGTACTTGTGAGGAACACACATATAGCATGAAGTGGAGAGTCCTTCTACAGTACAGTACTAGTTAGGAACACACATACAACATTAAGTGGAGACTCCTTCTACAGTACAGTTCAATACTTGTGAGGAACACACATACAGCATAAGTGGAGACTCCTTCTACAGTACAGTACTGTACCTGTACAGAACTTGTGAGGAACATACATACAGCATAAGTGGAGACTCCTTCTACAATACAGTACAGTACAGTATTTATGAGGAAGACACATACAGCATTAAGTGGAGACTCCTTCTACAGTACAGTACAGTACTTGTGAGGAACATACATACAGCATAAGTGGAGACTCCTTCTACAGTACAGTACAGTACTTGTGAGGAACATGCATACAGCATTAAGTGGAGACTCGTTCTACAGTACAGTACAGTACTTGTGAGGAACACACATACAGCATTAAGTGGAGACTCATTCTACAGTACAGTACAGTACAGTATAGAACAGAACAGCACAGTACAGTACAGTACAGTACTTGTGAGGAACACACATACAGCATTAAGAGGAGACTCCTTCTACAGTACAGTACAGTACAGTACAGTACAGTACTTGTGAGGAACACACATACAGCATTAAGAGGAGACTCCTTCTACAGTACAGTACAGTACTTGTGAGGAACACACATACAGCATTAAGTGGAGACTCCTACAGTACAGTACAGTATAGTACTTGTGAGGAACACACATACAGCATTAAGAGGAGACTCCTTCTACAGTACAGTACAGTACTTGTGAGGAACACACTACAGCATTAAGAGGAGACTCCTTCTACAGTACAGTACAGTACATTACAACACAGTACAGCACAGTACAGTACTTGGGAGGAACACACATACAGCATTAAGAGGAGACTCCTTCTACAGTACAGTACAGTACAGTACTTGTGAGGAACACACATACAGCATTAAGAGGAGACTCCTTCTACAGTACAGTACAGTACAGTACAGCACAGTACAGTACTTGTGAGGAACACACTACAGCATTAAGAGGAGACTCCTTCTACAGTACAGTACAGTACTTGTGAGGAACACACATACAGCATTAAGTGGAGACCCCTTCTACAGTACAGTACAGTACTTGTTTGGAACACACATACAGCATTAAGAGGAGACTCCTCCTACAGTACAGTACAGTACTTGTGAGGAACACACATACAGCATTAAGTGGAGACCCCTTCTACAGTACAGTACAGTACTTGTTTGGAACACACATACAGCATTATGTGGAGACTCCTCCTACAGTACAGTACAGTACTTGTGAGGAAAACACATACAGCATTAAGTGGAGACATCCTCTACAGTACAGTACAGTACATTACAACACAGTACAGCACAGCACTGTACAGCACAGCACTGTACAGCACACTACAATACATCACAGGAACTGCCTCAGAAAACTTTGGTTATATTAAACTTTCACCGACAATAAAGGTGTCCATACAACTGTTGTTGCTTTGCTTACTGTTAGTTGGTGTGGGTGATGACTGGTTACATTGGGGAGGATGGAGGTGACTTGTCACACTCTGAGGAGATTTCCTGGACCTCTGGTGATGACACTAGCTCACTCCAGTAACTCCCAGGAGCTGGAGGTGATGGCAGTGGTTCCTTTAATGCTGTTGACTCTGGGAAAGTAAGTGATGATAAAAATCTTTGCATCACTTTTCCACACAATTAGCAGAGACTTTATTAATGAGTTTCAGTGTTTAGGGATTTTGACAATGGTAAACGAGGAGGAGCTTTAATTTTAAATCACCAGGTAAAATCAAGGTGAAAAACATCCAACTTATCCCTTCCCATTTTTCGGCTTTTCATGAGGTAAGAAAGCATTTACAGAAAAATTGGCACAGGTTGCTAGTTAACATGTGCAACCATGAAGCAGTATTACTGTAGCTGTTGATGTACCCGGTAGGTGTGTTGACTACGACATGACCAACATTTTTTATGGTATACCAGAACACTGTACATTGTTGCTTGTGTTTAGTAAGTAAAAAACCTTTGAATGATCCACTTTCAAATGTGTGTCTGTTCACTATCCAGGATGGCTCAAGTTCCTAAATAATGTCATTTTAAACACCCTTAGATGTAAAACATTTGTTCAATATCACAGAATTATGTAGATTTGTTTCTTAGTTTGTTCCATTTCATAGTTGTGTGTGACCATCTCAGATTGATATTAAAAGAAATATTGTACGTATAAGCTTCTTGTTCTCAATGAGGATGGTCTTTTTTTACGTAGAATAAGCCTGCCCGAGTGTTTGTCCAGTAAATTGATGTAATACTTTTTGCTAGATCAGTCACTGCCCTCTTGAGCAACAGCATTTTTCGGTCATTTTCCACGATTGTGCGGGTTAGCCGTGATTACCCGACGGTAGCTCTCCGTGGGTCTCTTGCAGTCTCTCTCGTCGGGTTCTCTGAACTTTTATTGACATAAAGTGTAACATAATCTAGGTACTAATATTCCAATGTTTACCTCCTTAACAGCCCTCTGTCAGCATCAGCCTTCAGTGAGATTGTGGACCTACAGCAGAGTGATCAAATTGTACCTAACATAACGCAGCAGGTGATTAATGCCATAAGTATTGCCAGAGATCTACGGACTTCATAAACCTCAGTGATGGTCAGTACAAAACTGATAATATGTTACATCAATTTATTTGTCAGTGGCCTAAGGTTAAAAATGCTTTGAAAGCTTTTGAGGTGGATGTAGGGTAGATGATTAGTGGGTCTCATGTTTTTGACCTGACTTGTTATGTCCCCCAGTTTTTATAAGCTATTCGTTTGTTTGTGGTGGAGGTGGTGTGTGGATTAGTAGAGCCCATGTTATTGACCTGACCTGATGTTATGTAAGGTCACCCATCGTATATAAGCCTCTCTCAGTCCCTGCATATTGAGTTGCCTCTGAAGATGTCTTGAATAAAGACAAAACCTAAGGTGCTCCAGTGTCTCGCTGGGAGCCAGCTGGGTGGTTGCTGGAACACTTTAATTCGGATGACACGTTTTTAAATCCCTGCCGACCCAGTGTACACATCAGTATTGGGGTAATGATAGCTCTCTTCACAACCAAATACAAGCCTGATATAAAATATCTGTTGGTGCAGCAGCAAAAGTCTCACTCAGAGTAAAATTTGCTTATTTTCCTTTCCTTGATTTTTGTTTTGTTTTATAATATGAACCAAAGCTTTTCATTTCACTGTCACATTTCATATATTGGTTATAAGGTTCAGTTCTATTTATAAATGATGTTATTTTTCAGTTGTCTTTTTAAAAACATTGATATTAATTATTTTTTGAACAGGCTTTTTCTAAAATGCTTTCATTTATTTCAGTCTCTCTCTGTTATACTTTTGTTAATAGTAAAAAAATGAATACACGTAAATAATCAACGGGACTCCTCCTTTCTTCTAAAATGAAGGTCCATTATTATTGTCACGTAATTCATTAATTTTATCTCTTGTGAATTACTAGTTATAAATACATGTAATTCCTTAAGCTGTCCCTTTTAAAACAATTCAGAAGAGTTACTGGTTGCCTAAACAGATTTTTCTAAGAAATCTTTCAAGCGTTTTGTTGTCTTTCTCGGTAATTTTTTTGTAAAATACCAATATTTTATTAATGATAATAATAATAATAATAATAATAATAATAATAATAATAATAATCTTCTGCTCAAAATTCCTACGGGCACACGAGTGAATTTTTCAGCATATTATCGCCAATTTGGGCACACGCTCTCAAAAAGGTTCGCCACCCCTGCCCTAGGGACAGCAGGTGTCCACCACATTCAGGTCATAAGGTAGTGACCCAACACTTTCATCTGCTTACAAATCTTGTTAATCACAAACTGAGGCACCCCGCATCGTATGGACTATTCGCACCAAATTTTGAAACCGAGAAAACCGCGTTTAAAGTTTTTCCAACTTCAAACGTGTATAACTGTGTTGTTTTTAGAGATAAAGCATTAATTTTTGATGCATTTTGAAGCTAAAGGACTGTACTTGCAGATGGTAGGTAACACGTCATGAAGTAATGTACTGGGTTGTTGCAATGTTGACTTGAAGCAACAAAACTCCCACCCGCTTATGGGTTTTTACTTTAATCAATATCAGAGCGTAGATCCCGCCACAATAAAAGAGAACCGAGGGAAAGGGAGAGAGGGATTCCGCCTCATTGGCCGGAGGGGCCGTGACATGGACTCTCATTGTCATTGGCCGAGACGGAGGAGGAGGCCGTAGGCCGGTCGCCGTGATTGGCCGCCTGCTCCTCTCACTCATTCACTGACTGGATGAGAGTACCCGACGACGCAAAATCCGAGCCCATAATATCCTGTCTGCCACAAATCGATGTTCTACCCTATTTTCAAAGGGCTTTCAACCTTATTTACAGAGTAGTAAGGAGATTATATAAACTACTACCATTTAGAGCTAGGCCGAAAATAGTGCTTACCAACAAAAAAAAGGGTTTTGCCCGGATGGTCTGAGTTGCCCTTACGATGCGGGACGCCTCTATTGTGTTGACAGATTTGGTATGTTTACTGAGACTAGATTCAATAATGTTCCTCCTGACAATTGAATTACAAGGTAATATTGAGGAGGCATTATCCCAGTCAATGCAATACTTATTATCTCTCATATGAATGAACAAAACATTGGATTACTGGCCTGTCCTAACACTATATTTATGATGTTTAAGTCTAGTTATAAGATCTTTACCCGTTTGCCTTAGTAGAACATATTACATTCCTTGCAAGGAACCTTGTAACTGCCTCCACCTGCCTTGTTGGGGCAGTTCTTAATTAACATTTGTTTTACCTCTCTAGTCCGGCATTCTGTGGTCCGGAAACTCCTGTGGTCCGGAACAATTTTAGTTTGCCCGTGGAAAAAATTAATTTGAGTCTGGTAATTTCAATGTTTGGCTAAATTTTGCCTTATTTACCCTACTTTTTGGGCGAATTACTACCTGTGATAACGCAACATCCTAATTAAGCAACAAAAATAACACATAAAGTTTAATAAAAACTAAAAACAACACAGAAATTTTTTTTATACTTTTACTTTTATCCTCTTCGCCACTGATCGGCTTGTTAGCCGCTTGGGCGATCGGTCACGTCTCTTTTCATTTATATTCTTCACCAAAAGATCGGCTCGCTAGCCGCCCGGGCGATCGGTCACGTCTCTGTCACGCACTGTTGGCAAATACTGGGCATTAGGGGGCAGGGAAAAAACACTTTTATTTGAGTTGCTGGCTGCGCTTTTCAGGCATCATTTGTATGGCTGTAACAAACACCTGTGCAAAATTTCATGCCATTTCATGCATACTTACCCTGCCGCATCGCGAACGACTTTTTGTCAACTTTTAGTGTATACCAAAAATTAGGTGTCATTTAATGTTTTCCAGGATAATGATAAATTTTACATGGGTGACATCGATTTAATTCACATGTTATTTTACAGGTACACCGTACAGAAAATCATTACAAGTTCATATTGAAATTCTTTTTTGTGCGGAACCTTGGCATCATTTTCCTAGACAATAATTTTTGCCTAATATATCCATCTCTCGATTCGTATCCCGTCACTTCAGTGCAAGCTTCAGTCATCACTTTTATGCCTCTCTCGACCGCCTGAGTGCTGTTTGGCCACTTGGGCACCACTAATGGTGTCTCAAGAATGTCATTAACCTGTAGATTTGACAGAGAAGCAATGTAAGGAGGCTCAGTCTTGAGTTCATTCCTCCAGTTAATCATGGAATGATAGTTTTTTGCTTGCCACTTTAGTTTCGGAGTCACCACCTTTCTCATGTTGACTACAGGAGGCACATCCTCATTCCCATCTCCATCTTTACCCTCCTCATCAGTATAGTTTAGCAAATTCTCGTCAACAGCAGCATCAGAATCTTCCTCCTCCTCTTCAGATCTGCCAGTGCATTCTTCCTTTTGCTGATTCTCCTCTCTAATTTTTCTTATCATTGAGACAGCTTTTTCTCTAACAGTCATGTCCTCATCTGCACACATACCAAGAAGAAGTTGATCTGTGTGGGTGAAGTATGCATTTCTCTGGACAGCCTTCTTCACTATCGTCTCCTCCTCACTATTCAGGTGTTTCATATATAGCAGGGACTGGAATACGTTCCTTGAGCCGTGTGTTACGTAAGGGTGTATCTTGATGTAAAACCACATTGGAGCACTGAACTTTATTATTGTAATGACAATTCTTTTCAACTCATGGCTGGGTCTTGATGTTGCTACATTCAGCCTGAGGATTCTACTCCATAAGGTGTTCCACCTTGACACACAGGGAGGACCTGGCTCAATAGCAGCCAAGTCATCTTCAACAACACCTGTGATAACTCCTTTACAAATCCTATACAGGTATTTCTGATCCCAGGACAGATCTTTCTCCACTGGCTGGAAGGCGACAACTGGAAGCTCAGACAAAGACTCCTTGATCTGCTTTCCAATGGGACCACGCCAATGCTCAGGACCACTTGGTTTATCATCATAGTGATAAAAAACTGCGCGGAAAGGCAGCTCATTTCCGTGAAGCTGACATATGAAATAATGGAGCGGGTGACCAAGTAACATTTCAAGATGATGAATGACTCCATTTTCTGATCCTACATTTACATTGGTTCCATCACAACCAACACACACAATGGGCTGCTGGGTTAGATTTTTCTCCACCAAAAACTCGTGAATAGTTTTGGCAATCTGCTTTCCGTGTCCAGTCTTGGGAGTCACATGTGTGAGATATTCATTGCCAGGCTCAACCATGATGACATAATGATCTTTCACCATCATCCTCGAACTCCATTTCTCGGTCTTCTCATTCTTTATCATCACACGAGTGGCGGTCTTCTTACCATCAAAATAGAGTGATGTCAAATTATTTAAACTAGCCATCTCAATTTCTTGCCTCTTAAATCGGTATTTTTGTCTCGCATCCCGCAGCTTATGTGGTCCAATAACCTGTAGGTAAATTTAAAAATTTCAGTAGAAAATGCGGCAGACTAAACCTCGACATATCAGCTTCAAATTTGGCATGGAGTCTTAGATATGTATAAGGAACAATGCCTGAAGAGTGCAGCTTTGAGCAAAATTTCACTGCCCCCTACTGGGCATGCACCAGCTCCTGAATGTACCTGAACCCGCTCCAGTGTTGGTCAAGTCTTCTCTTAAAAGAGCTCACACTCGGTGCCGTCACAACACTCTGGTAGATTGTTCCAAGAGTTTACAACCCTCACTCCGAAAAAGTTTGCCCTCACGATTTTCTGGACTTGCGGCTTCTTCAATCTTGAGCTGTGACCCCTTGTGGGGCGAGCGTCCGCCAGCTCCAAGTAAGGACACTCAACTGAGTAGTGCCCCCTGAGATGCTTATACACCTCAACTAGGTCCCACCTTGCCCGTCTGTAGTATAAGCTAGGCAAGTTCAGGCGCTCCAATCTCTCAGGGTAGCTGAGGTGCCGAAGTGCAGGCACCAGTTTGGTGGCCCTCCTTTGAACATTTTCAACCAACTGACAGTCCCTAGCATAGCTCGGGGACCAGATGGGGTGACAGTACTCCAGATGGGGAAGCGCTTCACTCCTGAAGATCGTCACGAGGGACGGACCGTCTAGATATCTGAATGACCTTCTTATAAGACCCAATAATTTATTTGCCTGATTTACCTTCTTCTCACAATGGCCCGAGAACTTCAGCTCATTGTCAACATACACACCTAGGCCCTTCTCACACACAGTCTCAACTAGTGCATTTTCTTCATCCCGTTGGGACATATGATACGCCTCCTTACCGTTGGTACGCCCCAGGTGCATCCTCTTACACTTCGTGACATTGAATCTCAGCAGCCATTTCTTCGACCATTCCTGGAGCCCACAGAGGTCCTTCTGCAGCTCTTCACAGTCCACTTGGTTCTTAATTTCCCGAAATAACTTGCCATCATCGGCAAACATTTGTATGGAGGAGTGTACAACGTCAGGCATATCATTTATGAAACAAACAAACAACAGCGGGCCCAATACACTACCCTGCGGTACCCCACTTGTTGCAGGTACAGATGACGATTTCGTGCCATTAATCACCACACACTGCTTGCCGTCATGTAGAAAGTCTTCTATCCACGCTAGGACATTTCCCCGAATTCCGTACCCTTCAAGTTTGATTTTCAGCCTTTCGTGGGGTACACTGTCGAAAGCCTTGGCAAAATCTAGGTAAATATTGTCGATATTACCACCCCGTTCCAGAATATGGGTCCAAATATCCAATACCTTGAGCAATTGTGTTAAGCAAGAGCGCCCCGGCATAAAACCGTGTTGGCAATCTTTTACAAGGTAGTTTCGTAGTAGATGTTCCATCGCGGCATCTCTGATAATACTCTCAAGTACTTTACATATTATGCTGGTCAGGCTCACCGGTCTCTAGTTGTTCGTGGAGTGACTATCGCCCTTCTTGAAGATAGGACTCACATAAGCCACTTTCCATTCACTGGGGACCATTTGTTCATCCAGGCATTTACAAAACAGAATCTTCAGGGGCTCTGCAAGCTCGTTGCACAGCTCTCTTAGCACTCTAGGATGCACCATGTCAGGTCCGGGACTCTCATGGACCTTTAGCCTGGACAGTTTATTTCTAATACCCTCTTCTGTGAACACAATGTGGGTCAGTGCTGTGTCGAACCGTCTGTCCTCAAACGCAGGAAGGTTAGTTGCCTCCTCTCTTGTGAACACTGAGGAAAAGAAGCTGTTCAATGCCTCAGCTTTATCCTGGTCAGAATCTGCGTAACTACCATCTTCAAGCCTCAGGTCTGATACTCCTACTCGCGTTTTCAATTTCGACTTTGCATAGCTGCAAAACGCCTTTGGGTTTGACTTGACCTCGCTTGCAACCAGCCTCTGGAACTCCTTTTCAGCCCTCCTACACTCTATCTTTGCTTGGTTTCTGGCTCTTGCATACATCCTCCTGTCTTGCTCATCGTTTGACTCAACCCACGTCTTGAATTTCAGGGTTTTCTTCTTAATTTTGTCGACCGCCGCATGGTTCATGTGTAGGGATCCCCCCGTATTCCTAGAAGCACTGGGTTTGGTCTTGGGTATATATTTATCGATCAAATGGGTCATTTTACTAATTATGATATTCAGCGTAGTGTCTGCGTTCTTGTACCTTAATAAGTCAGGCCAGTTGATACCCCTCATCTCTTCCCTCATCCCATTGTAATTTCCCTTGTAATATTTGCACCTTGGCCTGGCCTTATCTTGAACTAGATAACAGTTAAATCTGAATGACAACACTGTATGGTGACTGGTGCCAACTGGGGCAAGGTGTTCCAGTTTGGCCACCATACCCTCCTCATTTGTTATGATGAGATCAAGTGGCTTGGGTGTTTGCTCCCCTCTGTAATGTGTCGGGTCTCTCACATGTTGGAACAGAAAATTATCTCAGAGTTTCTACAAAAAAAGTAGCAGGGTTATTCAAGTCATTCGGGGTGGACTCGTTTCTCCAGTCGATGTCGCCATAGTTAAAGTCCCCCATGATAAGGAGGTGGCTGGGGTTGAGCATCGCCGCATTGTTTATTAAGGTTCTTAAGTTCCTTTGATTTAGTGGGCCACAGTTTGGGGATCTGTAGATACACCCGACGATAAGTAAGTCCCCTCCATTTAATTGAATTTTACACCACTTGGACTCTTCAAAAACATCCTCTCCCTGTACCCTCGCCTGGCTGGCTCTAAGGTCTTGCCTAGCGTAGATAACCACACCCCTCCTGCAGGATTCTTGAGTTAGGTTCGTAAATGAGTCATATCCAGCAATACTGAACTCACATTCCTCTGGGTCGATTCTCTTGTTCTTGTACAACAGTTCTACAACTCCTACAATATCTGGTTGGTGTACTCTTAGTAGTGTTTGAAACTCCTCTCTCTTATCAAGGAACGTGTCAGTATTAGTGTACATGACATTCAAGCCAGAATTTGTTCTCGGTAACGTCTCTGCTCTTAGTAATAAATCCGCTCCACCCACATTCTCAGAAGCTGCAGCATTTGCTAAGTACACTGTATTTTGCAAGGTGTGGTTAGAAATGTCATTGGTTACACGGCGCTCGTTCCCTCCTGTCCGGTAGGCTGAGCTGGTGCCGCCTCCCGGGTGGGGGGGAGGGTTGAGTGGGTGGAGGGTGCACTGCTGCCCCCTGGCCCTGTGTCGGCACACTTGTTTCCACTACCCTCCCCCTGAGTATAACCCATGTACACCTGTCCCCGTTCCTCCTCGACTCCTCCCTCTTCTGCTTCAAGTCCTGCAGGAGCTTCTTGTGCTGTTCCCTCTGCATTACCGTGCGGTCTGGGTGAATAAATACATCCCGAAATGCCTCGCTCCTTGCTAAGTTTTTTGCCTGCCGAATAACTTGCCATTTCTCCTCCTCACTCCCTAGTGTGATCCTGAGGGGGCGAGGCTTAGCCCCCTGCTTTTGTCCCAGGCTCCTCACATCCTGAGGGGTTGCTGGAATCTTCAGAACCTCTGTGCAAATATTTTGAAACAGCACCTTGTCGTGTGTTTCCTTACTCACAGTTCCCTCCGCCTGGCTCTCGGTGACTCCAAAAACTATTACATTGTTCCTTCGCTGGAGCCGTTCCTGGTGTTCCTCCTCTCCCCTAACAGTAGGTCCGTTAATTTTCATTTCTTCGACACACTTTTTCAAAGTCCCAATCTGCTGTAGAACCTGTACTGATTCTGCATTACTCTCCCCCCCCCCCCCCGTGGCCCTCCTAATACGTCAGCATAACTCCTCTTAGCAACCACCTCCATTCTATTAGCTACTTCCTCAGTCTTAGCAAGGATCTCTTTCCCAACTTGCTCCAGTTTGTCAACCAGCAGGGCTCCTGCTTCATCTATTTTCGTCCCTAGAGAACTCGTTCCCTTATGGATTGCAATCGCTTCATTCACCTTGACTATGCAGCCAGAGCAATACCAGCAACAGCCACCATGCTTTACGGCAGTTAGTAACTTCCTAAACGTTGCATTAGTCAGGCCTGTATCCTCCATATCCGACGTCTCCCTGCAGTAATCACATATCAAACTCATGGTTGTTGTTGTTGTGGGGGGGGGGGGGGGGTGCAGACTGTGTATAAATCTACACCTATTTCAAAAAAATAAAGAGAGAAAAAGTACTTAGCTACTCTCTGTTGCCTATAGAGTTGTCGTCTGCGACTGCGTACACTGTATCTCCCTGTGAATGGTGTATTGTAGGCACAGTTTCAGTCCTTGAGAAAGCACACAATCAAAATAAAATTTAAAGTCTCTGTGGCACCTATGACACGACTTGGTTTCAGCTAGAGT